>JANKOD010000007.1:15471639-15486037 GCA_026284645.1 Erythroxylum acuminatum | reverse complement strand
TCCCCCTCAATCTCTTCATGTACTTACTTTATTGCTTAGGCTTTTCCCATTCTCTCATTGAATGACGTACAGGTACCTGAGTCCTATATAAGTACATGGCATTTCACTTTGTAAAGACTTACGTTGATAAAGAATAGAAGTCAATTATTACTTGTGTCTTTTCATTCTCTTGTTTGTTTCTATTTGGTATGTTATTCACAATAGTTTTTACATTTTCCTAACCTTTCTTGTGGCATATTCTTTGTGGTACTTAACAATGTTTGTTCAATCTTCAATGCCATGTATGTTCCTTTGATCTTGTTCTATCCCCCACAATTTCCTATATCTGATTTTTTATTGCACAGAATTTGCTACAGATATTTTGTCTTCTTTAGATGGGGTATCCTCTATTCGAAAATTATTAATTCTTACCAAAATTTTGTGTGGTTCATTCAGTAGATGATTTTGTGGTCATTGGAGGAGCTTGTGCTGCCACAAGAATAGTTCATGACGCCAAAAATGGGTTTGGCAGAGTCAACAGCTACGCTGCCGTTGCTCCTACATGGCTGGTCCCCTTCCAATTACATTCAGTCAAGATACCAACATGTATACTTGGTATGTCTATTTCACTATCACCGTGTAGATATAAATGGAATGCGATTGCGACAAAATAATGGAGTTATGCATGATACCGAGATCTCACTATCATTCACATGGATGTCAGGATAAGCTTTTTTGAGCACTCAATTGATTTATTTTGTGTAGTTAGATGTCATTTCACTGTTAAAGACTAACAGACCCTATAGGAGGATATTTGTTTTGTGGATGGTACGATATTCAACCAAAGCATGGATTTGCTCCAGCTCAATGAGCCTTTACATAGCTTTCAATATAAAAACAGATTGTTAGCATCTTGTCGTTATGCATACCATTTGCTGAACTGGAATAAATGGATTTTTATTATCTTCAACTACCAGGTGCTGGCTGCTTAGGGATCCAAGTGCCTGGTTTCGTGTTGAATGATGTATAACATGTAAAGAACATGGAGGTGATTGAATCCCAGTACAATTCAAACGTTTATGAAAATTCTAGGAAATTAACCCCAGATTTTGAAAGTGGATGTGCACTAACTCAAAGGAAAGGCGTTTCGTATGCCCCTGTTGCTTTCTTGACTGTTTTCCTTGACTCAGTTCGATGCCGAGATGAATTCCTTGAACTCTTTGCAACTTTGGATAGAAAGATACCATTTCTGGATTGTATTAAATCCAGGATCTCCAAAGAGATTAGGCAGAGATGGAAAAGCACTTAAAAAGGCCAAGGGATCAACAAATTCGTTTGAGGTTCTAGGCACTCTTCTGCCACAAGAAGAATATCTTACTTTGGTAGTAGATGAACTTTACCAGTTTCTACAAGAAAATTTAAAACCACCACTTGACATCAATTAGATATGGGTGTTCGTGCTGGGTCATTTTTTATGCATTTTCTGTCATAACGCTGAATTCTTGGATTGATCTGGTCCTTGGTGAGGGCATGCATATCTGGGATTAAGATAGACCTTGAGTTTGAGACGTCTAGTTATCTTAAGGGAGAAGGGTTGGCCTATATAAACTTGTGAGAAGAAACTTGTCCATTTTCTGGACTTCATACTCTGAGAAGCAAGCATTATAGACTTATTGAATTGTATAAATTATCTTGTACACCAACTTGTACATCTACATGTGAACGATTTGGAATATACATGGACATGAAAGTTATTAAGGGCTCATTGTTGGCATTCAAAGTGTATCAAATGGTAACATTTTGGATGGGCTCAAAGTTGTCAATTAACTCAAACTTTGTAAGATTAGAATAATGGGTTTACACTTTTACAAACGCCACGCTTTGACATGACCATATAGATTTGTGCTACTGGATTGATGTGCTACTGTTTTTGTATTACCTTTAGGCAGTCTGAATCCTCTTTGTTGTAAAGTTCATAACTGATATTTCCGGTTACAAAATGGAGTTTAAATTTTTATAATGATATAAAGAGAAGGGCTTCAAATTAGCAATTGTATTGAGCTAAAGCTATTGGCATGATAACCAAATAATCGTTTCTTTTTTGGAGGGTGGAAGGGTTGTTTAGCGATGGACATTGTTTCCTGTTTTATCCATATCCGTCAACCATATGCCAATAGCAGGTAGACGTGGCCGAGTGGAAATTGAATCATAAGCAATCGTTGTAAATTGAGATTTGCTAATTTGACTTGTAATCCGTTATTTAAAATTTAGATCGTGAGAATATAAACCTTAATTAGGACGTGCTATTATTGGTATTATCAATATTTTAAAAATCAGACCGAAAGTTAAACCGATAAGAGGTTTAAGATTTAAATGGTTCAACCAATATTAGATCGTCATAAAATCGGTTAAATATTAAATAAAATTAAAGAATTTAAAATATGATTGAAAGAGATTACCTTTATCCATCAAAGAATTTAAAGTTTAATTAAAAAAGAGATTGTTAAATAAAAACTAATTGATTTGTTTTAGTTTATAAAAATTTATTAATTTAGAAAAATTGACCGATTAATTAATATATAAATTGATCGATTTTTAATAACAAGAGTTATTAAAATAAATTGAACAGAAAACCAGGTTGAAAAATTAGAACGATCAAAGTTTTTACGGATGAACCGATTTAGTTTTTGAATGATTGAGTGTTATAATAAATCAGAAAAGCAAATATTACTTGCAATTGGCTATTTAAAACCTTGGTCATATGGATTAATTATCACTTTGTATTTATACTAAATCAGAAAAGCAAATATTTGAATGCATATTATATGTAGGAGCCACAGCTTCATGACCATGAGTTGAAGAAGTGGTTAGAATAAGAACTGTTGCTTTTTTCTTACTCTTCGCTATTCAATTCAAATCAATGCAAAGACAAAGGCGAGATACTTCCCATCTAACTTGAAAATGACAAGTAAAGAGCAAGCAACGCATGCATGCTTCGCACCACAAAGGACTGGCGTTGCTCTCGTCATCGTCATCAATATCATTATCTTCACAAGTTCCGTCACATAAATACACCATATCGTTAATTTCCAAGAGAATTTGGGATTATATAATTATAAATCATCATTTAATTTCTTTATTGTGATCAAATTAAGTGATAGCGTTGTAGTTGCATTAGTAAATTAAGCTAGCCTTTAAAAATTCTAGTTGAACTTCAACATATTGCTGATACATAGGGAGACGAGTAAGATCATTTGTACGTTGGTAATCCTGGTGGTTTGCATCCTACATCATGTATAGGTTTGAGCCCGAATCTCTTAATATCTTCTGAACAAAATCTGATAGGTTACTTGCATTAAGGACTTTTCGAAGATAAAGAAATTGCATCCATTTCATTATATTATTGTATCTAATACTTGGATAATCTATAAAGTTTAGATTGTAAGACTGGCTTGATATGTTTATCATATCAACTCTCCATCGATTGTGTCATTATTTGGTCAAATGATTTGATTAGATCTAGAATCTGAAATCTGAAAAGGCTTGCTCCACATTCATTTTCTAGGTGTAAATTTCGATTGGAAGAGGAGAGTCGTTAAAACTCCTTTAAAGTATTAGTCTAAAAAATAACATATCTGAAGTACATATAAATTGTAAAGTGATTCACATAATTTTTAACACAAATCATCGATTTGATCTCAAATGGTTCGGGTTTAATATTTGAAAATTTAAGATTCATGTGATATATATGTGTGGTTTTGATTAATAATTGACAACATAAAGAACCCGAAGATTTGAGTGTGTTTGGTCACAGGATTAACAACAAAGAACAAAGCAAAACACAGAGCAGAGGAGGTTTAAGTGATACACGAGAGAGGCACATGAAGCTTACTTCGAGCTGGACTTTTCCTTGGCAATAAATGTTAGTGAATATATAAAATCAATTAAGTTAGTCTCACACAACAACTTAAATTATTGTGATGAAACGGGCATTTAATATGATATCATAGTCTTTTGATCAAGTGGTCGTGAGTTCAAATCTTATTACTCGTCTATTATTTAGCACAAAATAGAGTGAGTGTAATAAAAAATTTAAGAGAATTTAACGAGAAGAAATTAGGAGTTGGAGAATTGCTAGAGTACTTACTTAGGAGTACTAATGAGTTCTTAAGAAATTCTAGAACCACCTACGTGAGATTCTTGTATATGGATAGCAATCAAGCTATTGAACCAAGTAAAATTGCAGTGTGCTCATTACTTAATTATGCAAAAGGCAACTCATTTTCATCATTCTATTGCGACAGAAGATGTCATAAATAGAGGACAAATCCCAACATAAATTTACTAATATATATGCTGTCTTACACTTGAACTAAAAACTTAAGAAATATTAGCATTCTTAGAACTCATTTGCAAATCGATCAATTGGTGTCATTTCCTACAAGTATACGACTAAAACTGTCGGGTTACTGAAATTTTTTTTGCATTTGGTACGATTTTATCATAGCTGCTCATGGAAAACATTTTGCATGAAAATGGCAACAAAACGATCTTATGATGAGTACTCCACGGCAAGCCTATTAATCCATGGAAGATATGACGCTCTGGCAAAATAATAATTTGTGGTGTAGAGTAGATATAGCTGCATACTTGTCCTAACAGAGGCGCTTCTATATGGGACCAAATCTAGGTTAACTTCTGCAGCAGGTGACACATCAGCTAGGAATGAATGCTCAGAAGTATTCTGGCTTCTCAGGTAGATTCAGATCTCCAAGTCCTGGTATGGCACAGCTTTTTTCACTTTTTCCTGTGTATACTGACAGGCCTGCAGGACCTAATTGGTGAGAACAAATCATACGCAAAGGATAACAACTTATCTTGTCGTTTTCCTTTTTACAGAATTGTAAAGATTGGAGGGGTCATGAGGTCGCTGGCCTTTAAGAAGCAGGTCCTATAGAAGCTCATATAGAGTGATCGGACCCTGAGAAATGTATGGTCTCCATTCATTCCTCTTGTGTTTTTGGCTTAGCTGCTCAGGTGCGCAAGAACTTTTTTTTTTTTTCCTCTGGGACCATATAGACTGCTTTCCCTGCCAAGACAGGCACCCGTATTCCGTTTTTGGCTTAGTTGCTCAGGTGCGCAAGAACTTTTTTTTTTTTTCCCCTCTGGGACCATATAGACTGCTTTCGCTACCAAGACAGGCACCCGTATTCCGTAGTCATTAATGAATGTTAAAAAAGAGTACATGAGGCCCATAAATTTTGCATTCAGTTTTTGAAACTGATTAAAAAGATGAAAGACATATACGATTATCCAAGTGATTGAAAGATGATGAGAAAGTTATTAAATGATTTGAATCATATCGTGGTACTTGGCATATTCCTATTGGCTTACTGTACAATTCTATAAATTCCAAGGTGAAAATTCTGCATTATGATGCGAAGTTCTAACAACTCCTCCTCCTTGAGCTTCCTCTACATACATCGATGCACTTACCTAGAGCCAATGTTTTAATGAGGCATTAAGTTAAAATCTCGAACGTTGTTTTCGTTTCTGCTTTAATTTAGGTGAAAAGGGAAGAAAAACATCGAGTGTATTGCAATGGTTACAGATAAGAAGAATTTCCCTTTCCTGCTGTTTTAAGTTATAGATTAAGTTGACTAATCAGAACCATAGGATACTGATATAAGTCAGCTTGTAGATTTCGTCCTTAGGCACTCAAGTGGCAGAGACACTTAACTAGAATAGTGATGGATCGTGCAAATATAGTGTGGATGCTAACTAATCGCTTAAGTGAATAAATTTTAACATGCCAGGTCCATGGATTTTAAGCAAATGATCAATAGTACCTGGCCCAGGATTATGCCACTAGATTTTACCAGCTGAATTTGATGTGCACTATTCACACTGGCTAACAATGAATGTTTGATTCTTGCTAGCTAGGGTCATGAACTTTATAAGCCACACATGTTTTGCCCATGATGCAAATAGCTCAAGGAACTAAAAGTGGTAGACCCGCGTGACAACATCAGAATACAGGTAGCTAGCACGTATATACCTCTTCTAGGTTAGGGAACGTTGTACATGCTCTGTGGGATCCTGTCAGGTAAATGAATTCATGAAGACCCATTTTGACGAGGGTTTCGATCTCTAGGATTCATTGCAGAATGCAAGTTGCGGATTGTAGGATTAAGTGCTAGGTACCCTACTATCATCTTCTATTCATGCCAAGTTAGGTGGCGAGTGAGAATTGGGCTGCTTTTGACGTGGCAATGTGTTTGCTTTAAGTGAAGGAAATACAGTAGCGAGTGATCATCTCAGCTACTGCATTTACCGGGTTAAAGCTAAGTAATCTTCGGCCACCTGCGGGGGGCCGGGAGGACCAACGAGCTTATTGAATGTTTTCTTCGATTTGTGTGGATGTGAATTTTTGGGGACTGTCTCTTTGTAACCTCCAACGTTTACTTACAAGAATCCCGCCTGCAACCAGATTGCATATAGTAGGTGATAGGCCAAGTACGTTGTTCATTTTATTTTTATTTTTAGTGGTAACGAAGCGCTCGTGTACTCATACTACACAGCAAAAAATTGGAGCTTTTTTCTTTGTTCAACTTATTTGTAGATGTTTTAAAATAGATATTATTTCTAGTTCAAGTCGTCAATTTCATGTCAGTTCGTGTCAGTATCACCGTATAATTAATTGCAAATGTTTATATATACAGCACTATATATACTCGCATATATTATTAACCGGCTGTCTAGCAAGAATTAATGTTGATCAGATCCTTAATTGGGACTTCCTCCTAATAGTAATACTTGAAGTCGGGAGTGTTCCAAATTATTATTCTTTACTGCATATACATGTAGTCAGTTCAAGTCAACGTAACTAGTACATGTATAAAGCTCTTCGAGATTAAGGAGAGTTTCAATATCTATGTCGTCCAAATAACTCCAACCATGCAGAAGTTGGGTGAAGGTTAGCTTTAAAACTAAGTCCTACCTCTTAATTTATATAGTTTGGTTAAGAGATAAGTGCAGACTAGCTACTAACGTACGCGAAATTATAACTGCACACTAACTACTAACGTACGTGAAATTAAATTATAACTGCGCACTAACGACTAACGTACGTGAAATTATGGGTCACGTACCAAAATTGTAAAAAATGATCAGCATGCTTCACAAAGAAAGTAAATCGACCCTACAATTAGCTGTACTGCAAATGGGCATTGCGACAGCACAGAAACATAGGTCCGTCGACTTATGTGCTCCAAGGTTGATATGTCTTGGTCCGTTGTTGTCGTGTTTATGGCTCTAAAACAAAGGGATCGACAATATATATATACCATATTTGAATCATCCTAATTAAGTAGAAACTAAGAACATAAAGTAGTTATCAACAAGCTAGAATTGGAATTGGGACTGGATATAGGTATAAGCAGGAATGACCTAATTCCTTTAGAATATTTGAGCTCTTTAATTATTTTGGTTCATGCAGCTGTTATTCTAATTGAATTAGAGTTATTGATCAAGTCGTTTACTAATTTCAATTTTTTTCTAAATTCTTGTTTGATTTTCAGTCACCTTTCTTAAATAGTTTAGTTAAAAACAGTAACTTCATTTTCTTTTTTAAATTATATATATAATGAAGCTAAGAAGTTTAGTTTGAATTAATTACTATTTAAAAATATCTAATCAATTGAACTGTACCTAACTAATAAAGTTTGATTTTCACAAGAATATTATATAAAAACTAAACCTAAATCAGACAAGTTTATTGAAGTTAAATATATCATAAAGCACTAAATTCTATGTGTATCATATATACATATATATAATATATATAATATTTTTCATAAAATAATAAAATCTGTAACGATAGAAGAAGTTTGTAAGTGTATTAATTTAACAATACTTAATATAAATTTTCATACTTATTATATTTTTTATACTTTTAATTAATTTAGTTATAAACTAACTCTTATATATATATAATTTATTGTTGAAATAAATTAAATGAATTTTTACTTTAAATATTTATTTTATTAAAATATATTTAAACTTTTTTAAGTAAAAATGAGCTCTAATTTATTTAAATTTCACATTTCAAAATTTCAAAATTATCATTAGTATAAAAACGTGAGATATAATTCTTTAAATAAATGCTTCTAATCTTGGAATTAAACATATTTAGTTGTAATGTATAAAACTTAAAATTTTATTAATAAATTTGAAATTAAAACTTTCAATGTTTTATGATGAATTAAAATTTTACTTAATTATGTTAACAAATCTTATTATGGCTTTAAAATATTGTTATAGTCTCATGAAGTAATAGAAATAAAATAATATTCGACTTTCTTTTGGAAAATGCTAATTTAATTTCAAAATTATAATAAGAATACTTTGAGTTCAACTTTGATTAAGACATTAAAATTACGATGGACAGGCCCATGAGGTAAAATTTTCATACTTGTTTTTTGAAGAAATAAAAGATAAAAATTCATTAATAAAGTATTAAAATACAAACAAAGAGTATTTTAATTTTTTTTTTCTCTATGATAATATAAATTTAAAGGACATGGACATGGCAAGCTAAGTACAAGTTCACGGATGTTTGTCAGTGTCCGAAATCAATGTCTAACATCCCTAGCTTCTTCCTCTTGCCATATGATTTGTAAATTCATACAAACAGCTTAATTATCCGAGAGCTAGCCCATGAATAGGACTAGATATAGAGCGTAAAACAATTTCAACGTTTTAGATGTATCAAACAAGTCCAGCCACCTGTACTGTACTCGTCTCAAAGCTTGAAAGGCGACATATCGTGGATCAATAATTTTGAAGACGAGTGAACAAACTAAAGTATCTCTTAATTTGGCACGCTTTTTTTGTTCTTATAAACACACGCAACATCTAGAAAAAGAGTTGGCCCTGAATGATGTTACTACTCATCTTCCCATCAGTCTTTGTAGTAAACATTTATTAGCTAGCTAGGGTAATTAACAAGTTTTGACAACCTTAGCTTAAGAAAACGTTGCATTGAATTTAGCTCCTAATCATTTCTTAATCTTGGACCAACCATACTCAAGGGATAACTTAACTTCCACCACCTCAAGAAAGAAATAGGAAATTAATAAATAAATACATTGGAAATGAAGTCTGAAACCAATTTAAAGTTGACTGCGCCAATTCTGGACCGTACAGGGCACAAGGGTTTTGACTTTTCTTCCTGAGAGATTTGTGAACCATAATCCAAAAATAAAACTGAACAGCAGTTTGCATCATCAGGGGCACAGAGTCAACACAATTACCGTTCTGAAGATCACACCGCATTCAATCATTTGTCGGGAAATTTGGCCCCACCAGGAGTTTACGTGTCCATCAATCATACTGTTCAAATCTGTGATTTCTGACCTTTCAGCGCACAAAATAGGAACGATGTGGTCCGAGGTGTCGACTTGACATATCATAATACAAACAAAAATTAGAAAATTAGAAAACAGCTTCAATCATGGGTGGTGCGAGTGTTCTCGGGATTTGGCGACAGATGTGGGGCCCACAGCAACTTAATAAGATGTAACACTTGTGGGGGCCCATAAGGAATGAGATTTTCTAAATTCTCATTTACATGGAAATTAAGTTGATCCCCAACTTGTTGGGAGGTATAACTACAAGTGTTATTAGTATTAAATAGAAAATTATACATTGTGTTTTATGTTTAATCGACAAAATAATTTTTGTGGTAGCCAATGCAAGAAAATGAATTAAGTGTGCCTAAACTTATCACTAGACTTAAAAAGAAAAGTAATTGTTAATTAAGACAATACTTGTTGATTAATTAGAAATTAAGGGGCCAATAATCTCTTCCACTTCCAAGGTTTAGTAGATTTTAATGAACAAATAATCGATCATTAAAAATGAAAAACAGTAATGTACGCAATGAAAAAATCTAGTAAACATTTTATGTCCTTGCATATCATGGTGTCTTAATTCTAAGTATTTATTTTGCTAAAAAAATTTAATTTATCATTTGATATCATCATTTTATGGGGTAACAAATATTTTCAGTAAAAATTAAATTAAATTAAATTGAAATAGTTTAAGAAAATATGATTCCATATAATAAAATATATCTGTTAAAATTTGAATGATCTTGATATTATTTCTTTAGGAAACAAATCCTATCGATCATTTATTAGCAGTGCTATCAACAAAGGCAACGGTTGGTTTATTAGCAACATCACAAGTTGTTAAAGCTCCATCTTGTTAATAGTTTGGGTTTTTAGGCTTCTTTCGACATTTTGATTTAGAGTGGCCATCAAGTCAATAGTAATCACAATGATGTTGCTTCCTATCTTGACAATAATTTAGATTTTCAGACTTCTTTCAATATTTTGATTACGAATGCCCAACAAGTCCACAATAATCACAATATATAATATTTTGGTTTGCCATGTGATGTACGCAATGAAAAAAAACTAGTAAACATTTTATGTCCTTGCATATCTAGTGTCTTAATTCTAAGTATTCATTTTCCTAAAAAAAATTAATTTATCATTTGATATCATCATTTTACGGGGTAAAAAACATTTTCAGTAAAAATTAAATTAAATTGAAATAGTTTAAGAAAATATGATTCTATTTAATAAAATATATCTGTTAAAATTTGAATGATCTTGATATTATTTCTTTAGGAAAAAAAATCCTACCGATCATTTATTAGCAGTGCTATCAATAATGGCAACCGTTGGTTTATTAGCAACATCACAAGTTGTTGAAGCTCCATCTTGTTAATAGTTTGGGTTTTTAGGCTTCTTTCGACATTTTGATTTAGAGTGACCATCAAGTCAATAGCAATCACAACGATATTGCATCCTATCTTGACAATAATTTAGATTTCGAGACTTTTTTCATTAATTTGATTATGAATGCCCATCAATTCCATAATAATCACAATAATATTTTGGTTTGATATGTGTTTTGCTTTGTTTTTTGTGGAAGGCAACTAGAGTAGATTGTTCTTAATGATTGATTGAATTTGTTATGAAAACCGATCGTTGTCTTTCTTCCTACGATAAAACAGAATAAGCTTTCGAAACATTAAATAATGGATTTATGAGGAGTATTTGACTCTTAACAACATTATAAGATTCATTAAGGCCCATATGAAATTGCATCAACTTACCTCTTTGTTGGAGATTATTAATCCCATGTATGTTGTCACAAGTGCAAGATGGATAATTGTTGTAAGTGAAGAGTGATCCTAAAAGCCCTTAAGAATAGTGTAGTATGTAGCGACAAAATCATTCTTTTAAGCATAATTGGCCATGGTTCTTTATATTTCAAAGAATCGTAGAGCATTTTTTTGTGAAAATCTTTCATGGAGGTCAGTCCAAACTTGATAGGTTGTCTTCATGTAGATGACACTAGTAGCTATTTCTCTTATTACAACATAGAAAATTCATGAAAGTATCATGTTATTGCAGCGACTCCAATAAGAAAAGAGGTCAGAGTTGGCAGGTGGTTTGCTAATTATGCCATTAACAGACCCGAGTTTATTCTTTTCTTCTAAAGCTACGGCGATTACTTTACACGAGGTGGGATAATTATCTCGACTCAATTGTTGGGTAACCAGCATAGCTCTTGGATTGTTAGAATAGTGGTACTGTTGTCACTTGCATCCAAATTAATACCAACTCTAACAATGAAAAAAGTAGTTAGTGAAGAGTTGAGATCATTCTTACGAGAAATTTTAACGATAAAGGTTATAAAAGTTTAAAACTAAAACAAATTGGGGGGCGGTTAATTCACGTACATTTAAGAAATTAAAAATAGTAGAAATTGAAAATTAACAAAAATAATCAGATCTGGAAATTCAGTGAACAAACCTTGGTTTCGGGTCACCTACATTATCAAACTAATATAGATCCTCGATATAAAACTGAGTCCATTAACAAACATTCATTGGGTGATGTTTTCTCTTAAAGTTAAATGAATAGAAATATGTATTCTAAACATAGTCAACAACTTAGATACGATCTTAAGTTTAATTGATCAATAACTTTAAGAACCACTACAAGAAAAGAAAAAATTAGCAACAGAAACTTACTGACGGCAAATATACCATTGCAAATTACCGACGGAATATCCATTTTCTTCGGTAAAATTGACAAGAAAATTTTCATTTAGTGACAGTACTAATATCCGTCGCTAAATATGGAGGAAAATTATCTCGACAAATTTTGCGATGGACTTTAGCGACGGTATAAGATTCCCGCCGGTAAATTTAGTGACGGTATAAGATATCCATCGGTAAAAAGGCGGGAAATATAGGCGGAATAAATTTTTTTTGAGTTTACTTACGGAAATTTCCGTCGGTAAATTCTTTTTAAATTTAAACTCACCCGACAACCTACATCTTCTTCTTTCTTCTTCCTGCGTCTCCTCTTCAGTTTTCTTCTCTCTGGTTTTTCTATATTGTGGACTCCTTTTTCGCTCGTCGGCGTTGTCTTATTCGGCCATTGTCATCGTGTCCCACCTGCTGTTTCCTCCTTCTTCCTCCTTCAGATCTGCCACTGAGTTTGGAGCTGCTGTGTCGTCAAGGTATTTTTGTCTTCTCCATGCTTTCTTGTAATCAGTTATGTAACATCTCACCCTCAACGGGAAGGGTAGTATGGTAATTTGGCATAGGATGAGAGTGATTGGGATTAATTAGGATTGTTCATGCATACTGGTATTTGTGAATAGTGAAATTTTGCACACAAAAAATAATTGTACACGCATATATGACATTACCGGTATTTGGGCCTAAATGGATTTCAGTTGAGAATAACGTGGTATTTGTGTGTGAAAAATTATTCTGAGTGAGCCATTGTGTGTTTTATATTTTAAGGGATTTTTAGGAATTTTTTTGGACTTTTTCGGAGAAAATTCCTGGACCAAAAAAAATTGCCAAGTAGCGTACCGGTTGATTTTCGGTATTGAAAATTTCTGTCCAATGGCACTGCAATATTGAGTATATTATTTTGGATTTGAAAGTAGGGCCATTGCACTTGAATGGGTCAAATTTCATTAGGGTTTCTTAATAAATCCATTACATGTTTTTGTCTTATCTTTATTTTGTCTTTTTCTTCAATATGACACTTGTCCTAAATGGAGTTAATGCTTTTGTTTTATGCTTCCCTATTGTTTTCGGTTACTTCACATTTAAAGAAGGAAAGCTCATTTATTCTTGCTTATTTTTCCTCATCATCCGAAAACCTACTTTCTTTTTACCTCTCCATCGATTTTTCTCCTTCTTTAAGTGTTACTTCCTCCAACCTTAAGAGCCTTACATGCATCCAAGCTACTTTCTTTTCATGATGATGATAACCATGCATGGTGTTAGAAGAGAGTGGAGAAGTTGTTGACTTAGAGTATTAATTAAAGCATTGAAGAGATTGAAGTTGGAAGCTTGAAAGTAGGTAAGCATTGAATTATGTTCTTTTCTTAGTAGTTTGATGCATTAATTGGGAACTATGGTTCATTAAATATGATTTATGATGCATGAATGTCATGAAAATTATAGTTTGAATTGTTGGGTATAAGGTTAGGTTTGAGTATGACTTGATGAAGTTAGCATGAATGATGTGTTTTAACTTAGTTTTAGCTTGATTTTGGATTGATTTTTGATGACTATTCTTGCATGGAAATTAAGAGTTAAGTGCTGCCAAATTATGGCTATTGGTCTAAGTGAAAGTATTAATGATCTAGTGGCTGTTTCTTGTCCATTTGGATGCTTATTGATATGTTATTGGCATTGGAAGTGATAGGATCTAAGTTTAGTAACAAAGCTGGAAAATTGGTTTTGTACCTATTGCACTGTTTTGATCATAACTACTTGTGTGGTTATGCAAATGAGGTGAGGTTTGGACCAAATGAAACTTTAGTTGATTGGCTACAATTTCTTGTAAAATAGGTGTTCATCTGTACTGTTCTTTTATCGTAGGATATGTACCGAAATGACTTATGGGCATTCAGGTGGGTACTCTACGGTAAGGGGGCGCTACATTTAGGTGGTATCAGAGCATGGTTTGGCATCTGTTAGGACTAGTCAAATATGTAGGTATGAATTTTTATAGAAATGCAGAAATTGATCGAAATTTTTGTTTTGTTCTAGGTCGGCCTAGGTGAGCAAGGAAGCCAACCAACTGACCAAGGGTCTGAGGGAGCAAGTAGGGGGTCCTCTGTGCCTCAGTTTGAGGAGTTACCTCCTAGAGTCCTCGTGAGACGGGAGAGGAGATATGATTTGCTATGTAAGCAGGGGGTTGTGGATTTCTATGGCAGCACAGACCCTGCAAAGGCTGAGGGATGGCTGGAGAGGACTGAAAGAGTCTTCGACCAGATGGATTGTGAACCTGATGAGAGGTTCGATTAT
>JANKOD010000007.1:15401037-15419302 GCA_026284645.1 Erythroxylum acuminatum | reverse complement strand
ATGTGAAAATGATTGTTAAATGTGTTAGGAATGTGTATTTGTATTTGTATATAAATGAAATTGTGAATTCTCCACTTCAACGTGGAATGCCGGACTAAGATCCGAGGATATGAGAAAGTGTTTGAATGGGTTATGTAATTGTGAGTGATGCATTCCATTACATGAATGCATGAAACATAATGGTAGTTGTGACCAGAGTAGGCACCGATCAGAGCTACAAGCTCATCGTGTGAAAAAGAGCATCAAGCTCAAAAGTGATTCAGAGCCTCAAGTTCACCGTTTAATGAGCCCAATATGGGACAATTATCAATGAGCCTGGTATCCAATAGATACGGGACAGTTTAGGCACTCGATCACAATAAAATAACAAATAGAAAGAGAGTCTCATGTGCACTGCATATTCATGATATGAATGATTAGAATGGTTTGAGTGATTTCTGAATGTAATATGTGTTAAGTGTAATCTGTGAAATAACCGATTAAGTGTATGTGATTCATTATGATTGTTAATGAAATGATGTGAATTATATGAGTTGTTTGTGTTATGTGATGAGTGAGCTATCAATGATGGTCACTCACTGAATTCGCAAAACTCACCCAAAATTTGCAAATATTTTTCAGGACTCAGAAGAATACCCCGTTAGGACAACGAGAGTATCCTTACAGCATTCAAGTGAAGGATAGAGGTCGGGATCAGTTTGAGTCTACATTTGTGTTTTCCCTATTTTTTATTGAATTGTATATTCTGCATCTTTTTGCATAACTTTGTGTTTTGAAATGACTCAAGTGTTTTGTAATTGTGAAAAGGCCCGAATGGCTATTGAAAATTGTGTTAATTGAAAATGTTTATGAATGGTTGTGGGCCTAATTTAAGTATCGATTTCCGCATATATATTGTGTTGTGATTTCAAAAAAATATTATACTGATTTTCGAATGATTAAGTGCTTTAGCACACCACCCTCGCGGGGCACGGACTCGGATATCACCATCGATGTCGGGTTCGAGTCATTGCAGCAGTGGGATATAGAGTGCATAAACAGTCATTGCAATGTGTATAAAAATCTATTCACATGCGTGTGTATGTTACTGTTATGCATGAGTATGAAAATCTAGGGTTCTAACCCTTTGTATGGGAATGGGTTGTTACAGATACAATTGTTGCAATATAAAGTTTCTTAGTAAGACAAAGAAGAAAAGTAGAGTTAGAATAAAACTTGATTTATTCATTCAACAAATAAGCCTATATACAGGCTACACATACAACTGATAAAAGAAAGAAATTAGCAACTAATTGAGAAAAACCAGAATTGATTCCTAAAAACTTTTAAAGGAATTATATGAATAACAAATTCCTATATACTGGGAGAGCTGAATAAGAAATTCCTATAGAGTATAACAACTTGAGCATTGTTGATTTTACTCAACAAAATTTGATGTCATATAAGCCTCTTACTTAAAAGTTGAAATTATGTTTATATTTGAGGACCTTAACCAAGATGAGTAGAATTTTGTTTGTTTATTCTTTGATGAGGATTGTGCAACTCTTGGAAATTTGTTGGAACCATAATTCACTACAAGAAAATGGACAAATAGCGACGGAAAATTACTGACGGAAACATAAATACTTAGTCGGAACAATTATTTACTGACAGAATTTACCGACGACAAAAGGCATCGAAGAAACGGCTGTCGGTAAATTTGCCGATAGAAATTTTGTACCATCGGTAAATATACCAACGTTTATTCTTTTCGGTGGATAAATTCATATTCTCATTACCGACAGTTATTTTTTCGTCAGTAAATTGATAAATTTAAAAATTATTTACCGGCGAACTTTTTTCGTCAGTAAATAACTAAAACTATTTTTTTAAATCCACCGAACGACCGGCCAGAGGGAGTGTTTTGTTACTGCTTAAATCTTTAATGTTGGATGGATATGCATTGTTGACACTAGACACTGGGTCATCAACGGATTTTCGACAAGGAAAGGAGAAGTCTGTAAAAGTAAATAATGAAGATCGAATGTGAAAACACAAAAGAACAAACCAAACAAATACAAGCACAAAAAGAGAGAGAGAATATAGAAAATGCCTTGTTGTCGATGAAGGAACAAGGATGAAGAAGCGCTGGTGTTAAAAACTTGTTGAAGGAATCAGGAGGAGGAAGTATGTGATTGTTGTCATGAGAAAATGCTTGTAGCCTTTGGTTGACTGGAGATATCTTCCATGTGATCTCATCGCACATATCATCCTGGCTTTGCTTTATCAGCTGTTCTTTTGAACCTAAACCCAAAACCAATTATTGAAGATAAATGGAAGGAAAAAAGTAGATAGAAAGTTAACCATAGAAATTTAGGAGAAGATTGAACATTACCATTCCGGGGGAGAAAGATTGAAACTTGCAAACAGGGGGAGACTCATCTGCCGGAGTAAAGCTCAAAACATCAACGAAATGTTGAAGAGGGGATTTAATAGAAAGGGGTAGAGAAAAAGATTGGATATTTGAAACGCTACTACTACTAACACAACACGAAGAAGATGAAGATGATTGAGGTTGAGGAGTGTTAAGACGGTGGAAGAAAACGGAATTTACTTCGGGTGAGTTTTAATGAAAATTTATCGACAGAATTTACCGACGAAAAATTTCCGTCTGTAAACTCAAAATTTTCAAATACCACCAACAATTCCCGCCTGATTTTTCGATTTACCAATAGAAATTTCCGTCGGTAAACTCAAAATTTTCAAATACCACTAACAATTCCCGCCCTATTTTTCGATTTACTAACGGAAATTTCCGTCGATAAACTTAAAATTTGCAAATACCGCCAACAATTCCCGCCTTATTTACCGACAAAAATTTTATATCTTCATGACAGTTTGCCAAGAATTTACCGACGAAAATTTTCCATCGGTAAACTTAAACTTTTTTAATACTGACAACAATTCCCGCTTTATTTACAAACGAAAATTTATACCGTCGCTAACGTCTGTCGCAAATTTTACCGGGATGGTTCCCCTCCATATTTAGCGACGGATGTTAGTACCGTCAATAAATGATATTTTTGCCGTCAACTTTACCGATGGAAATAATGTTTCCGTTAGTAATTTGCAACAGTTTATTTTTCGTCGATAATTTTCCGTCGCTAATTCTTACTTTTCTTGTAGGTTGTAACAGTGTAATACTTTTAGTAATCTCTTATGGGATAAGTTGTGGGGTATTCTTTTCATTGATGTAAATAAGATATATGAACCATCTGAAGCTATTGGTCAACAACATATTAGGTCAAACCTTGTTCCTGAATATCTAATTTGTGACATTAAGGTTGAATCCCAGCTACTTGGAAAATTTCATAGTTGTAATAAACAGTTGCATCTATCCTTTTAATCTGCTGGAAACATTATATTTCAAAACCAATATTCAACATTCAACCAAGTAATATTAGTGATTTAATTTAAGAACTTATCTAATATAATTTAAATGTAGAATAATTAGTTACACTAGAAATATTATTTTTTAAAATAAGCCATATGAGTCCTATTATGTCACATGATTGTGGAGTTCACAAATTGATTTTTAAAAAAGAATAAAAAGTGTCATATCTGTGATGACTTGACACTTAACAGATGAGAGTTTAATCTTGTTTTATTTTCCATTCACTTAAAATTTATTTTGGACGTTTTGAAAATATTATAATTGAAATTAAACACTTTAAAACATTATGGTTTAAGTTATATTATGATAAAAGTAATTAATTTAACATATACTTTTAGCCATTAAGTTAATAATGATTATAGTAATACAATTTTCACTTTTAATAAATCTTGTGACTTGGTTCTTTAATTTTAGTATTGTTTGAAGGTCGTTTAACTGAATTTTACCTGTATGTCCTATTTATATTTGTAAAAGTCACTTGATTTGTTCTCACATAAGGTTTTTAATATAATGAAATGATTTATAATAGAATGGAATGCAATATTAAAAAATTGTTGTTTGGGAAGGATAGAAGAGTTCATAATGTAATATGGTGAAATGTTGTTTGAAAAAAGGGGTTTACAATATAATATAGTAAAAAATTGTTTATCATTTTACATTCCATCTTAAATCTTCCAAATCGGAGGTTTATCATTTTTACTGTTTATGATGAAATGAGATGTAATATGAAACCCTCATCTTCCATCCCATTTTATTCCATTATAAACCCTCCTTCCAAACGATAGAATAATATTACATTCTATTCCCTTCTATTAATAAACCCCAACTAAAGATAAGCTTAATAGATTTGTTGTATATTTGACAAAATTTTAAGATATCTGCAATTTTAGAACTATTTTTGAGTCTTAATAAAATTCTTAAATATTTTTTAATTTAAATTAGCTTCCTTAAAACAGGGTGAGGCTCTCTATTTATAAAAAATTTAAAGTATTTATTGACATTATAAATCACATATCATTTTATAAGTGAATATGAAATTATTTTTTTGGTAATGTTTGCTAAATAAAGTTAAATAAAAATAAATTAAAAGCACTTATTATTTTGTAATTGATCTACTTCTGTAATAGGTGAAGAATAAATTTTACCTTATGAACACTAAATTTGAGGATTCATGAAAATTACAAGGTAGGTAATGGAGAGCATGACATGTACCGAAAACAATTTGACGATAAATGAGAACCAAAAGAGTACAAAGGTATAGGAATCAATCAAGAAGATACTAAACGACGTGCCGTACATGTGATGGAATAGAGATTAGGGTACGTTTCAGTTTCTTTCCGCTCTCTCTCTCTCTCTCTTGGGGTAAGTTGGCTAATAAACGCACTAAGAAACAAAAGCTTCTTTCCTTCCTTGCACCCAAAAAGGTAAAAGGACGAGCATGATTAGTGGATGTGTGGTCCTCTCACGCCGTTTTTGGATTGATATAACAAGGGTAAAAGTACTAAATTTGTCTTTTTTTATCTCTCTGAAGCTGAAGCTGAAGCCGAAGCGACAGTGTCTGAATGATCCGGATGGGTGTCTCCCAGGCCCCAGCCCATTTTAGTAATGCCCAGGATAGACACTAGTATCTGTCTATTTGAAAATTCTATGAGAAATCTGTGATAATTTCTTTTTTCTTATGTGTTAAATATATTTTTAAAGGCCACAGTAATAAAATAACATTATCTCGATCAGATGTGGTTCATTTTGATGAAAGAAGTTAATTAGGAAAGCATGGGCAACTTTGGATCCGTGAGCTAGCCCTCCACATTATTGACATGTATGGTTTAGCAATCATGCATGCTGGCCCCCGTAATGAAAAGATCGATGGGATATTCTTTTTGTTGAAGGCCAATGGCTCACCAATTATTAGTAGCATAATAGTTTGTTGCTTCCAACCCTTGTTAGCCTGTAATGTTCCTTTTCTTTTCCCTAGCTTCATACTTTTGTGAGGTACATACCAATATCAAGTGCAATACCAACTAATCAAACGGTCCCCTAAGAAAATTTGGTGTATGTATCGCAACTTATAACATATCATGGACTAAAATTAGTATCAAGTGAAAGCTTTTCTTGAGTTGAGCTTATTGATTGCAATCTTATCAGGGGCAGAGGGACAGAAGGAAGGAAGGAAATGGTTGTGGCTGCGAGAAGTTACGTTAACTTCTTACTCCGTTCTATACTAGAATTGCATCCGCAATGGACATTTTTATCACTGGAGCGAAAACGAGTGGTGGAGCCTAAAGATCATCCATAGCTAGGGTTGGTACTGCAGGCCTCACTTAGTTGGGTAGGGTTGGTCAGGAGCAACAGTTCTTAGCATGACACTTTCCCAAGTTATAATCACACCCGTATTTTCAAAGCTACCCGTCTATTTCACCATCTTCATCTAACAACAGTTATACAGGTTTGTATCATGGCTAGCTATCGCCAGGTTGGCGGTGATTCGTATGCATCATTAATGGTATTACACCGGATTGAAAAATCGGAGTGCATTTGGCATATTGAAGCCAAGGAAAACGATCAATTTGCCTTATTGTTCTTACTCTTTATACCAGAACATGATGTTAAAATCTAGACTGATAATCTCTATTAATGTATAATTATCAATAAAACACAAGAGTAACTAACCCAATGCAAATAGTGATAAGAAACCTTAACCTTTTAAGTATATAATGCCTTGAGGACTCCCCAGAAATTCCAAAAAGGTCTGGTACTGCTACAGTACATATGTTCTCAAGGGGATACAATGATATAGACACAATTATTTCGTTTGTATCTTCTCTGTTTGTCTGTCTCCAACACGCAAGCACATATATAAAATGGAAACTTATTAAATAGTCAAGTCGATTTGTTATAACAATTTTTGCTAACACAAGGCTATGCTAATCCAGTAAGGCGTTATAAACAGAAGGATTAAGACAGAAATAGAGCTGAAAACACACATATTTTCTTGTAATGTATAGAGAAATTAAACATTTGCTCATGTTCACTTGCCAAACATGTTCTTAGCAAATAAGGAAAAAAAACGTAAGGATTTTTTAAATAGAAAATGACACTGTTTCCCGTAAAAGGAAGTACAGTTTTGGTTTTATTCTCCTTAACTGCTTAAAAGTGCTTTCTATAGTTTTGCATATTTAGTTTCAATGACAAGCAAGCATGTTTATTGTCGTGGACTTGCACTCCGATTCCGAATTGCTTCCTGAGTATGACATGTAACCTAATAATAAACTACAGAAGTTGAAAAGCACCCTACTGATGTTGAAATTTTGGAACGTTATTTTTGTCCTTGACAGGAAGCTTACTTAATTCACACACTTAATTCACACATGGTGGGCGATGGTTCAATTCATCAAAATAAGTTGCAGAATGCTGGATAATTAGACAGGAGTTGTTGCCACAGTTACAGGAGGCCATGGAGACTTTGCCTTTTTAGCGTCACCCCTATTCATTACCAGCGTACGTACCGATCAATTAGTCACTCTGTATGACTCACATTAATTACTGTTATAGTCCAAAAAGTCTCCATCGATCTTTCTCTGTGATGTCTTAGGAGAGTTGATATCAAATTCGGTGACCATCCCAGCGTACTCTGTGACCATAACTCTTGTCTAGTCCAAACTCACTAGATCGCACCACGTCCGGTTTCCAATATATTTGTAATAGGAGAAAGTCATTCTTTTTAAGGACTAGTGATCCTTGAATTTGAGAAGATACCCTATTGGATTCTTCAAAATTGCATTCTTTATTTTGTAAAAGGGAATAATTTGTCTATAAAGTTGTTGCTTTATCTACCCCAACCATCCTCTATCTTTTCACCAAAATAGTGGAAGCTCCTTTAGGATGAAGTCACGTGGAAGAAGAGGACATGTTGAAAGCAAGAGTTTGGCCGAAAATTTATTTTTTCCCAAACGAAAAATGAAGGCTGCTAGTGGGAATTTTTCTACTTCTTAATACCTATAAATGTAGATGCTAGCTAGGGTTAGGGCTATACACATTTAGACTTACCCACAAAAAGTTTATAGGATGGTATAGTTTACACTATACAACCTTTTTCTTCTGTCTCAATCAAAATATAAGCTCCCTTTTGCCACTTCCGCGTTTGGACGATCAAACTAAACACTTATACCAATCTCCTGCTTCCATTTCCGTTATTCCCACCAACATAAGCACGAGATTAGGGTTTTTTAAGATGATGAAGAAGAGCCAAGTTGTACTACAAAAAGACGGGTCTGGAAGAACATCAGCAACTTCATCTTCTGTGATGAGAATCGTTCGATATGGTGAGTGTCAGAAGAATCATGCAGCAAACATCGGAGGATATGCGGTGGATGGCTGCAGAGAGTTCATGGCAAGTGGAGAGGAGGGTACTAATGGTGCTCTTCTCTGCGCAGCTTGTGGGTGTCACAGGAGCTTCCATAGAAGAGAAGTGGAAACTGAGGTGGTCTGTGAGTATTCTCCGCCTAATTCTAGCCGTCGATAGAATTTGATGAAACTTAATTGCTTGCTCCTGAAGGACAGAAAGAAAAACACAAAATTACTTTCCAGGCGTACTGTTCTCTTTGAAATGTGTTCAAGATGTGTATGGATATGAATCTTTTAGTTATTCAATTCTCAAGAAAGATCAAATATTTCTCTTTTACAATCCTTCTTATTTCTCATGCGATTGATTAAGTTATCACTGCTTTACCAGAATATTGCAGGTACCAGAAAGCGTTTAAGATGAGTCCATCTTCGGTTTAATTTGTCAATAAAGTGAAAAATCATCAACATGTACGCATATAAAGATGAAAATCTGGGATTGTCCTTGATGTGCTAAAACATTTAGCTTTTGTCAAAATCTTAGGACCCCCAACTATACGATTGATTGAAGTTCTAAACTCATCCTGTCCTTAAGTTTTGAAGGAAACCAAAACTTTCTTAATTGTTAGCAGTCCATTCCTTGCATATGAGGTATTAGCTCTGATGTTTATATAAGTTGTTCGATTTTCAATAGCCATGATATAACTGATTAACAAGATAATTTTCATGCATGGAGAGTCAGAAGCCTTCAAATCACTATAAAATCGTGTGCTTTTTCTCAGAGAACAAAATAAGATTGGAGATGTTATTAGAAAACTTAGTTGTATATAACTAAGAATACGCCTCACTCGATCAAAGGTTAAAGCTTTGACAGCTAGATATCTGTTGACAGCTATGTATCTTCCTTCAGCTTAAAAATTGAAGTGGAAAGGTGCTCTTCATTTTTTGTGAACTTTCTTAATTTGCCCTGCAGCTAGTGTTGTCTCGAACTTGCATGTTCATATATAATGAATATATTTAAACGCCAATGAGCATGTAGCTTTAATGGCAGACCCCTTTTCCCTAAAGTTATAGCACATTTAGCTCCATACAGAAGTAAGTATATAATATATATCTTTGTTTTCTGTGGAATCCATATATTGATGGGCATGTATTCTCTTTCTTTTTTTCCTTGAAGTCTTGGCCACTAGATGGGTTAAGTGCATTTTCACGATAAAGCTAGTTTATCCATTTAAATTTGCAGCATCTGGAATAAAAAATTCCGACGGCCCAATCATCCAGATCCAATCACTTTCGGCAGCAGTACGTTCAATAGCTAAACTTAAAGGTCACAAAAGCTTAATCAACAGAATTTATAATGTCCAGAAAGTGACCCTTTCCTCTCTGTTCTTGGGCATTGCTTTGCTAGAAAAAGAACAAAGAATAATTAAAATGACAACGAAAACGAAACATAGATGATGGAGTTGAAGTGGAAACAATGCATTCTTTCTTGTTCCTATATATAGATGCGTCCTTTATTGTATAAGTTATTGCCTGGGGATGACAAATGTGCAAATTTTTTGAATAGAAGATGGCAGACTATATTGCCAATTGTCATTGCTTATAATATTTGTAAATTGTTCTTACGTAGTTCATGCAGATGCAGTTATCTGATAAATAGCAATCTTGGCAATTCCCAGGATCACAATAGTACAGCGGTAATATCAAAGTGTGTTACAATGTATTTTGAAGAGTTCAATCAGAGTCCCAAAGTTCATCATTTCAATTAGATTTACGTATCTGATAATGAATTGAGTAAGGTGCTAAATATAGAATTAATGCGATGATACATAAATATGGTAATGTGGTTAGAGCTGCTGGCAGACAATGGAAATGCTTAAAGAAGGAGAATATCGTATGTTTCAACGCCATTTATGGAATTGCCAAGCATGGAATCATTGCAGACAAGAGTGGTGGTTGCATGATAAGAAAGCTGAAAGCTTTCACATATATTCTTATTGCCAAGCATGATTAGATTGCTGGCACATTGGCAAAGTTATTTGCTTTTAATGCCTGAGTCGGAGATGTCCTCACTACAAGAAATCTGCTGTTTACCGATAAAAAAAACTGACGGTATACGCAAGTATTCTGTCGTTACCGTCAATAACAATAAATACCAACATAATAAAACGACGGATAACGGCGTCATTAATACGACCGTAGGTAAATTTAACGACAGACATTTTATGTGTTCTTCCTTTGATAAAGTATACCGACGGACAGGCGTAACCGTCAGTAAATTTTACTGACGGAAGGCTTTTTTCTATCGGTAAATTTGCCAATGGAAAAAGAAAAATGGTTGGTAAACACCGTAGTTCAGCTAATCGCAAAGGTTTAAATATTACTGATGGAAGAAGAAGAACGGTTGGTAAATATCATACAGTTTACCGATGGTTTAAGGTTTTTCGTTGGTAAATATAGTCTTATTTTGTGACGGTCTTTTATATCCCGTCGGTAAATAAAAGTAAGATTTTTTTTAAAAACCCGACGTTAAATTTTATTTCTTGATCTTATGATAAATGCATAATTTCAACAGTTATGAATTATCTGTGCACAAAAATTTTATTTGTTTATATATTTAATTTGCTTAAACAGAAAGTTGATTAATGATATAAAGTTCAAATTATCTTAATTGATAATAAAAACATTACAATGTACATAATAAGTCTTTGTAATTGAAAGCAAATGAATACAATAATCCTAATGTCCCTGTGACCACTGGTACTCTGAGGTGCTACCCCTCGGCTTCATCTCATCCATCTCTTGTCTGAGCTGAGCTATGGTGTCTATCAAAGTCGACTGATGTGATCAGTTTGCGATCGTCTACTAGATGCTTCTGTACTAGATATGAAGGATTGTGAATAACTTGTGTTCACAAATTAACCTAGCCCGAATATCATTCCATGACGGTCCCTACCTCCCACAGCATCAAGATATGTCTGAGTTTCATCAACAGGTGTTTCTTGTTGAGACTGCTGCTGAATGGTTTCTTATATTTGGTCCTATTAGGAAGCAATGCTTATATTAGTAAGTGATAATTATTAAAAAAATAATAATAAAGCATTAATTTCACATACATTCAGTTCTTTACATAGGCTGTTGACGAATGTCACATCGTCGTGCTTCTTCGTGTGAGTGTGCAAAAACACCTAAGTAGGTGAAGGCCTCATGCCCATAGACTTTTCCTGCATATTTAACCTAAAATGTTAGATGTCAACTAGATTTTATAAAAAATTTGACAGAGTTTCTGCTATTTTTAAGATATTTTTCCTTGTTGAACAAATAAAATAACTCAACATAGCCATATATGACACCAGACATTTATACCATTGTCATTATCCATAATACACATATTTTCATTTGAACATTCACTCATCAATTTAAATTAAAATACAACAAATGAAAACATTTACAATATAAGTGTCAAGTTTAGATACTTACAAGTCTTTGTGCATGCTCGTGGTGGGTAATTGATCCTCCCGTATGTACGGGAAGACTCTCTTCCCCCGGGGCTCCACGTTTGTTGGTGGAGTTACGCCCTTGTCCAATACTCCTGCCAACGACTCCATATTTGCTCCGAATATAAGGTGATCATACACCAGGCTTGTGTATCGCACCAATAAAATCAAGATAATGTGTATGAGTTCCCCTCTCCCATACATTATGTATGATCGCGTTGAAAGCAGAATCCCTGGAAAATTCTTTTTGAAAAAAAAGGAAAATTTTTGAACTACTATAATGTAATAATATTTATCTAATTAATGTATACAAATCAATATAAAAAGAAAAAAATTTATTGTACCTCAAACTCCTAAAAGTAAAATCCCTTTGTGGCCTGAGAGATTTTCTTCTACACATAACTCTCAGGATTAATCCTCTCCTTAAATGTAGATGTCATATTTCTGGAACACGGTACAGATGAAATCAACCTAATATAAGAAGTAATTTTAAACCATGAGAAAACCGATAAACCTATAAATTAATTAAAAATATAAAGTGTTTAATGTGATTTCACTTACATATTATTGACAATTGTTATGTACTTTCTTCCATCAGTTTCCTTAGCTCCAGGCTGGCGGTCGTCTCCTCCATCCGAAAAAGGGGTAGTGAATGATGTATAAGTTAGGGATGATGTAGCATGACGAGCAGCAGGTAATGCCTCATCTGCAACTGTAAGCCCTGGAGGGGGAGGAGGTGATGTAGTGCCAGCTGCAGACTGTGATGGTCCACCTTCATAGTAAGTATCTCCGAACATGCGTCTGAACCTGGGCAGCATAACCTCGCGCTGTCTCTTTGGTCCCATATTTCTACCTAAAATTCAATGTTTATTGAATTTTCTACAAATATAATAATTGAATTCAATATTTTACAAAATATATGGAAAAGGAAATAAGGCGATTTGTTGAATATCATATTAATGTACAGACGACGAAATAGAAGGTTAATAATTGTTAAAGTCGTAGAACAAGAACAAGAACAACCCACATTCAATAGGACGCAGGTTGACCTCTAACTAGTAGGGAGGTTGTTTGACAAATTCTTACAGTCACATTTAAAATAAATAAACTTTAAAGCTGAGTATAGTGTATTGTATCGATAAATCACAATGATATAATTATTTTCTTGGATTCTATGTGACATGAGAGTCAATAAAGGTAAATAAGTCCTCGATGTCGGGATTCCCGAGTAGGGTCCTGGCATGTTCAAACGCATCAATTGAAACAGTGAAACTTCTTCCCTCAAGTGTAGGCTTTTTAACACCTTCTTGTAACAACGTTTTCATTATAACTAAACTTGTAGAGGATACAGTGAATGAGTCGCCAAATTTATTACGGAAGACTAACTCTCCAGATCAGCTACTAGCAGGAATAGGTTTACCTAAAACACAATCAGTATAGAACTTAGATAATGTCATATTAGAAAACCGTTAAACAAACCAAAACTGGATATTAATGCATACATGAATGTGCAGACGAGGTTTGTGGAATTGACAAAATTTTCAAAAGAATCGATCTCCCTAATCCTTTATAGACCCTTGTGACATCGCTCTCGCCTCTATCGATATACATGTCATCTTTGAGATTCAAGGAAGCTTAAAACAAAATGTATTATAGACCATCAAATGTGAATATATATAATAGTTCCATCAAAGGAAATGAGATGTACATAATAAGGAAAGTGACATTGTCCAGATCATACTAAACACCTTAAAGTAGAAGATCGGCCATGGAAGGCAAACAAGTGCTAGTGTATGAAGTGGAGATTTTCCTTGCATTGTTTATTCCTTGCATTGTTTATTCCTTGGGTTGGGACAATTTTGCCAAGTTCCTACCAACAGAATGAATGACTACCATCTAAAACCAGCCCCTATGTTGGCATTCCTTGATTAAGATTTTGAATTAAATACTTTACATAATATACTGAAAAGGAAATCATTGAATTGAAAAATAAAATATTCAATTACAAACACAAATTAATCGCTATTATATCTTAATTGTGAATTACAATCATCATCTTCTTCAGAAGAGTAAGAATCAAGCTCTGGCTCCTCTTTAGATCTCTGACCCTCGTCATGCTCTCCATATAAAATTTCAACATATTCGTTAGATGGATTGTTCAAAGATTCATTATCGTCATATGTGACAGATGCATTTATAAAATGAACATCTTCTTGAAACGCTTCACTTTCAATTCTCTGCTCTCCTTTTCCATGTGATTCAAAAACATCTCTAGGTTTAACTTTGCAAACTGCCAACCAATTTGTCTTATCTTGTCATAAGCTTGGAAAAGGGACATAACACACCTGTTTCGCTTACATTGCCAACACGAAAGGTTCAAATTGTTTCAATATTCTTCGGTAGTTGATTTCAACTAGATTGTATCGGCTATGCACTTTTGTTCCAACATTTGGAGTCGGGTTATACCAGTCACATTTAAATATCACACATCGCTTTATTGGCAATGCTGGGTACTCAACTTCAATTATTTCAATAATTTTGCCATAGCATTCCATCAATTCTCCCTATATGAAAACTCCGCTATTTATTGTTGCTATGCTATGACCATGATATTCTATATGATATTTGTATTCATTAATGAAATGCACCGGATACGATTTAACAGTTCACAGAGGTCCCTTTGCAATATCACAAATGAACTTGTTCTCTATTGGATTTTCTAAGGCCTACATAAAAGAAATTATCATATTAAAGAGTATAATGTCATTTCAACACCTAAATATGGTATTGAACTACAAAAATATTTGTAAGTGAAAAATTACATATCTCTCGAACCATCAAGGAAAGTGTCTTCCAACTTCTTTATTTATATCATCCTGTGTGCTGTCTGGCATTATCTCACGTAACAATGCCTCGTATAATCTAAATACTTTATTATGTATTTCAGTTATTAATAACACAAATTTTGAAAATTGAAATACTCATGTTTAACTTACTGCACAAAAGTTTGAACCTCTTGACAGTTCAATATAACCGTGGCTAGCCTCAATTTCTTTCTCTGTTAACATTCTTCGTGTCCCACGTCCATATGTTCGTCCAAGATATGTGAAAATGGACAAATTACCTCAACATCACTCGTTCCTCCCCCATCGTCATTACGAGGAACTTTTCTTTCTCTTGTGTGAGCATGCGGTTCAAAATAATGTCCACAAAATGTACTAGCTTCTTCCACTAAATAAACATTACGTATTGAACCTTCAACTCTGGCCTTGTTTTTGACATTTTTCTTCAAGTGATGCAAATACCTATATTAGAGAATATGGTTATTACAATATTGTACTTAAAACATGTTAATATGGTTATTGCAATAATTTTTGTCGAGTTACCTCTCAAATGGATACATCCATCAATATTGAACTGAACCGGCTAGTTTTGTCTTATGCATTAAATGCACGGGTAGATGCTCCATACATTCAAAGAAACTTGGAGGAAAAAACCCTTCTAACTTACGCAAAATTACTGGAATTTCCTTTTTAGTTTTTCCATTTCAACCAACTTGATTTCAAATGATGTTAAACTTTTGAAAAACAAACTTAATAATGTTATTACTTCCCAAATCTTATTCGGTAGCAACTCCCGAAATGCAATTGGAATTAGCCTTTGCATAAACACATGACAATCATGACTTTTCGTCCTAAATAACTTGTATTTCCTCAGGTCCACACACCTTGCCAAGTTTGAAACAAAGCCATCAGGAAGCTTTGGACTTTTCAACCATTCACAAAAAATCTCCTTTTGTTTTTTGTCCAAAGTGTAATATGCTTTCGGATATTTACCCATGTGAAGATCTTTATGTAACTCATTTCTTCTACAAAAAAGTTGCAAAGCAGCTTGTGATTTTGCATTTTCTTTTGTCCTCCCTTCAATGTTCATAATGGTATTTAACAAATTGTCAAAAATATTTTTCTCAAATTGAATCACATCTAGATTATGACGTATCAAATTAGTTTTCCAATATGGCAAATCTTAAAAGATGCTTCGTTTTCTCCAACCAAAGTTTTGACTAATGCTTCTATTTACTTCATCAGTTTCAGATTCTGTTACTTTTTGCAAGCCTAATTCGTCAACCTCTTGCAAAATCTCTTCACTAGTTTTGAGTGGAGGAGGTGGTGTTTTTACCATCCTATTCTTAATGAACTTTTGTTTATTGCGTCTAAATGGATGATCTGGAGGAAGAAATTTCCTGTGATTGTCAAACCAACATATTTTGCCTCCGTTTGGAAGATAAAATGCATCAGAATCATTGCCACAATAATAAGGACAAGCCAATTTTTCAGCTATGCCCCATCCAGATAGTATGGCATATGTTAGAAAATCACTAATAGTCCACATGTTTAAACACCATATTCTCAAATATGTTACAATTCAGATATCAATGGTTGTAAGAATGCATCAATTTTATGCTTTGGATTTGTAGGCCCTGGCACAATCACTAACAGGAATATATATACCTCTTTCATACACATTCATAGAGCCAAATTATAAGGAGTAATTGTGATTGGCCATGGTGAATATTGCTGGCTGGATTGACCAAAAAGTTGGAATCTATCCGTTGACAATCCAAGCCTAACATTTCAACATTCGACTGCAAACTCAAGATGGGTGTCATTGAAATGTTTCCATGCCAGTGCATCTGATGGATGACTCATTATTCCATCTTCCTGTTCGTGTTCATCATGCCATCTCATGTGAGATGCAGTAACATCAGAAGCATATAGTCTTTGAAGTCTTGGAGTTAGCGGGAAATAATATATCCGCTTTTAGGAAACTAATTTCTGTTTCATAGAATGCATTATAGGCTTGAACTTAGATTGACCACAAAATTTGCACTCTTGTAATTTCACATCATCTCCCCAATACAACATACATCCTAATTTACAACAATCATTCTTTTCAATAGGCAAACCAACCCTAATAAGTTACTTCATATTGTAAAAACTATCAACCATTGTATGATCTGGAGGCAATGATTCAATATACCATTTAAGAATTTTATCAAAACTACGGTCCAAAATATGTCCTTCAGATTTTATGCTCAAAATTCGAGCAATTGAAGATAATTGGGTCATTGTCTCACAATTTGGCCACAATTCTTGGTCAGCTGACTGTAGTAAGTCAAAAAACTGTTTTGCATGTGGGTTAGGTTTTTCTTCAAGAATTTCCCTATTTTACTCAAAGGTATAACCAGCTGCATCATAAACTATTTGCATGTATGGATTTTCAGTCCCATCAACATAATTTGTTCTAAATCCAATCCCCTCTTTAAACTCATTTAAGTTGATAGATGATTGTGCTTAATTACTCGTTGAGGTGCTAGAAATCAACGGTTCCCCATGTCGTGTTCACTCAAAATAATTGGGGACAAACCCTTTTCTCAGCAAATGCCTATTAACTTCAACAATAGGAAGGAAACATTTGTGTTTGCACTTTTTACATGGACATCTAATCTTTGGCCCATCCATATATGCAAGTTGAGAATATGCATAATGAATAAAAGCTTTAACTCCCTCAACAAATTCAGGATTAACGAAACCATCATGTGTTAATCATCTATACATCCAAGATCTATCTCGGAAACTCATTTATGGAAAAATATTGATTTAAAACAATGAATCCATAGTTAGTATCATTAATGTTAGCCAAAAATTATAAAAAATCTAAGATAAGACTTGTTAATCAACAAAACAAGTTCTCGTTTTGACTCCTAAGCTTTTGGTATTTTTCACTATTAAGCCTCACGGGAGCTCCATCACGAGTTATGGGTTAAGGTTTATATGTTGAGATGTAAAATATTTGTAAACTGAAGATCGAACATATATGTTTGTAATCATATATGTTAGAAGAGAATTATTGTTAAAAGTTTGATATTTAACCTATATTAAATATGTACTAGTGCAAAATATAATAAGTATTCATAAAAATATGAATACTTAATTTAATAAATTAGTTTAACATATACAATTAAAAAACAACCATGTAAAAATTTGCACATGAAAAGTAAACAGAAATAATCATTTTAGAGAGCATCCATGAAATAACAGATTGACATGATTAAGGTAATTGGAGCAATAATATAAGTCAAACTAATCCTATATTAATTCATTGATAAACCAAAGTTTATACCACAAACAAGTTTCAGTTCATGCAAGCCAAATTGAATTAGCCATGTAATACGTTCACATAGGAAGTTTAAATCGCAAACAAATACCCAAATTAAACCAAGTTCAATTAGACATAGTCAAAAACAAATTCACTTACCTCAACTGACATGCAGAAGGATCTTCCTAAATTACGTGAAAGAAAATGATGACGGAGCTACAATAAATAATATAGAAACTGATACAATTTCGATTAAAATGTGTGCAAAGTCATTGTTAACAACATTGTCAAAAATATAAGGAAATGAATGTCATTTCAATACCTGCTAAAGCTTTTCTTCAACCTCATTAGGAAAATAAATACTTCCAACAAATGAGTTCTTACAACCAAGAACAAAATTGTTAACAGTTAAAAAAATGAGATATATTAAAACAATCATATAAAACGTATTGAGAATAGTTTAGAATATATGAAAAAGTTTGAGTAAAGAACAAATAAAATTGTAGCTCATATTACCTCCTTTGATCAATAAGAAGCCTAGAAGACCTAGAAAGCCTAGAAGAAGGGATACGGTGAAGAACCATGAAATTCAAACATATTGAGTAAGGTAGGAGCAATTATGAGCTGACAACATTGTTAGGAAGTTGTTTATGATGAAAGAGCATACAAATTTTTGACAAGATAAGTGAAAGAAACATCTTGATGGGTCTTCCTTATAATAATGAGGTTGGAAAAATAATTTATAACCATATCTCCTCAGGGATGTGGAATCTCTCCATGATCTTTTAAAACTCAATCCTCTTATGTTCATTTGGCTTTAATCACATTTTGAAGA
>JANKOD010000007.1:15354312-15377126 GCA_026284645.1 Erythroxylum acuminatum | reverse complement strand
CATTATTGAGCATCCCGATGTATTTTGTTTTGAGCATGTATTCTGTTTTAAGCATGAATTGTATGACACTGGTAAACTTTGATGGTATGAGGTCTATTTGACTGATTTTGCTTGTGACTGAGAATATATGTCTGATGAGTGTAATGCTTCCGCGTAGTATTTCTTTTGGTTGTCTCGACGATTCACCCGGGGCTCGGCTTTGGGGGTCGGGACTAGGGCCCAACGGCCTCCGATTGTGGTTCCGTTCCGAATAGTTGGGGCTCCGGGATCGGGTCCCAACACATGTCCTTCATTTCAAAAGTGGAGGACAACTACTTTAGAGTGGTAATGATCATCTCCATATCATTCCCAGCTATCAAAATATCATCTACATATAAGGAGAGCATAAGAAACACATCCTCTTGTCTCTTTATGTATACACAATGGTCCTCTTCAATCATTTCAAAGCCTATCGATGTAATGGCTTGATGAAATCTAAGATACCATTGCTTAGATGATCGTTTTAGGCCATAAATGGAATGTCTCAAATGACACACTTTGTGTTCTTGTCCCTTTTCCCGAAACCTAATGAGTTGATCCATATAGATCTTTTCATTTATTTCTCCATTCAGAAATGTCGTTTTAACACCCATTTGGAACAAATCCAAATCTATATGTGCAATAATAGCTAGGATAAGGTGAATAGACACAAATCTCACCACAGGATAAAATGTCTCATCATAGTCCACACCCTCCTTTTGGATGTAACCTTTCGCCACTAATCAGGCCTTATACTTATCAATTGATCCATTTGCCTTGTGTTTAACCTTGAAGACTCACTTGTTTCCAATAATTTTGCGCCCAACAGGTAGATCAACTAAGTCCCACACATAGTTCTTAGCTATGAATTCCATCTCATCTTCCGTTGCTACAAGCCACTAACTCGAAATTGGTGAGTTCATTGCTTCTTCAAAAGAAGAAGTTCATCAGCATCAACAAAAATGCTCAAGAAGGACCCACCTTTTATTTCAAAGTGTCTACACAAAACATTTTTTGCATTGGCTCCTACGTAATTCTGGAGAGTAAGACTCAAGTTCTATGCTTCCACTGACCTCAATAGTCATCATAATGGATTGTGAATCCAAATTCATTTGGGGCACTTCATCTTGATGCTCCTCTAACTTATAGAGCTCAAGACTTTGTTTGATCTCACCAATACTAGGGAAATCATCCTCCAAAAAATCCACAACTCAGGACTCAACCTCAATGAGCCCTCCATGATGTCACCATACATCACATAGCCTTTAAAATGCTCACAATATCTAATAAACACTCATTTATTAGCTCTATGGCCTAACTTCCCAAACTTAATGGTGAATATAACCAGCAAATCCTCGTGGCCTTAGGCCTTCCAAATTAGGCTTATCTCCATTCCATAACTCATATGGAATAGTCGGGGCGGACTTAGTGGGCACTCGGTTAAGGATGTATGCCGCAGTCACAAAGGCATCCCCTCAAAACTTAATCGGGAGGTTGGCTTGAGCCATCATTGTCCTAACCATGTCCAATAGAATTTGATTCCTTCTCCCTGCAACCCCATTTTGTTAAGGAGTTCGAGGAATTGTTAACTGTTGGCGTATTCCCTTATTCTCACATAATTCTCTAAATTAATCAGAGAGATACTCTCGGCCTCTATCGGTACAAAGAGCCTTAATGCTCCTCTCTTTCTGATTCTCAACCTCAGCAACAAAGCGTTTAAAACAATACGAAGCTTTTGAGAAGTGAGGCAACATAAATACTAAGCCATATTGTGAGAAATCATCTATGGATATGATAAATTAAGTTGCGCCATTACGCACGCTCACATTCATGGGCCTACAAATATTAAAATGGATCAACTTTAGAGGATGAGAAGCCCTCTTAGCCTTACCAAAAGGTTTTCTACTAGCTTTCCCAACAAGACAAGGCTCATAAGTAGGAAGACTCACTTTAGAGAGAGAGCCCCATATCCCTCCTCTAGCCAATCTGGACATTCTACTTTGTCCAATATGCTCTAATCAAGCATGCCATTTAACAGACTCAGATTCAATATCAACAGAATTAGAAGAAGCAACATGAGCAAAATATTTATGAGATTCAAATGCATCTTTTAAGTCCATCATAAATAAGCTATTACAAAAGTGCCCATGACCATGAAGGGTATGATCAAGATAAATGGACACACCATTCTTACAAACAAGAAAAGAAAAACCCAAGTCTACTAGTGTTGATACTGAAAGTAGATTAAATCGAATAGTGGGTACATTAAGCACATCATATAAGAGTAATTTGCATCCACTTCGCAAAGTAAGATGGTAGGTTTCTACACCAAGGACCCTCTCCTCTGCTCCATTTCCCATTGTTACAAAATGTTTACCTGTCAGTAATCGATGGTAATCTACAAATCCTGCATGCTACAGGTCATAGGTTTTATCGCTTTCATATTTACAATCCAATCACGAAAGAGAATGAGCAAAAAATGCATGTGTACAAACAAAGGCATGTATAAAAGAAGGTAAGTAAGGACAAAACTCACGGGGCTCAGTAAACTCCTGAGAAAAGTGTCCCTTCTTTTTACAGTTGAAGCACATGAGTTTGGACTTATCCTTCTTGCCTCCGCATTTGCCTCTATGGCGTTTAGCAACTTGCCCTTCTCGAGGCCCTTAGTTCTTAACTTTTCCCTTCTTGCGCTTAGGGCCATCACCCTTGTGCCCATTTTGTGCAACTAATGCAATGACATTGCGGTTTGCATTTCTACGCTCTGCCTCAAGCTCCAAATAGTAGGAAATGTCATCAAAGGTCTTAATGGCCTCATTATGAGTAAAGACCAACTTCACTTGTCCCCATGAGGACTCTGGAAGAAACCTAATGATAGCTCGAACCTACTGCTCATCTGTGAGATCATAACCTACTGCCTTCGTTTCTCCAATCATAGAGGACATCACCCTAAGATGTTTAGTCATGCTATGCTTAGGGTCCATCATATATTGGTTGAACCTAAGCGTTAAGGCACGAAGCCTTGTGATTGTTATCCTTCCATACTTTAGACGCAATTATTCACATATCTCCATGGTAGTTGGGCAGTTCTCAAACTCCCTAATAAGGTCGTCGTGCATGTAAGCTAACAACGTAAAGCGTGCACTTTTGTCCTTCTTTTGCCAAAGGAAATAAGTCTCATGGTCATGGCGATGCTGGGCTGAATTCCCAGTCTCGGGTCGACTCATTTTGGTGGTTAGATGGTTGAACAACTCATATCCATTAAGAAGGTACTGAACCTTCCTATGCCAGATATCATAGTTTTTACCATCAAGTTTCTTTCCCTTGGTTATCTCAATAATCAAAATCTTGGTTGTCATTTCACTACATCATTGCACATGTAATTAAGGCATATATCTATTTATGCTAATGTCAATTAGTTAGCTTGACTTCCACTTACATTAAAAATTCAAAAATATAACAAACTTGCTAGTAATCAGCACTAACAACATAAGCACCTAATTGTATTAGCCCAATGATTAATTAATTAAATTATGGGTAACACATCCACCAAATATAGCATCGACCAATCATGTATGCATTAGTGAGTCTCACTCTAAGACTCCATTGATATTTTGGTGCCTAATGTCTAAAATAAAGTTATATACTTAGAATTAGTGTGAAAATTCATCTCCTCACAAAGCCTTAATATTAATGATACAAACATTAATAATTACACTGCAAATCCTATTACATCACTCTAATAACAAATATTAAATGGAGATGTCACACATTCTTCCTTGTATATAAAATTATTTTGGAAAACATAGGTCACGTCACATTGGCATTAATTTAAAATATTAATGCATCTTCATTAAATTTATGTCTATTGGCATTAATTAACAATTAGTCACATAAACAAATAATTAACCAATTTATTCCTAACATAAATAATAATCATTTAACACATAAATGAAATAAATAATAAAATACAACTCATAACATATATGAAACGCATCATAAATTCATGAATATAACATACAATTATCAAGCATGAAAACCCAAGTTAATGACCAAAAAATTATTTCATTTATGTAATGAAGTAAATTTTCAAATTAGGCTAACAAATAACTCAACTTTGAAAAATTTTAATAAACAGCTCTCTGGGGTGGCCTAACGCTCCCCCAGGGTGTGTATGAGACAAGGCTGTGTGGTTGCAGAAAACCCAGATTTATCAGAAATTTCAATCTTTCATAGCTATGATGCCCACTCCGAGCTATTGTTTCTCACTCATTTTTAACTCTGATTCGAGCATATAACATACCGTTGGAAAGATAATGTGACAAGGGCATATCTATATACATATCTTATGTAAAATAGTATCGTAACAGTTCATAAAATGGCCTAAACTTTCAAGAAACACTTGCCACGGATGAACACATTCATATTAAACCCATTGCTAGAGATGCTTTTCAAAAGCACATTAGGGATTTAGGTTTGTTGAGGATTTGATGTATTTGTACATATACTTATGCATTAATGAAATATGTTTTTCATTTTAATCTTGTGTGAATTTGCATAGTAAATTAAGGTTTAATTGAAAATGACACATATCTAAAAATTGTCACCAGGCTTGATATTGCTCTCTCACACGAGAATATCGCCCCAGTGCTATGATGGCGAGTAGGATGAGACAAAGTATTGCAAGGTACAAAATTATAGGCAATCTCTTTAATTACTGTGGCGTGATTAAGGATTATGTATGTCACCTTAGTTGAGTGCTAAGATGATACTTGTTTAGTCGAACATGGAAAGTGTATCCATATAGCCTATATGAAGCTGGACTTAAGTCTATGGTGGCTCAAGTTGGTCACTTTCTAGAGCGACTAGGTTGTGTTTCGTATGGTTTTATTTAAAGTGTGACAAATTTTTTGTGGGAGCTCCACCATAGCATGCACTTCATACTACATGTGCTTGAGACGACCGAATAAGGGAGTCATGAATAGGTCCCTTCTTTATCATTTTATGAGTCCTGTGGACATCTAGTCCACCTCTATATCCTTTGGAACTTTAACCTATATCATGAAGTTGGGAATTGGTGTTGCTACTTTAGCATATTATCCAAGGGCCAGGAATGATGCAGTCTTGCGGGTATGACTAGGAAAGCAGCCAAGACGTCATGGATTAACATGAGTGTCAAAGGAAAAATCATTTTGACATCACATAAGTTATTTGTGACTCATTATCCGAGTAGTTACAAAGACATTAGTTGTCGATAGGCATGAGTTGACTATATGGTAACCATGAGTACAAATACATTATGGGATTTTGCATAGCTCTTTATGAAAAGAGGGATCAGAGATGCAAAATCTAGTGTGATCAGAAATGATTTGGGGTATAACGAAATTTTGAGTAACATTACGTTAGTTTGATGGTGACTTAACGTAACAATCCTCGCCGGTACCTTTCTCATATGGTCGTGCACTCCACTTCCTGTCTAATAGTGAGAATGAATATTTAAGGTTGAGAAATAAAGCATGAGTTGCTGTGAACAAAGCATTTGTTGTTACAAATAGGTATGTGTTGTTCTTTCTCAAGCATATGTTGCCAATGGAACATATGTTGTTACCGACGTGTACAAGTAGGATATGTAACAAAGTAATATAATGTGTCCACATTGGTACAAGGAAACCAAAGTGGACAAGTAAACTTTTACAAGAAAGACAAAGCTAACAAGTAAGTGGTTACTTGTGGAAATGTCTAACCCTTTTTCTATTTCTCTGCATAAGTTGCAAAAGAGGGAGAATGCATCCAGGAGCTTCTCCCTTCCACACTTAAGGCTCTCTCAAAAACATTGAGCTCTCTCTCATGTTTTTATCTCTTTGAGCCACCATTCACAAGGCTTAGGATTTGGAGTATGAATTACAGTAACTCTAGTAGCTGCTCACAACATCCAGAAAGGGAGTTATTTGGAGTTATGAGGCCTTTTTTTTAATTGTTACAATACTGTCTTGCATGAGATATGTATATGGATATGTTCCTTGTCACATTATCTTTCCAATCGTACACTGTATTCCCGAATCGGAGTTAAGATGAGTAAGAAACAATAGCCCGAAGTGGGCATCATGGCCATGAAAGACCAAAATTTTTGGAAAATCTGGGTTTTTCACATCCACGCAACCGTGTCTCACACGAGCCCTGGGGGCGCGTGGGGTGCATGGGGCCACACCAGAGGGTTTATTAAAATTTTTCAAATTTTGAGTTATTTATTAACCTAATTTGAATTTTTACTTAATTACGTAAGTGAAATAATTTTTTGGCTATTAACTTGGGTTTTCATGCTTGAATTGTTTATTATATTCATGAATTTATGATGCATTATCAATTAGTTAGCTCAACTCCCGCTTACATTATCAATTTGAAAATTTCGCAAACTTGCTGGTAATCATCACTAACAATATAAGCAGTATTAAGAGTCAAATTTTATTTAGCCCAATGATTAGTTAATTAAATTATAGGTAACACATCCACTAAATATAGCATCAACCAATCATGCATGCATTAATGAGTCTCACTCTAAGACTTCAATGATATTTTGATTCCTAATATTCAAAATAAAATTATATACTTAGAATTAGTGTGAAAATTCATCACCCTACAAAGCCTCAATATTAATGATATAAAACATTAATAATTACAAGTACATCATTCTAATAACAAATATTAAATAGGGATGTCACACCTTCTTCCTTATATATAAAATTATTTTGAAAAACATACGTCACACAACATAGACACTAATTCAAAACATCAATGCATCTTCATTTAATTTATGCCCATTGGCGTTAATTAACAATTAGTCACATAGACAAATTTTTGAATTGATAATACGTCATAAATTCATGAATATAATACACAATTATCAAGCATGAAAACCTAAGTTAATAGCCAAACAATTATTTCACTTATGTAATTAAGTAAAATTTCAAATTAGGTTAACAAATAACTCAAAATTTGAAATTTTTAATAAACGGCTCTCTAGGGTGGCCCCACGCACTCACGTGCCCCCGAGGCCTGTGTAAGACGCGGTTGTGTGGCTGCAAAAAACTTAGATTTTCTAAAAATTCCATTCTTTCATGGCCACAATGCCTAATTCGAGCTGTTACTTTTCGCTCATTTTAACTCCAATTCGCGCATATAATATACCGTTGGAAAGATAATGAGATAAGAAACATATCCATACAGTGACGGAGCCAGGAATTTAAGATAGGGGGCCCAAATATTTAATTTTTTAAATTTTGAAGGGCCCAGTGTACCACTAACCTCTGAATAACCCCGTCCTAATATATATATATATATATATATATTAATAATCTTGGGGGTGGGGGGCCCAGTGCACCACTGACGCCCACCTACCTCCGTCCCTGTATCCATATACATATCTCATACAAAACAATATTGTCACAATTCAGAAAATGGACCTAAACTTTTGGGAAATACATGTCGCAGATGAACATACCAATGTTGGAAGGTTTGGCAAGACCTTACCTCTCAAACTTAACAAATTCCTTTCTCTTGTGCTTGCTTTACAAGTCCACCTTGTGCTCTAATGGTTCCAAGTAGCTCAAAATTGTCCTTTCTCGATATTGTGAGCAACTACCAAAGTTACTCATTCTAATTCACATCCTAAATTGCAAGCCTTGTTAATGGTAGCTCAAAGAGATAAGAACATGAGGGAGAACTCAATGTTTTTGGAAGAGCCTTAACCATGGGAGGGAGAAGCTCCCGCATGCATTTTCTCTTTTACAACTTATGCAGAGAAATAGAAAAAAAATGATTAGCCATTCCTACAAGTAACCGCGTACACATTGGATTATTTTGCTACAAAGATTTATACTTGTATGTATAAACACACACAGTTTAAAGTGGCACCTAGCTCAACAATTTATTGCCGTTAAGGATTTATAAATGCGGTGACAGTCGACTTCCTAAAAAAACAGTATATGGTGGCAATCAAACGCTTACCAGACTTTTCATTTATGTTTCCTCAGTTCTTCTTCATCATCCACATTTTTATTTTAGGTCGATTGTCACTGGAAAAATAAATAAAATTTCTTTTTTTGGTACTTGTTAATTTTGTGTTATTAATTATTTCTCATTTTAAATGGGAACGAAATAAAAAATGGAAGTTGTTAGATTTATGGCGTTTGGCGCTTTTAAGATATACTTTCGTTAGTTAACTTCAACAAGCTACAGCTACAACTACTGTGGCATCTAACAAAAAGTATCACTTTTTTCTTTACGAAATCCTTTTCTTCAAAAGTCTTTATGTTTTTGTCTGTTCACTTGACTGATACCTCCAAATGGGTACTTCTCGGTCTCTTTCAATTAACTCGTCTTCCTAGCTAATGGAATCTCTGAAAGCTAGTTCATCAGAAACTTTGTTTTTTAAGTTTCTCTCTCGAACCCAGGTCAGTTAATTCTGTATCTTGCATGTTTTTCATGATAAGATCTTGCTTTGCTTGTTTTCTTGGTAAAATTTGGATCTTTTCTGGGTTTTATTCGTTATTTCTTGTGTGCTTTGAAATTGGTCCGGTCATGGCCAACAAAGGAATTAGCTTTGTGTAGCTTCGTCGGCAGTGATCCCTGAGTATTCCTCTTCTTTTTCTTCACTTTGTTTGCAGATTGAGTCCTTCCCTTTATAATAAGCTGCAAGAAGAGATGATTGTGTTCCCCGTGAAAAGGTTTGCCAAATTCTTAAGGATACTTCTTTAATAAGCCTCAAAGAAGCGGGAAATTTTCCTTTTATTAGGTTGGTGGGAGAATTTATTTCCAGTCTTGAGCCTTTGTTGCGACTCCATTTTTTTGGCAGGTTATAATTTTTATTGAAAAATCAGCCTGAACTTGTTAATGTTAATTTGTTAATGAATGTCATGTGGACAATCAATCCCGACATTGATGCGTTGAGAAGTTGATGTTCCTTTCACTTGTCTATAAAACGGAAATTCTGATGTACGCCTATAACCATATTACATTAGGAAACTCGCTTTAGGAGTGTTTCTTCTTTGATATTAGCATCTCCTTCAATTTGGTAAACTTTGCAAATTCAGAAGAGGGAATAAAAACCTAACCAAATTTGAGAAAGTGAATTTGTCCAAGTTCCATCAATGTCTGAAAAGAGCAAGCTGCCCTCCAGGCTTCCTTACTACTTAATTTCCATTTCTATGTTCATGTTGATCCTTTCTTCTTTCTTCCTTCTTCACTTGGGCAATACTTTCATACCCAGCTCAATCTTGAGACAAATTATTGTTAATAGCACCTCAATGTATTTGAAAACCAATGTAAAAAATGAATCTTTCAAACTTCCATTGCTCTCTTCCATGCCAAGTAGAGAGGCGGATTGTTCAAATTTGAAAGTGCCTGCTTCTGGACAGGAGAGAAAGAAGTTCTGTGTCCCAAGTAAGGGTGTCTTACGGGTATACATGTATGATTTGCCTCCTGAATTTCATTTTGGATTGATGGGTTGGAAGGGAAAGGGTAACCAAACATGGCCGGAGGTTGACAACACAAGTCATATCCCACCATATCCTGGTGGGTTAAATTTGCAGCATAGTGTTGAGTACTGGCTGACTCTTGATCTGCTAGCATCCAATGCAGAAAATGTCATTAGGCCTTGCAGTGTGGTTAGAGTTGAGAATTCCAGTCAAGCAGATGTTATGTTTGTGCCATTTTTCTCATCACTGAGCTACAATAGGTTTTCTAAGATTCGTGGGAGGGAAAAAATGAGTCTTAACAAGATGCTGCAGAATAAATTGGTGCAATATTTGACAAGTCAGAATGAATGGAAGCGGTTTAAAGGGAAGGATCATCTTATCATAGCTCACCATCCAAATAGCATGTTAGATATAAGAGAAAAGCTTGGTTCTGCTATATTTGTGCTTGCAGATTTCGGACGATACCCTACTGAAACTGCAAATCTCGAGAAGGACATAATTGCTCCTTACAAGCATGTTGTGAGAACCATTCCAATTAAAGAATCAGCTCAGTTTGACCAGCGTCCAACATTGATTTATTTCCAGGGAGCAATATATAGGAAAGATGTAAGTTTATCTTGGTCTGTTGTTCATCTATATTTTAGTTATTTAAGTGCACGCTAGGACTCTCAATGTGGAAATGTGGTATATCTTAGATTAGATAACAAGAAGTGTTTCTTATTATTGTTGATGTAATTCTCAAGCTGAATTTTGCTTTCTAACTGCTGTGTAATTCTACTGGCAGAAAGATATTAATTGAAATAGAAGACACTAAATTAACCGTTGTAAATGTTCTATGCCCTCTAACTCATTATGATGAAAAAGGATAAAAGGTAGTATATATGAATCGTCCATCTAAACACTTTTCTTCAGCCATATATAAACACTAATTACCTGCCCATGCTATGCCATGAAACTTTGTTCATATTTAAGCATGATCTTTCTTAATGAAATTGTGGTTGTGAGATCAAAATCTTAATTATGACTATGCAAGCTATAGTTTTAGAATGGATACATACGGTACATATCTTTGAGATGTTTTTTTAATAATATTTTTCTTATTCAAATGTCTGTCTTATAATGTTATTGATCATTTCTTGTTTTAGTATGGCAATTTTAATTGAAAAACTTTAGGATTTCATGCTTTTGAATAAATGATAGATATATTTTATTTAAAAAATTTGTTAAAATTGTTAAAACTGATAAAATGATATTAGTTATTGTGTATTGTTTTATGTTATATTTCCTTAGTTTATTACTTAGTGACACTTTGGTATGATAGATTTAAATACAGAAATATAATTTTAAAGGTTTTAGAAAACAACTAAAAGATGCATGCTCTTAAGAGGATGATAAGTAGAATACTGCATTTCCAAGTTCAATTGACGATATTTCCATTAGTCCTCAGTTTTTTGTTTACCATCCCATTGTGATTAACAGAAAAAAGATGATACTCTTCAATGAAATTCTGTTTTGGAGTTTGTATTGGAATGATGGCCAAAACAGTCAACATTTCATTGCAAGCCTGCAATGCTCTCAATGTAGTATGTCCTAGCCTTTTTCTTAATGCATAGGCTATCTTTTTCAAGTTTTGATTCTTTGTGGTCATTACTTAAGGCATTTGTTTCTCAGATACCTTTTGTAACTTCATTGACAAGTTGGATTTTCCCCAGGGAGGAGTTATCCGACAAGAACTATATTACCTTCTAAAAGATGAGAAAGACGTGCACTTTACATTTGGAAGTGTTCAAGGCCATGGGATCAACAGCGCAGGCAAAGGGATGTCTTCATCCAAATTCTGCCTAAATATTGCTGGTGATACCCCTTCTTCAAATCGTCTATTCGACGCAATTGTTAGTCATTGTGTGCCTGTCATAATTAGTGACAACATTGAGCTACCTTTTGAAGATGTCTTAGACTACTCCAAATTCTGCATCTTTGTTCAGGCATCTGATGCTGGAAAGAAAGGATACCTTCTGAATCTTCTTCGTGGAATCAGTAGGGACAAGTGGACCAAGATGTGGGAAAGATTAAAAGAAATTGCTCCACATTTTGAATATCAGTATCCATCCCAAGCTGGTGATGCTGTGGATATGATATGGAGGGCATTATCTTTTAAGACATCTTCAGTACGATTGAACATTAACAGGAAAAACAGATACCGTATGGCAGAGGTTTTCCTAACTAGCAATTGAAATGAAAGTCACTTAAAAGGTGAAGAATAGTTGGTCGCTCATCATGTGGTGAAGATAACATTCAGCTGTGCTGCAAGCTTCGGAACAGTAAACAAGCTCAGACTTGTTGATATCTAAGGGGAATTTTTGTTCCCTTTTACATTTTGTTCTCCTTGTTTTATTTGCATATCATATCATAAGATAAGAGAACATTCCGTTAAAAGGTTCCCTTCACATGTCAATGCAATGAACTGGGTGCACAGCCTACATTTCTTCTCCTTTCTTCATTAAATTGCTTGACATTTATATACAACCACAATCTTTCATGCATAGAGGAGGAAGTCTTTAGAGAAGGAGACTTTAATAAGTACTTTTCTTCAAATGTATGCTTGTCACATGTAATAACTAGGCATACAAAATTACGTATACCTTCTGTTTGTGGTGAAAAATTAGAAAAAGCACTATATCTACCTTGTATGGAGAGCCAGCATCATCTCTACAATGTGCTGGGCTATTGATTAACACCCAACAACTTAATATATATGGAGAAGAAGCTGGCTCCTAAATGGGTTTTTACTGAAGGTGATTTACCTTAACAAATACCATTGACAAAAACAGAATGAAAGTAATGGGAACGGCCAAATTGAGGATCTGTAGATGTAGCAAAACCTACCAACCACATCATGCCTCCACTTTGCCACAGTTACAACCTCAAGCCATCACTTCCTTTGCTCTGAAAACTCTCTTGACAACGGCTTCAAACTCGTCAACTTCTGTTGTGAATGGGGTCTGACCCTTTTTTAACTGTTCGTTTGTTTGATTGAGTAGGATCATACATCATTGAAGGGGAGGGAGATAAGCTAACACTTGCATGCAAATCCTTCACAGCAGCAGCCTTTAACATACGTGAGTTTTGTGCTAATGGTAATATCCTCTGGTTCCATCTCAGAGCAAGATCTTTGCTTGTGAGGCTAGAAACTGTATGTGGCTGAAGAATCAAAGTCCCAACACAAAGAACAAGGACAATCCCTCTATAGAATGAAAAGGCCATGTTTGTTAGTATTGTAGAATGAAGAGAGAAAGACCTCTTCTTTGAAATAATGATACGAGATTGAGAAGTTTCTCTGATACTGCAATCTTCTTTATCACCGATGGCCTTATATATGTAGGAATAAGGCTGGCAGTTTATCTTTTATGGGATTGGTAATACTAAAGCTTGTAAAGCATAAGGAGGACCCAGAACATGTAGGGAAGTTAACAGATTCATCTCAATCATTGGCCTTACATACAAGCAATATTTATAAGGCTGTTTTAGAAGACACTGACAGGTTTGAACAAAAAGTTGTAGTTGGAACAATATCCTTGGGAAGATAAGTATCTTTTCATTTTTAGTGCCCCCTTCCCTATCGTTCCCCTGCTCTTTTTTACCAGATCATGATCAAAGACACACACAATTCAGTTCCTGAACAAACTTCCCACATCGGCCTACCAAGTTGGCATGCGTATCTCCTGTCGTGTACTTTCTCTAGATCTTAAGCTTATGGCTTACCAGAATGAGCCCAGTTGGGTTTGTCAGCTTAGATGATGCAGGGTGATAATCAAATATCCGATCAGCAATATCAATATTAAGATTCCATGAAAATCATCGCTGTGAGGTCTTTGCATGCTTAGATACTAGGAGGAGAAATGAAGCTTTAAAATAAATTGGACAGCCTATAAATCACTAACAGTTTCGTCGATTAATAACAAGATTAGCATATATCCTTATCTATCAGGCTAACAATTGCAGTTAGTACATGAATATAGAGAACTTGTATATCTTGCCCAAATGTTTTTAAATCAAGTGGCTTCGAAGCTGAAGGCAACATGTTATCGTTGGATAGCAGAAAGCCATGAAAAGTAGAGATGTTGGGAGCTACTCAGCCAAAAAAAAAAACACAAGCACTTGCTTTATTGTAACACCAACTTTAGAATTCCAAGCTCTTCTCTCCACACAACAGAAAACCAAGTCTTGTTTCCTGTTGCTAAATGGATGCCCTTTATGCTTTTCTTTGGATTGGCCGAGCCTAAGCCTCTCCATTAAAAGTTTCAAAAGAAACAATCCATCCTGGCTTAGCTTCCAATATTGTACTTGGTTCCTACTCTTCAGCTTTTTTTTTTTTTTTGGCCCTTTGTATTTTTTTTCTTGTTTATTAATATTGGAAACCAGCCATCTCATGCTGCTTTGATGCGGTTATTGAGTTTATTGATTCAAGTAGCTCAAGCTCGTGGTCCTTTTTTACATCATAGATGATAAGTACTCTCACTAAAGTTTGCATCCTAGTAAAGGGCCTGGTTTTGTCCCAGAAGTTTCACTATTGCAATTGTTATATTTTACGTTCAGAAATGCTAGATGAACATGAAATTTTTCGCTATTTTTGAGAATATCTTTATTATTTAAAACTACTTAATATTAATTTTTTAATTTTTAATAAATATTTATTAAATTATTTGAGTGACTCATCACATAGGATAGAATTTTTATACTTTTTAAATTTATTATATTAAAATAACTTAGACAAAAATATTTAATAAAAGAATAATATTATAAGTAATATTTACTTCTTTTGCCCCCTTCACGAATCAAGGGGCTTATGTTGCTTAGTTTATTACTTGACCTACATGACAACTGGAGGAAGAGATGATATGGAAAAATGGAGAAATGAGAAAAGAGAGAGAGAGAGGCATGACGTTTCAGACATTTTAGAAGGAAAGGCTTGGACTGGTCAATATACTCAGATGACAGGGCTCTCTCTTTTGAGCACGCTATAGTAAAGCAAAAGACGAAAAATAAGAAATTCCAAGTATAGAGCCGTTGCTTTCAGAAACTATCGCATTTAACTCTGAAATTTATTAGACACAATAAGACACCATAATATTAGACAAAAGATCTTCACTCCTAATATACAAGGAAAAACTGACAGGTTGATCTGTTTTCAGCTGTAAGTTGTAACCCACTTAATCATTAGCAGGCAGAACGTGTATTAAAAACAAGACTGGTGTCCTGAAACAATACCAGTATATATGTAAAGCCTGGAATTGTGTCCTGGAACAGCACCTGCCAAACATACCCCCCAAGTGTTCAAGTTTTTTTGTCCTATCAAGTTATAGGGTACATGTGTCCCCAGTTGATAATATTCCATGAAATAACTTAAGAGCTAAGGTTCCAAAAGAGAGAGCTTTGATAGGGTAATCTCTTTTTTTATTTCTTAAATCCTTTGTTACTACTCGACTACTGGATACAGATCAACCTATGATTCATTGTCAGGAGACGTTGCAACTCAATTAAGCCACTTCTATTACACGTAATAATGGCCACAAAATGACCTAAACTAGTCAGTTACCGAAACCGAATCCAGTACTTCGTGATCGTCCATATCTGAATAGGAATAACCACCTTGCGTATCATCACTCACCAGCATACTCACGACTATAATATCAAACTTGGATGTTAGAAATTTTCCTTTTTTATTATTATTTTACACACGACGCCGGAGCAACTAAAACCATGTGGTTGCGTGGATTATGGCTATAAGCACATAGCCAATGTAATGCATGCATGCATGAAATAAAATCGAATGTCTCAACATATCCAGGAGACCCTGCCAAGATTTGCATGTAGTACAATGGCAAATTTATGTACATACACAAGTATGAGGGGAAAATACCATGAAAAGTGAACAGGACAAGAGGGAACAAGAAAGCAAAATTTTCACTTGAGCCTTTTCAACAACAGCTCATGGTCCTAGTGTAAGTTTACCCACATCATTACTGCACTGTCGAATCATTGAAGAGGTTCTTGGTGGGGAATCGCTGCAGATCCAATTGCCATTGTAAGGTGCAAGCCCCGGCGTTGGCCTACATGTAGCATGAATGCGACCTCAGTTGCAGTAAGTGCTGCAGCTTCCTGATTCAATAAGAATAGGGAAACAAAGATACGAACATTCATGTAATGTCCAACAATAAGAACGGAAAAACTATATTTTTAATGGGGTGTCCACCTCTATTTGTCTTCTTCCCTGCACTATATATGTAACATGGGAACAGAAATCTAGCAGCCCCCAGAGCAAGAAAATCTGTCAGGAAGGAAAACACTATGTTAGGAATGCAAACCATGCAATTCCATGGCAAAAAACAGCATCATCACTTCTCTTACAGAGAAAACTGTTGAAGCATCATCATTGCCATCGGCATTGTTAAGGGACATGGCATGCCTAAGGAGAAGTAGATCCATCGCAAGAGCATCAAGAGATCAGAACCAGAAAAGAAAACAAGAAAATTCCAAAATCTTATGACTGATAACAGCAAAACTATTTCTTGTGCATTATAAACATGGGAAACCATACAAAATTGTGGAATATATGTGAATGATATCAATCAAAATAGATGATGCCCCTGAGTAGCAAGGAAACAAAAACCAGAGAGAAAAATAATAAGTTCATTCTAATCCTTTGCATTTCTCTGATGAGTAAAAGAGAGGTGAATAGCAGGGAAGGAAAGATTGATGCAGGAATGAGGAAAAGAAAATAAGCATCTATACCGACAAAGGCCAATATAGCATCAAAATATGAAGTTTGAGAGCATCATTCAGCTACTAGAGCTATGATATTTGACATTGAATTGTGCTTACAATTAGGGCCGCAGAGTGACAACATGATGCTTCATTAGCATTCGTATCAGCATACTCATCATACTCTCCCTCCAGGAAACAGTGTTCAGCAGCTGCTATTGCCAAAATTTGATGATCATGCAAATCCAAGGGAGTTCCAGCAATGGTCCAACCATCACTGCAGAGAGGAAAGTGAGAAATTAGACAATCAGTAATTACAGATGGTCAAAAGACAAGTCAATGTTTGTTCTCTCACAATATCAAACTGTCAATCATTGCCATACAGAGACATAGTCACCAATCTAACAGCCACAGGTAACATTTCAAGAATTGAATTATACATCCATAAGCACAAACTAGGAAGATTCTAATAGAAAGAATGCAAGGTGCACAAGTCCAAATAGAATAAGGGGAAGATGTTGAATGGCTTATTCCATCAAATTACCAATTATCATGCATAGAGATTGATAAAAATTTGAGGAAACTAGCTTGATTTTTAGTAGAAAGATTGAACTTCCCCAATATCTATAGTGGTATCTTCTAACTTCCCCAGTATCTATAGTGATCTCTTCTGGCTGTGAGGGAGGCAGTGGTGCAGTATAACCAGGTTGGTAAGGCTGTTGGTGACGCTTTTTTTTTTCTTTTTGGGAGCAAGTCAATGCTTGGATTCAGCTAATATCCAACAATCAGGCTACTTTTTATCACCAAAAAGTCAACAAATATTGGGAGTCAACTTCTTGGAGAACAAATATGATACATCATCTTATTTATGTCTTCAGTACATTCCATTCCTGGCTTATCAAACCAAAGGCTATTGTTCAAGAATTACAAAAGGTTCGAAGGGTATGCAGATAAATGCCACCAAATAGCACAAGCTTTTGATCATGTGCCACAGAACGTTTAAAAGAAAACTGGTTGCTCCTTAGTCAGCACACTAAATTTTCTAAAAGCATTCAGACATGAGCAGCATGAAAAGAAAAATAAAAGTAAAGTGTATGAAAAGAAAAATAACAGTAAAGTCCATTTTAGGTATAATGAACCTCATCAGCAAGCTGGGAACTCATTTTTAAGTTTGAGAAACATATTCCAACCTTCACTGACACTCAAGGTTGAGAAGTCATGCAAACCAAAATGAAGTGTACATGTACCACATGTTAATTGCAGGTAATGCAATAGTATTGAAAGAAGCAAAAAATGGGCTTATTTGATTCAGATAAAAGTAACTTCAGAAGATAATTTGAAAGAAATAGAATAATAGCTTTGACAAATTTTGACAAATTCAAGCGAAAATTTATCTTCCAACCAACATCCAATTGGTTTTTCAATCTTGAGCTGAGTTCATTGAAATAGAGATAAATATTACACAGATAAATCCTGTTGCTTACAGGAAATCTTTACACTATTCCGCGTGAAAATAGAAAGAAAGATGAACATAATCTAGATAAAAAGTTTCATAAACAAGTCTATTTTGATAGTATGTCTCTTTAAAGTGAAAATAGAATTCATCCTTTGTTTTTTCCTTTCCATTCATTCGGATCTGTTCTGTTTCGTCGATTTTGTCCGGATCTTCCTTTTCTTCCAAAAAAAGGGAAGAAGCAGGATTTTCTTCAGTGGATGCCTCTTGTTCCTGTTTAGTTATAAATTGTTCAAAGAAATGGGATACATAGTTTAAGTAGAAAGAAAATTTCAGCATTTTTTACACCCAATTTTTGAATGGGTGTGAGTGGTATATTTATTTATTTATTTTTATTAAAAATAAGAGGGAGAATATGTTTAAAAACCAAATGGATTGGAGTTCCAAACATTTTCAATGGTCATGTTAAGAAGGTACAATAAGAAATTCACGAGTCATGCAAACAAACAAAAATTCCAGTAGACCAAGGCACTCAACAGTTAAGGCTTCTTACTCCACTAACCACCTGATATACCCACATTCATTATACTACATGTAACCCTTGTTAGATTTCTCACTTCACAAAAGTGAAGACAGCAAAAATTTCACATACTACAAAATTTATTTATACCTGATGGCATATCTCACAAGTTATGTCTTCTTTTTCATCAAAGTAGCGCTGAACACATTTCTTATGTGCAAACTGGAACAGAAACGGTCAGTCTTCGCAATCCATACATGAAAAGAGTTGGGAAAATGACATTAACAAAATACAAGAAATAAATAGAATCATCTGTTTCTAAAGGAGGTGAAGAATAAACCATCAACCATTAAGCTGCATGTGTTCTTAACACTTCTAATCAAGTGACGCTGATAAATGATGCATCTAAAACAGCATCCTTATACGTGAATGACAGCAAGCTGGTGGACCATGATGATACCATTTAACATCCTGTATGAACAATATTCTATCAAAATACCAGACTAGTGAAAAGCATTTACAGACAACTAAAATGGTGAATGCTGCAAAATTCAATCCCAAAAGAAAGCAGGGATACAAAACAAATCGATAATGACTTTGTACCTTCAAGCACAAGAGGTCTCCAGATTCTTAATAAGTGGCAAATGCCGCATTCAATTGTTTGAATAAGTGGCTCCTGTCATCCAAATTCACCATGCTCGCCCACTCCGTCAACATCAATTACACAAGTGGATTCACCAGCAGTGCAAGAGGATGAACAGTCCCCATAAGATCCAGCCACCTCAGTTGCTTGCATGGATTACAAAATCTTAAACCCTATGAAGTGGTCAACATAGAAATCAGGATATAACCCGGTATATTTGCTAGCAGAACATCAGGTACTGCACAACATACTTCATCCAGAACCACAAACTACAAAGCATAATACAGAAAATATCACATATCGGTAGCATATTAAGTCTTAATCCTTCAACTATGATTTATTTCATCACATTAAGAAGAGCATTTTCACGATGCGCTGGCAAATTCCGTAATCCATTTCAGAACCCAATACTCTCTATATGTTAGACTTGTTTTGCATCAAGCTCAGCTAAATTGTACAGTTCTGACCACATTGCAAATTCCAATTTGCTTCTTTTAACTCAATTAACAGTTAGCAAATGAAGTCCCTCCCATTCTCTACCCCGCAAAGCACAAACGCCATTTTGCATTACGATGCAAACATAGATAACAGATACCATAACTAGAGCAATACCCAAATGTAGGAAAACTTCCACTCGTCAAAATTTGAAAACTAAAAGTTGAGTCAAAATTCTCAAATGCCATCTACAAAACCGGGCGAAACCTGCATAAAAATCAATAGGCGCCAACAACCATCGGTCTTAGAGAATGTTTGCGTCTTTCTCACAAAACACAAAATCACGTGACACCATCGAAATACTTCACGCGAAAGGTCATTTCTTTATGAATTTTATACAGCCAAAACAACCCCCAGATAACGTCAAGTAAATCAAACGAAAAGAATCCTTAAACTGCGATCGACTACCAAGTCAAAGAAACTAAAGGAAGAAGAGAAATGATAGACAATATCTACAGAACGAGAGAAGCGAAGCGAGAAGTCACCTTACAATGAGATTAAAAGAAAACGAGCTTTGGACATTGTTGAATTTTGATTGAGACTGAAAAAAACAATGGTCTATATATACAGTAGGGTAAAAATAAAAATGATCCTTCACTTTCACTTGTCCATGTCCACAATATGAAATAATATTATTTACTTATAAATATGTAGCATGAAAATTTATTTTAAATTGATTATTACCAAGTAAAGAAAAATACTATCTGCATTTTTTCAATTATTTTATTTGGAAATATATATGAAGGAAAGGAAGACACTACAATTAGTTTATCCATTTGTTTACAAGCCTTTTTGTTTAAATCAACCTTTCTTTAATATTTAACATAATGAAATTGACATAAAACTTCTCCTTCAATACATATGTACTTCTAAAATGCCAAAGTTTATGGAATTTTTTCGATTTAGTGCCAAAGTCTTTTAACTTTTTCAATTAAGTATCTAACTTTTTATAACTTTAACATCTTAGTACAATGTTAATTATGTTAGTATTTTGTCGATTTGGTTAACAGAATCATTTTTATCTATGATATGTGGGTTTCCACATGAAAAATTAATAGGAAACTATGTTTGTTTCTCTTTTATTTTTCTGTTATTGTTGCGGTTTTAATAAAAAATAAAACATGATGTTAAAATACATTTAGTTGTTTCTATTGCGATCTGTTGTTTCTAAAAATTAAAAAACCACAACAAATTAACGAAAACAGAAATTAGACATTTTTCTAATTTTCACAACATGTTTTTGTTTTTGTTTTTACTTCCTTGTCTTATAAACTTCCTCCATTGTAGAAACTCTCATCTTTCTCTCTATATCTTATACTCATCTTTTCTTTCTCTCCCGCTTCATCGTTCTTCTCTTCTCTCTTAAATCCCTAACTCATCTCTTCTCTCTCCCGTGGTTTTCTGGTTTGTGTTTCTGCATTTCTGGTTTGCGTTTCTAGTTTTCTGGTTTGAGTTTCTGTATTTCTGGTTTTCTGGTTGTATTTTTGCATTTATGTTTTTCTAATTTACGTTTTTGCATTTTTTGTTTTCTAGTTTGCGTTTCTAGTTTTCTAGTTTGCTTTTATGCATTTCCAAGTGTTCCTTTGCATTTTTTTTGTTTGTTGTTTTTCGTAGACTAGGTACAAAATTTAATGGCCAATAAATCCCATTTAAACACGTGATGAGAAATCCAGTCAGTTTCAAGGTCACAACTTGTACTACTAGTTTCAAGTTAATTTCTAAACATATCTGGTTTCAGGATAATTTCTAAACATATTTGTGTTTTTAGGTTTTTATTGCAAATCTCAATTAAATTAAATATGTTTTTATTTTTAGTTTTTATATTACAAATCTCAACCAAATAGGTTTTTGTTTTCTTAATAAAAAATAAAAACTAAAAACCACAACAAAAAAACAAAAGTAGAACCAAACAACCCCTAAGCATTTATGTCGACTAATGCACCCAATCCATAACCCATTTTATTTTAAAATAACCACATCATCTTCATCCTCCACCTCTCCTCTCCTCTCCTCTCCTTTGTGTTGTTGTTTGAGAAGCACGATTTTTTGTTTCTTCTCTACTTTGAGTCTATGATTGGAAGCCCCATTTTCTTCGTTCTTTCAGTGCTAGGTGTTGTGGATTTAACATTATGGTAAGTACATTTTTCCCTTTTTGTTGGTTGTTCATTTTTTTTATTAAGTGTTTTGTGGTGTTTTGTTGATTTTGTGTGCATCGGGTTTACGTATGTACATTGAGTTAAAACTGTAAGCACACATCTCTCATGGGCATTTCATTAAACAACTTGTATGTGTCCGTCTCCAGCCTTCTGTTTGATTACATTTGATGGCACTTGTTCACTTGCTTGTGTTTTTGGGCCCCTCTTACCATTGTCACATATCCTATTTTCTCCTTATTAAGGTTAGTCTCCTTATAATCTACAATGTCATAAGTGTTTTAAAATTGAATATGCTTCTACTTTTATAATCTTAACTCTAATGATCTTATCCTTGGCATGTTTTTAGTGGTAAAGTGAAACCTCTTCATTAAGAATGGTATTAGGTTAGGGGTCAAGGTTGACCTAAAATCTTAGTTAGAGGCCCAAGCTCGAAGCTCATGGCATGATTTAAACCCTAACTAAACTTTGAGCAATCAGAAGCCTGATTAGGGCAGGGTTGAAGCTCGAGTGAGAAAATATAGAATAGAATCTAAGTTTTCAAATTGAAAAAAAAAGATTAAAAAAATCAATTAAAGAAGCTAGAGATTAGAGTTGAGCTAAACAAGTAGAGGCAATAATATGAACATTTCTTTACAATATGCATAAGACTACATAAGTAAAGATTTAAATCTTCATTTGCAAAAAACCAAATCAATCACACGAAAAATAATAAATCAAGAAGTAAAGATTAAGGAAAACAAATCAATAACAGAGAAAAAAGTTAGCTAATCATTATAATTAGGATAATCGATAGTTTGTATCATTTCATCGACATATAGAAAAATTATTATGTAAAATATACGTGATTACGTAATAATTTTATTAGATAAATATTAAATATGATGATTGATAAATAAATATAATTTCTTCATCGACTATTTGTTTATAGAAAATTTTAGTTGAAAGAATGGTCTTCGTACCTGTATCAACATAAAAAAAAAGATAATATGATATATGATACATGATACATGATTATTAAAATTATTAAGGAAAAAACATATAAAAAATAAAGCCTATCTTGAATCTTTTCATTAACTAACCAATTTTAGGTACACATCAAGGACTTCACAGTCTTAGGATAAATTCACTTGAAATAACCTTTGTTGGACCCTGTTTTCGGAGCCCAACATTCGGAGTCAGGAACCTTGAGCTTATTTTCCTAAAAGGTCATTTGCTGACATTCCACAATGGTGGTGAGCGCACACTAATCAATCACCAAAATCATAAGTTGACTTCTTCAAAGAAATTGTAACTCTAA
>JANKOD010000007.1:15337216-15354212 GCA_026284645.1 Erythroxylum acuminatum | reverse complement strand
GGTACCTGATGGGGGTCAAATCTCCAACGAGTACGGGTATGGGGGTGTCAAAAAAATCCCCGACGAAAATAGGGGCGGATATGGAGGTGGGGGCAGGTACGGGGATGGCATACCCACTCCGTTGCCATCCCTATTCATAATTAGAAATTTTAAAAATTAACGTTTTACCTCTTCTGTTTCTACCAACCGTAATTAATTAGCCATTAAAGACAAGACCTGCAATGACTTTATGAGAAGAAATTTAAGCTGTTGATTTATGAGAAGAAAGCGGAAAATAAGATGGTAGGATCATATGAGCTGAAGTCGGAAGATTCCATCCATGTTGTGCCAAATGCGAGGTGCATTCCAAGACAAGACACAATGGAACATTGTTGTCGATAAATAATGAAATTGTATACCTAAAATATACAGCTTAGACTGTGACTTTATTTGAAGCCAAAGATTGGAATTGAGAGAAATATAATTAGGATGATCCGGTATATTTAATTCTTTAAAGCAATGATTAAAAAGTCGTAAAAATTTTGAATCATCTAATTTTAAATTTATTTTTTTAACTTTTTGGTTCGATTTACCGTAATAACTTTTGTAGTTAAAAACATATTAATTAATTAAATTTTATAAATTAATAAGTTTTATAGATTAAAATAAATAAACCAATGTTCATTTAACATCAATCAACTTTCATTTAACACTTTCTTTTTTTAATTAAATTTTAAATTCTTCGATATGTAAAAATAATTTTTATCAATTACATGTCAGATTATTTATTTTTTACCTCAATTTTTGACGATCTGATACCAATTGAACCTTTTAAAATTTAAATATCTTGTCTTAGTAGTTTAACTTCTGGTTCAGTTTTTAAAACATTGAAACTTCTTTCATATTTGTTTTAATCAAATCAAATGCTAAAAATTTTACCTTTTTATAATTCGGTAATACTTCTAGCCATATTATATATATATATATTTTTTAAAAGAACTTTTATTTTAAAAATTATTAAAAATATTTAAAAATAATTCTTTAAATTATTATTGATTCTCACATAATCTATATAATTGTTCCGATAAAATTTTAATATCATAAATTATTTTAAAGTAAGTTGCAATAATAAATATATAAAAATATATTTCATTGAAAAAAATAATTTGAATAAAGAAAAAAGAGCGAAAGGTTGAAGGCGGAGACTTCCAAGGGGTTTTAGTTTACCCCTATTAATACAAGCAAGCCTCATGTCATGGACCAATCCATCAATCCGCTGCTTTCGGATTCACCTAATCACCTTACATATTTTGCAATCGTCTCCTTTCTTCTCTCTCGCCGCCTTCAATCGATCTTACGTTACTCGTAGCGAAGGCTTCAATCGATCTCAGATCTCTCTCTCAGGTTTGTGCCGAATCTCCTCTCAAACATTTTTATTCTCTTCACTTCCGTTTTTGTTCGCAATTTTATCATTATTATCGTGGTTTAGATCTGGCATCCCTCCATTTCTTCCTACTTTGGAAGTGTAATTTTCATTTCTTGAATTAAGATATCTTTCTCTCTGTTATGTTAATTTGTTTCGACTGTTATTGGTAAAAGAACATACGTTCATATGTTGTTGTCGTTACTAGGATTTCGATTATTTTGATGTATTCCATCGGTGCTGTTCGTAATATGTTTGGATTTTTGACAGTATACCAAAAGTCACCTGCTGTTTCTATTGTTTTGATTCAATCAGATTATTTGTCGGGTGTATTAGTTTTGTTCAATTACCTTGTGTTTGCACTTACCTTGCTGAAAAATCATTTCCTTTTGTGCATTTTCTTGGGTATTGACAAGTATATATGGTCTTTAACTCTCAATAGTCCTGTATCTTGCAGCATATCTAATCTGTTTATATGTCAACGACGCTCACATCGAAGTTTTGTTTACAGCTTTACCAAAATGGCAGCCACATCAGCAGCAGCTACCTTTTCCATTGGCTCAGCTGCTTCATTTGGCCCCAAAGCTAGCCAACTTCCACAGTCGAAACCCTTGGCTGTGAGGTTCAACTCTCAGAGTTCGATCGTGTGCTTCAGTGGTCTCAAAGCTGCAACATATCTGAATTGTGAGACAGATTCATCCTTCTTTGGCAAGGATAGCACTGCAGCCCTTGGGCGTTCTATTTCACCAAAATCCTCAAAATCAAGCCAAATGTCACAGAATCGACTAAAAATCCAAGCATCCTACAAAGTGGCTATTCTTGGAGCTGCTGGAGGGATTGGTCAGCCCCTTGCACTACTTGTCAAGATGTCTCCATTGGTTTCTGCACTTCATCTCTATGATATAGCGAATGTCAAGGGGGTTGCTGCTGACCTTAGTCACTGCAATACTCCCTCGCAGGTTTTGGACTTCACTGGCACTGCTGAATTAGCTAATTGTTTGAAGGGTGTAAATGTTGTTGTCATACCTGCTGGAGTGCCAAGAAAGCCTGGTATGACCCGGGACGATCTCTTCAACATTAATGCTAACATAGTGAAGACCTTGGTGGAAGCTGTTGCTGATAACTGTCCCGAAGCTTTCATCCATATTATAAGCAATCCAGTCAACTCTACGGTGCCAATTGCAGCTGAAGTCTTGAAGCAGAAGGGTGTCTATGATCCAAAGAAGCTCTTTGGTGTTACTACACTTGATGTTGTTAGGGCAAACACATTTGTTGCTCAGAAGAAGAATCTCAAGCTCATTGACGTGGATGTTCCTGTTGTGGGAGGGCATGCTGGAATTACCATTCTTCCCCTTCTGTCCAAGGCTAAACCTTCAGTTAGTTTCACAGATGAGGAAATTCAGGAACTCACTGTGAGGATTCAGAATGCTGGAACAGAAGTTGTGGAGGCAAAAGCAGGTGCTGGGTCTGCAACCTTGTCAATGGCATATGCGGCAGCTAGATTTGTTGAGTCTTCTTTGCGTGCACTGGACGGAGATGCAGATGTCTATGAGTGCTCATATGTGCAGTCAGATCTCACTGAACTTCCCTTCTTTGCATCAAGGGTAAAGCTTGGAAGGAAAGGCGTTGAATCTATCATCTCATCTGAGCTCCAGGGGTTGACTGAGTACGAGCAAAAGGCGCTTGAAGCTCTAAAACCTGAACTGAAGGCTAGCATCGAGAAGGGTATTGTATTTGGTCAGAAGGAACCGGTGGCTGCTTAAAATGAGTTTGTAGTCAACACCCTAACCAAATTCAATTGGTTGCCTTAACAAAGTTAGTAAAATCCAAATTTTGCAGTCAATCATGGTTGCATTAGTCAGAGCTTCAAGTTTCGCAGAAATTTTGTTTCCCTTTGTAATCTCTTGAAGAAACTCTTTCGAGGAAATGTTTGCAGCGGTTATGTTAGTATGCTAGATTTTTAAAACTTCAACCACAATCACTAAGAGCTTGTAATACTTGGTTTCTATGAAATAACGTGGCTGGTGCCCAAGAGCACACAAATTACTTCTGTTCTTCGGGGAACATCGCTCCCATGCCCTCTCTCTTTCCTCTGGTAGAAAGGTTGCTGCTCATTAGTTCTGGTTACCTTTTGTGTTGTTCGTTTCCTCATTTTCAAAGTCATTAGCCCTGAGTGATCTTGTTATGTCTATGCTTGCTTTACATCTACGTAGCAACAAACTGGTCGCAAATTATCACTACCTGAGGAGAAGTTTCTTCCTAAGCCAGGACAAAAAACAGCGAACAATTGGTTAACACTTTGTTTAACCTCAGCATTCTTTCAACAATACGACCTGAAAAAGAGGAAGATGATAGAAAATAGGAAACAGTCAAAGTTTCAAGGAAATCGGTGTCTCTTTTTCCTGCTGCAACAATTCTCAATAATTTACAATCTCATCATAGAAAATCGGAAACGTCAAAGTTTCAAGGAAATCGGTGTCTCTGTTTCCTGCTGCAACAATTCTCAATAATTTACAATCTCATCTCATAGTGTTCCTTGTTGCAATGCGGTTCGAACACTTGCGTTGTGTCACCACTTCCCTAAGCCTTGGGCCATTATCTCAAAATTATGATATCCTTCAATCAACCAATTCCGCAACATCTTCTCCTGTGTAAAAGCAGTCTGACGATTCTTTTTCTTTTATTTAGTTCCAGGTGGGTGGATCTATTCTCCCTTATTCCATCATCAGCCAAATGATTCATTCAGCATTTTAATCACAAACATATGATATAACCCCATACCACACCGCCTTAACACACAACCTCTTGGTCTCTCGTTCTTCCTGCTATGGCTCATATGATACGAGCTTTCTCGTTCCAAGTTTCTAAGAGCAAAATATAAAACTTCAACCAAACGTTCCTGTTGAAGACTGGTTTTGGTTGAGGAATTACTCCCACATAACCCATAACTCATCACGGTGGCACCAACCCAGATCCTTTTCTGCCGGTAATTTAACCACGTCTGATCTGACAATGAAGCTGGCCCTTCATATGGAGTACATACTCCCAGCTGCCGACAAATATTTCAAGAATGCTTACCAATAATCGTTGCAGGAGCAGTATCCTTCTCGGAAATGATGAAATCTGGTGCGATCTCGAATGATAACTTCACGGTTATAAACTCCAGAAAGCATCTTGGCAAAGTTGTGGCAATCAGTACAAATACGAAGATTATTGGCTACTCTGATTGTTGTGCCAGGAGGTGTTGTGAGAACTCCAAAAGCTATAGCCAACTTCTCGCTATGATAAGATAGCACATATTGCTTTTCTTCTGGACCCAACTTATGCAATTCTGACGTTATATCAGCAACATAACCAGCAATCTTCAGCTGGTGATTAATCTCATCCAGCATTCTATATATCTCATCCTTCCGTGGATGAGAAACATCATCCACAGCAAATTCATGTACCTCACCTTTCAGCACAATTGAACTACTGCCAGGTGTGGTTTGGATCCCTTTCTCTTTCATAAACTTCCTCAACTCTGACACCTTCTCCCAATCACCAACAGAGGAATAAATATTTAACAACAAAATATAATCTCCAGCCTCCTGAGCCTTGAGTTCAATCAGATGCCCTATAACGCATTCTCCAAGAGTAACATGGCGATGAATTCTACAAGCTCCAAGTAAAGTCCTCCATATTTTTGAATCCTGCTTGACCTCCATTGACATTATAAGTTGATATGCCTGATCTAGTTGACCAGCACGACCCAAGAGATCAACCATACACCCATAATGATGAACATTAGGCGATACCCCAAAATCCTTTCTCATTCTTTCAAACAATATCATTCCCTGGTCAACCAAACCAGAATGACTACAAGCAGAAAGAACTGCAGTGAAAGTCTGATCATCAGGAAAAACATGCCTTCTTTGCATTTCCTCGAATAGCTCAATAGCTTCTCTTCCATATCCATTCATTGCAAAACCCGAAATCATAGCACTCCATGTGACCACATTTCTCCCATGCATATCTTCAAATACACCATAAGCCTTGTCCAAACTCCCACATCTTGAATACATTGCTATAAGAGAATTACACAAGTTCCCTGCACCACCATACCCACGTTCCTCGATATAAACATGAACCTTCTCACCAAATTCCAGCGCACCCAAGTTAGCGCAAGCTTGGAGCAGAAGCAGGCACGTAACATCATCCGGTTGACACCCAAATTGACTTCTGACCATACCATCAAATAACCCCAACACATCTCTGGTTCTATGATTGCGTATATAAGAAGAAATGAGCACATTCCAAGCAACAGTATCTCTCCGAGGTATTTCATCGAACATCTTACACGCTTCATCACCTTGTTCACAAACCGAAAATAATTGCATTAATTCAGTTAGTAACAAACTATCCGATTGATGGCCATCCTCCAAAATCCTCGCATGAACCTGTAAACCGCCCATCAACGAAGAAACTCTGACAAAACACTTGAGAACAAACGATAACGTTAACGAATTTGCGCGTAAACCTCGCCGTCTCAAATCTTGATACAAGTAAAACCCATTAATGGGTGTGTTGCTGCGCGAGTACGCGTTTATCATGGTGTCATAATGAAACGTAGTTGGGGTGGAGATTTCGGAGAAAATTTGGCGGGAATAAATAACGTCTCTGATAGGAGAGAGTGCAATGCGAGCCAAGAATGGGAGAGAGATGGTGGGTTTTGAAGAAGAGAGGTACGAAGGAGATGGGCATGGATTTGTAGAAAATGAGACCTTTGAATGGATGATTTAATGAGGGAAATCAAGTGTTGGGTTCGTAATTTGAAGCCTGAGATGGGTTCGTCTGCTATTTCTTGACAATCTGGTTTCTCGGTTAATAGGATTCTGGAAACAGAGAGTTGGCTATGGTGATTGATAAAAGTACGGCTTGATTTCAAGTGATGCGAGATTTGTATCATTTAGACGTTTGTTTCTGTCTTCTCCTCTCCACACACACAGTTCAAGTATAACACACAAATGTTAGAAAATTAAAACCAAGATTTTCTGAGTAGCCAAACAACTGCAATGAATTAGCATCTCAAAAACAGAAGGCTATGCATAATGTTGGAAGAATCGCACTTGAAATTGAAGTAAAAAATTGAACTACATAAAAGAAAAATTAAAATGAAAAAAAGCCAAATAAAGAGTGACAAGTCAAACCTCTGCTTTTGTTTATTATTGCTATATTGTCCTCTACTGTATTTACCTCGAAAGAAATGGCCAAGGACTTCGGAGTTATTCGTGCATGCAAGCAATGAGAAGGTGGTTGAACTCACCCAACCATTATAAAAAGCAAATCTGATCTCGCTCGCTTTTTAGGGGGATTTAAGAACCACCATCTTCTAGCTTAGGAAAACTCGAGTTCATAATTAGGTTAACAACCTCCCTTGGACTGCTTCTGTGGTTTACACGCTCCTTGTATGCATGTTTCCATTGACATTCTGTTGCATGAATGAATAGGCTCCAAGCCTGAAATACCGTTGTAACAAATATACCAAGGTAGTTGCAGTAGGTTTGAATCAGCAAGAGTTGGTCATCAAACAATCTCCTCGTGTCTCAGACCAATGTCTTTCTGGTCCGAACTTTCTTGGTCCATAACGTTTCGTAAGTTACCTAAAGAACGTAATCTTCCCATATATATGTTTATATCTTGACCCTGGTATAGCGTACGCACACAACTTGGAGGACCTGTAAAAGAATTATGTTTCATTGCTTTCCGTCAAACATGAAATCTGAGGTTGCTTTAACTGCATTGGTTGTGATCATCCTAGGAGTCGTAACTGGTGGATGTCAATGTAAGATAGTTCAGTTCATCTTCGGAGATTCGCTTTCCGATGTTGGTAATAACATGTACCTCACCAAGAGTCTTGCTCAAGCGAGCCTGCCTTGGTACGGTATTGATTATGGCAGTGGATTGCCCAATGGGAGATTCACTAATGGCAGAACAGTTGCTGATATAATAGGTAATCAGCAATTGATCAAAAGCAACTGGTACTTCATATGTCAATTATAGAGTATTGTTTGATCATGACAATGAACTCGGAGTAATTACTTGTGCAGGTGACAGTTCTGGTCTTCCAAGGCCACCAGCTTTTATGGATCCATCTTTAACAGAGGACGTAATCCTGCAAAGTGGTGTGAATTTTGCTTCTGGAGGAGGGGGTATTCTGAACGAAAGTGGTGGCTACTTTGTAAGTCATAGCTAGCTTGCAACCATTTTAGTTTAGGAATTGTGTAACTTAAACTAAATACCATGACGTATTGCAGATTCAGAGATTTTCTCTCTACAAACAAATTGATCTGTTTATGGGAGTACAACAACTGATTCAGAACAAAATTGGCCATGAAGAAGCGCAGCAGTTCTTTCAGCAAGCTAAATATGTGGTTGCTCTTGGTAGTAACGACTTCATAAATAATTACTTGATGCCGGTTTACAGCGATTCATGGAAATTCACCGATGAGAGTTTCGTTAGCTATTTAATGGAAACAATGAGAGATCAACTTAAGGTTAGTTAAATGATTAAAATCGAAAAGATTCGTAATTCGAGCTGACAATTCTCATCACCAAATGTTTTCGAACAGCTACTGCATAAATTGGGAGCAAGACAGCTTATGGTGTTTGGGCTAGGTCCAATGGGGTGCATACCACTTCAAAGGGTCTTGAGTACCTCTGGGGCATGCCAAGAAAGGACGAATCAGTTAGCGCAAAGCTTCAACAAAGCTGCAGGCAACTTGCTAGATAATTTATCTGGCCAACTCCCCAATGCAACCTTCAGATTTGGAGACGCTTATGATGTTGTTAATGACGTGATCACCAACCCAAGAAAATACGGTGAGTTGAAAAGAAAAACGAAAAGCAAAGTCTGAATATAAATCTTCAATTCATTAATATGCAGTAATTTTTGAATTCCATGTCTGCAGGATTCAATAACTCAGATTCGCCCTGTTGCTCTTTCGGAAGTATAAGGCCTGCTCTTACCTGCATTCCCGCATCTACACTGTGCCAGGACAGAAGCAAGTACGTGTTTTGGGATGAATACCATCCATCAGATAAAGCCAATGAGTTGGTTGCAAATGAACTCGTCAAGAAATTTGGTTTCCAAACTTCTAATAAAACTGATGCTCCCTCTCCAGCACCTGCTGTTGCTCCATCTCCTCAGGGATAACTACATCTGATTACCGTACTATTTGATCTCTCCCATGTCTGTAACCATACGTTCGTTCTTTTTTTTTTTTTTTTGTGGCTTACTGCCGCTGCACCTAATGATCATCGTGTTACCTACGATGTAGACTAATTCCAGTTCGATGCCTCGATCATTGTAGTTACAGGAATAAAAAAACAATTACTTCATAAAAACTTCAACATTATGGATATGACTGGCGATAATCGGGCAGTAGCCAAAGGTAGAAGCTCCCCATGGAGTGTCCTTCTACGTTCTCGCAAAACATATAATGGTATTTAAACAAGCAGCCTCAAGGTTGACTTCATTAAAATGGCGAGTCCATGTTTGTTATTTAACTTCATTCAAGGCGGATACTTAATCGTTACGGGAGATTAGTCAAATGGCCTACGGTGATGAGTGAATATAACCGTATGGTATTTTCAGCCCGGTCTTGAGCAAGGAGAGGAAAGGCGTTCACCTAAGGCCCAGGCTCGTACGGGGCCTACTAGTTACAAGCTACTTTGCAATATAGGAGCCTTCCACTCGAGCTCAGAAATAGGCAGGGAAACAACTATTCTTCTTTCAAGTTTTAAAAGAATTTATTCATGAGTAAACATTAATATCAATTTGGTAAAATAAATAGTATCTATCACCGGATGGTGACAGTGGTGGAACTCGGAAGCAAACATTCCGAAATAAAATTGCTCATGCTAAATGTCGAGATCCATATTTTTAAAAATTGAAATTCAGTAAGCAAAGGTCTTAAATTTAAGAATTTGGACTTGCCCTTACTTCTATCAACACTATTCCCATGTAGGTAAGAAATGCATCTCATTTGCTCTTTCAAGCCTTAATTTTAAAAATTTTTGCTTTGAATTCTTTTTAGTAGCTCTTTTTATTTAGAGATTGGGTAAAATATATTAAAATTTGATTATGAGTATAATAACATTTTCAATCTATGTAAATTTCTCTATTTTTGAATTGAAATTTAGATTAAATTTTGGTTATAATTTTTCTCTCTTCCATTTCCTTCTTTAATTGTAATTTATCTAGGTAAACTGAAATATGTCAGTTTGATTATAGATAATATTTGTCAATTACAATTCTACGTATAATTTCAATTCAAATAGAAATTTATTCGAGTAAATTATCCCTCTTTCATTCAAATAACATAGTTAATAGTTTTTATTATTTATTTCCTTCTTCAATTGTAATTTGTCTTTCTTTCATTTATTAAGTAGTAATTAACATTTTTTGATTTACGGGTTTAACTGATTTTGTATATATAAAATTAATTTTATAGATTATTGATGAAATATGGTTTTAATGTTTCTATAATGTGGACATTGTTGTTAATTTTTGTTCTCTTTGGTGAAAAGTGGATCATTGTTAGTTTTTGATGTTTTAGAATTACTTGAAAAATATAAAATGGATTCTAATTATGATAGCTTTTTTCATAAAAGTTTGCTCTTTGTTTTTATTTTTAATTTAAGATATCAAATTTTGCTTTGTATTTTTTCTCTATCGTAGATATATAATACTATCGATATATTTTTGTAATATATAGTAAAACTAGTTTTTGTTCAGTTATGTTTGTCTACTTCTTCTAGTTTTATATATGTGCTTTTGTTATTTTTTAGTCCAATTGCGTTATAATTATTTTATATGATGTTGCTTAAAAAACATTTGCCTAGAAGTGAGAAAAGGAAAAAAAGAAAATAAGTAGAATATTTAATAGAATCCCCAAAAAAAAAGCTATCAATAAATTTGTTAAAATAGTAGGCCTTTCTAGTAAGAATCAAGAAGAATTAGGTGAATATAAATTTGAATAATCTAATGAAAATTTAATGATGAGATTCATAACGAGGATATTAGTAATTTAAGTGAGTATAATCATAAAATAAATGCATCCAATTTAGAAAATTTTTGGGGTAGATAAGCAACTATTTCCTCCTTTTGGATATTTATGATCCTAGAAATTGAGATAATCTTGACAATAAAGCAGAGGACATTTTAGTTAAAAAGGCTTTGCAAGAGAATTGAATCTTGTGTTTTCTTTAGAAATAATTCTAGGCAATTTTCATGTTCTAATTATTCTAGAAAGTTAAGTAATAGAGATATTATTCTAGTAGTTGATTTACTCTAAACATGAGGATAAAGTATATTATTTTTATTGTAAGTTGTTCGACTCCGACTCATATTTATAGCCTTCGTCTTCAACTGTTTCTTGATAACTACTTCTTTCTTCTTGTTTCTTGATCTTTCAAGAATCAGTTATTCAGTTGAGTTCTGTAACTAACTCAGACTGATTCTTTGCTTCTTCCATCTGCTTTCTTTCGTCTGCTTTCTTTCGTATACTTTTCGATTTTGCTTTTGTGCCTTGCGTCTCATTTTTGCTTTGCGCGTGCTTCTCTCTGCTTTTCTAACTTGCTTCCATATGCTTTTTTAACTTGCTTCCGTCTGCTTTTTCTAACTTGCTTCCGTCTGCTTTTTTAACTTGCTTCCTTTTGCTTTTTTTAACTTGCTTCCGTATGCTTTTTTTACGTCTGCTTTTTGCTTTGCTTCGCTTCCGTCTGCTTTTCTTTTTAGCTTCCATCTGCTTTTCTAATTTGCTTCCGTCTGCTTTTCTAATTTGCTTCCGTCTGCTTTTCGTATCTTTATTATTTGTTCCTCATCAAAATCATTAACGTAAAGTCATTTTGACTTAACAATCTCCCCCTTTTTGATGATAACAAATAATCATATTAGTAAAGTGAAAATCATATACAAATTATATCTTTCACCAAAATTACAAAACTAAGAACTTCAGAACTATATCTTGTTGTGTTCTTCAATCTTGTGATCTTCTTTTCATTTTTCCTCCCCCTATCTTTTCTTTCTTCTTTTCTCTACTTTTTCTTTCTCTTCCTTTCTTTTCTCCCCCTATTTGTTATTAACAAGAGAAAGTGATTGTGTCTCCCGTTAACAAGGATTTGATACAAAGAAGAAAATAAGAATTGATTGAGCATAAGGCAAAGAAGACTTTATTGCTATTGTTTCCACTTAACAAGAAGCAACACGCACAACTACCCTTGTAATAGTTAGAAGCCAACTAAAAGGGATGGAAACCCTAATCTTGGCCAAAACCTTCTTTGTGGATGGGAAGAGTTTTGGGCCTATTGGCTATGATAACTCTACTTGGGCCTAAAGTCGGGACATATGCTTCTTTGTGAGAGTGATTCTCATTCATCCGAGAACACGTTGAATGTAGTTTATTATGACCGACATATTTTAACTCTTTGATGTTGTCCACGTGAGTATCATTATTTTCGCTCCGTTCATCTTTATCACGCCACTCAAGGGAGCTTGTTTTATCAGACTATAGTGTTCAATTTTATTAAGTAATTTTGGTTTAAATAACTCGGGAGAATATAATTTTAGGTAATTCGTTTTACATTTTAAATTGACCATTTCAAGCTCTTTATATTAACAAAAAGACGAGTTAAATTAAGAGTACCAATTTTACTTGTAAATTTTAATTCATAATTTTTTTAGGTAAATCTATACACAGAATTAATTCTCATACTCAAAGTCAGCGTAAAACGGGAACAAATCATCTATTCTCATTACTCTCTGTTCTTATTATGTTCTATAACTATTCATCTATCCAATAAATGAAACTCATAAAAATTAAATATATAGATGCTGAAGAGAAGTGATGCGTAAAACTATGACAAAAGCCTCTGTGAAATCTTCAGACATGCTTGTCGGGAGTAACTTTGCTCCTTCTAGATTGTTTTGGGTTTTGTTGGGTTTTGCGTGAGTGCTTATCGTACACCAAGTCCATTAACTACCAAGAAAAGAAGAAATGCAAACAAGATAGGTCCTCCATTGGTACAAAATGCCATTTGTCAATCCAAGCCCCAATTACACTTATATTCCTTTCCTTTCATCTAATTTCTGTGGTGTATTGGAATGGACGGCTAATTTTATAATTCAAATAATCAATCAGGAACTAAAAAGGAGTAACCAAAACACTGACATAAGCGACTGCCACGTGTACTTCATACCTTCAAGTTCAACAACCTATTCCAATTTCCAACCTCAAGACTCTTAACAATATCATCAACCGTCTTTCTTGAACTATAATTTATACTTAAATCAAAGTCTTTTGGCCTTTTAAATGCAGTTAATTAAACAAAGCCAAGTGTGCACGTATGGAAGTCGGTCAGAAACTGGATAGGAAAAGTCAAAATGTATGTGTAGTGTAGCAGGCGGCCGCGTTTGGTAGGAACAAGGGTGTTGGCGGTTGACTTTGAATCAGTCTCACTCTCACTGCTAGTCTTCACTTCACTTCACTTGCTCGAACTGGGCCCATGGGTCTCTCAACGATTCAGAGCATCGATACTAAAACTGTACTTGGTTCTTACTCCATTTCTTTGACCGGCTTTTAAAATAAACGGTCTCGGTCACTCTTGGCCACCAACATATCTCAATAGAATTGGCCACCGATCCAGTACAAAACGTGCTCCACTCACACATCCTAACTCTTGCATAAGAATATTATAGTTCGGATTCACAGCACCACCTCTTACTTTCCCACCACTTGTCACGCAACTTCCTATCTTTTCTTCTACTGCCTACCTCTTTATAAACCCACCTTACCACTTCACATCCCCAACACAACCAAGACCTACTTTATCTCTCTCGCTCTCTATCTCAACTCTCTCAGTTCTGTGATTTAAGCTTATATCCGTCCTCTGTTTTCTGCGACCAATTATGGCACTAGAAGCTCTAAACTCTCCCACAGGACAAACCTCGTCATTCCAGTTCTTCGACTCGAGCCCCCAATATCTGCAAGGTGAGTCATGGATTAAGCGCAAGAGATCAAAACGACCACGTCTCGACCACCAACCCACTGAGGAAGAGTACTTAGCTCTTTGCCTCGTTATGCTCGCTCGCGGCGGCAACACCTCGGCATCAACTTCAACTTCCTCCCCACCTCACCACCGCGACAGCTCTCCCGCTCAAGCTCTTCCGACTATCTCTTCGGAACAAAAACTTAGCTACAAGTGTACGGTCTGCAACAAGGCTTTTGCTTCTTATCAAGCTCTCGGTGGACACAAAGCCAGTCACCGGAAAAACGGCGGATTCAGCGAAGACCACCAGTCAACTTCCACCACCACCGCCGCCGCCACCACATCCGCCACCGCGTCGAACGGAATCGGTAGGATCCATGAGTGTTCTATTTGCCACAAGACTTTTCCAACAGGACAAGCCTTGGGTGGACACAAGAGGTGTCACTACGACGGCGGCTCAGGGGCGGCGGAAAAGAGCGGAGCCACATCTGCTGCTTCTGAAGGAGTTGGATCCACCACTACTCATCAAAGTCAAAGCCTCACCGTTAGCCTCCGCGAGTTTGACCTTAACCTGCCTGCCTTGCCGGAATTCGCGTCGGATTTGTTAGCCTCCGGAGATGACGAGGTCATGAGCCCACTGCCAGCAAAAAGGCCTCGTTATTTAATGACACCGAAGATCGAAGTCGCTTAAAAGTATCAGTTTTTTTTTTTTTGGATATGAAATATAGTTTCCTTTTTCCAGTTTTTTTTTATTAGGCTTTTCAGTGATTGAAAAATTGCATGTACATAGCAGTTGGACTGCCTTTGTGTCAGTGGCTTCCTTGTTATGTTGGATTCTCAATTCAATTAATTTGTTATTTTTCCTTCATTGGCAAAGATATATCTCAAATTCATTTTAAAGTTTTACTATATTCACGAAAATGATATTGATCAAGAATAATAGATAATTGAAATTTAAATAATTATTTTAAAATTTAAAATCTTCATGTTATTTTTTCAAATCACTCAACGGAGGACATAATCGTGGCCGTGAGATTCACGCACATGTTGTCAATGATTAGTGCCCTTCTTAACAAAGATAGAAACTTTTTGTTCAATGTCTTATTTTATTTTATAAATTTCAGTCATAGATTTATATAAATAGATACAAGTTTTATATAAATAGATGATTAAAATTTATTAAATAGAATAAGACATCGTAATATTAGATAAGGAATCTGAATTTTTCAACCAAAGTAAAAGATGAGGCCAAAATACGAGCGGAGAAGGGATAAGAGTGCAGCTGCGGACGTCGGCACATTGTTTTTGCAATTTAAAGAGATTAGGATGACAGGTGGCCTTACCTCAGCAACTCCACCGGCCTCTTTACTTTCGTGATCCTGCCACGACAATCTGACGTGTATAAATTTTAGGAATTTTACTTGCCGCAGAATTTGTTCTTATGTTAGGGCGGTAATTCGTGCTTTTGATGCCATTCCCTCGTGTGTAGTGGAACTTTTTATTAGGACAAGACATCTAATAGTACAGATACATTTAGAGATTCCCTGCGTCCTTTTTCGCTGATGTTCTCTAATCTACTCCTTTTGCGTCTTCGTAATCAGAATAAGTGTCATATTTTCCACATAATTTCGATAATTTGTCGGAGCCGTGATGTTTGTCCAGACTTGGTGATCTTACCTCGTATCGGATGTACAAGTTCTTTGAATGTTTCACTTCTACATTCTACAGCAGAAGCCAAAATAACAAAAAGGAACTATAACTCAAAAGAACTACATAATTTCACAAAATCTTGCTGCTTCGTGTCAACTTGAGGGCCACGGTGTCCTGATCTGGCACCATTTTTAATGATAAGACGAGCTTTGATTAGCCAATATGTCCTACAATTTGGCCAATTATTTAGTAGCCAGTTGGCGTTTACCAAACCGAATTCAAAGAGGTGGGCTAGTTCTTGGTCAGCAATCGGCACCGGCTCGGAATAAAATGTTCTACAAGGTTTGAATACAGATCCAATCCAATTACCACTCGTAGTGTTCAAAGCAAAACGTTACTTCTGGCCGCGTGAAGGGATACTTCTATTCGTCACCAATCATAGAATAGTTATTTTTAGACAAGTTGCCGAAACGTAGCAGGTATGCTTAGAAATTACTTAATAATATACACATTAAAAGTAACTACTGTGGGTTTAGTTAAAAGAGAATTATAACTTATACTTGAGGACTACGTATACATATTGATGATCAGAAAAAAAAGGGATAAAAAAGCAAGCACCGACTTTCGAAAAAGAATTTGCGTGTGCGGCAATTAAGTATATGTCAGATGTATGGTGTATATAACTACCTATGTTATTTTGGTATAATTTTATAAATTAGAATTATCAGATATTTTTATTAATTGAAAAATTATAGCTAATTAATAATCTTTTTTTTAAACTTGAATTCAAAAGATATATTGATAATCTTCTAGTGGTGAAAGAATTCTATCTTGGATTGAAGTCTATCTTAAGAAGAGGGATGATTCATCGCGTAGGTGAAAAGCTTGGGGGTAAAGCTGGAAGTTTTGTGTATAACGATGTGTTGATCGATTTTGGTCAACAAATAAAGGTGTGGGTGTGACGATTTTTTGTTGGTTGGAAAAGATTAACGTGATGATTTTATGCTGTTGAAAAATCCATCCCTTTGCCGCGTTTTTATTTAGCTTCTAGAGTTGCTAACGGTTGGATAGTAATAGTGCATTGTGTGTGTGTTTTCTCGTCAAGAGAACCACAACTTTACATTGATTTTGTGGGGTTTTGATTAAGTTGGACGTTCATCTTTGTTGAGTGGCTCCTGGGTGAACTGCTTTGTATATTGCATGCAACTACTATTGTGGATTGTGTGTTATGTGTGCAGCTGTGACTTGGTTCAGATTTCTGCGTGAATTAGCTCATTGTTGTTGCGATGACTTCCATATTTATTTCATTGGAGCTGAACCTTTCAGGATGTTGTTCTTGTCTATCTCAAGTATATTCATTTTTCGTTATTTATTATTTTAATCACTTGAGTTATTTGTTTATTGTTATTTTGTTAAAAGATTAATTGAGAAAATCTTCTGTTGAGGTTAGTACGAGACGGTCATACTATTGGGTGTGAAATTCTTTCATGAGTAGTGAGGACAAGAGATAATGTCAAGGGTTGAGTGATGTCGGCTCAGTAAAGCCTTGTATAAAGAATTAAGCTAGATGAGGGCTCCACAGATATAGAAAAGGTATGCCGAACTACGTTACCAGATTTCGGTGTTGATCTTTTTAATTTCGTGTTCATTTCTTTGCTTTTGTTTAGTACAGAAAAATTAACAATTACTAATACAGTTATTTTATATCTAATAACCGGTAAATATAATTACCAGTAATTACGATATAACCTTACAAGCAATTGCAGTCTGGTTCAGTCAAATTCTGTTGGGGCTGAACGTTACTGCCTGGATCCATAATTCTGGCAAACCTTGCTGTTGAATACCCGCAAGACAAATAAGGCACGCCGGGGGTTGATTGCCGGCAGGCCCCTCCGACGCTCAAGTTAGTCTTTT
>JANKOD010000007.1:15312002-15323877 GCA_026284645.1 Erythroxylum acuminatum | reverse complement strand
CAAGTCCATACCCAAATATACTTTAGCACCATCCAATTACATTCCACCATCCGAACCAAGCCACCAAGCTAGTGCGTCCAATTCTGCCCCACCTAAGCCGACCTACACGCCACCATCCAAATCCACTTTGAATACTCAAAACACACCTCTCACACCAAGAAATGTCCAATCTAACCCACCCACCAAAAGCATGTCCAAAAACTACCTCAAATGCTTCAAATGTCAAGGTTATGGACACTTTCAAACCGAATGTCCTACTAGAAAAATTATGACCATTCAAGAAATTGAAGAAATTGAGAATAAGTTGTACCATGCTGAATTTGTTAGTGATGATGCACGGCCTAATTTGTGTGATGAGGAAGATGCCCTTGTTTGCGATGCAAATGTGTTAGATGGTGAAATGCTTGTATTGTTGAGAGTTCTAAATTGTGAGAAAAGTGAGGAGGATTGGAGGAGAAAATCTCTGTTTCATTCTAGGTGTTTGACAAAAAATAAATTGTGTGAAGTTGTGATAGATAGTGGAGCATGTGAGAATGTTGTAGCAAGTGAAATGGTTGACAAATTGGGTCTGAAAATTGAGCCACTTGACACTCCATACAAGCTGACTTGGCTAGATGCAAAACATGAAATTAGAGTGACAAAGAAGTGCCTTGTTCCATTTGCAATTGGGCAATACGAAGATGAAGTTTACTGCCATGTAATTCCTATGACGGCTTGCCATTTACTTCTTGGGAGGCCATGGTTGTTTGACAAGCATGTGCTGTTAAGTCAAAATGACTTTACGATTAATAATTTTGATGACGAACAAAAAGCAGACAAATGAAAAGCAGACAGAAGTTAGCAAAGTAAAAAGGCAGACGGAAGTTAGCAAAGTAAAAAGCAGACGGAAGTTAGCAAAGTAAAAAGTAGACGGAAGTTAGCGAAGTAAAAAGCAGACGGAAGACAAGACGCTAAAAAGCAGGCGAAGTAAAAAGCAGACGGAAGACAAGACGCTAAAAAGCAGACGAAGCAAAAAGCAGACGAAGCAGAAAGCAGACGCAGAAAAGCAGACGGAAGTTATTCGAGAAAAACAGACGCAGAAAAGAAGACGGAAGTATCAGTCTGAGTTAGTTCCAGAACTCAACTGAATAGCCGTTTCTTTAAAGATTCAAGAAGCATTTATCAAGAAGCAGTTAGAGACGGAGGCTATAAATAAGAAGTCGAAGTCGAAGACTGAGTAGAGTGAATTGATCTGATAAAAGCTAGAGAGATATTACTGTGCAAAATCGTAGAGCACTATTTTTTCTGTAACAAGCTCACAACACTTTTCATTTTGAAAGTGGTACAGATAGCCTGAAGAGACTAAGAGTGAAAGAATACTGCCTGTAGAGACCTGAAGAGGCTCAGTGAAAAACAATACTTGTAAAAGTTCGAGATATAGTGAAATCTCAAAAAGATTTCTGAGGACTGGACGTAACTCACGGTTTGGGGTGAACCAGTATAAAAATTGCTGTGTCAACTCTCTCTCTCTCGTTTATGAATTTCAGTTTTTAGCAACTAACACGAAGTTTTCAAAAACACGTTATACATTTGCTTTCAGTAGTTCAAGTGATTAGAACGAGTTTAGTTTTAATAAAAGAAGGTTTTCTTTTAGACGGGTTTAAAAGAAGTTTATCACAATTCAACCCCCCCTTCTTGTGCATCTATACGTCATTATTGAATAATATATTAATGTGTTATTCACTTCAAAGATATGTAAGAACCTATCAAATGATCACCATACAAAAAGAAATCATCCATAAAAACTTCCATAAAATTTTCAATCATGTCAGAAAAGATAACCATCATGTAATGCTGAAAAGTGGAAGGAGAATTACAAAAATTAAGTAACATCCTCTTAACTGTATAAGTACCAAATGGACATGTAAATCTGGTCCTTACTTGGTCTTCTATAGCTATGGTTATTTGATGGTAGCTTGAATAACTATCCAAGAAACAATAAAATTCATGTCTTACAAGCCTATCTAGAATTTAATCAATGCGTACTTTGTTAAAATGAGCATTGCCTATCTCACGTAGAATGGTGAAACTACTAGGATCCTTTAACTTTTAAAGCAACTTTCTTTGTAAGATTACACTGAATTCTTCTATTATTAACATTATCTCATAATCCCTAAACATCTTCTTATTTTCCACAACGTCTTTGATAAACTTATCATAGTTTAGAATTTGCTCGATTGTATCGATAAGAGGAATGCCGATCTCCAACTTCTTGAAAATATCCAGAAACTTTACAAATTGATCATTCCCCTTCTTCTTTTCAAATCTTTGAGGATAAGGAATATTTTGAGTGATCTTTGGTTTTGGTTCTTTTTCTGTGTTCAAGATCACCTTTTTTGTCTTTACAACATCTTCCTCCTTTTCCTCTCTTCTTGATTCTTCTTGCTAATTTTCGATATCAATTTTTTCCTCCCTAATTCCTTTTTTTCATTAGATTGAGTGGAGTTCATTACTTTAGGTGGCACTTCTTCCAATTCCTTCCCATGGTGATGTGTAATGTCCTTGCATTGTTCCTTAGGATTTACTTTTTTATTACTAGGAAGATTGCTTAGCTGACTTGATCCCACTACACTTGCCAACTGCCCAACCTACACTTTAAGGTTTTTCATGGAATAACCAATGCTTGTCATTTACATTTCTATATTTTCATTCAGTTCTCATACTTGTTAAACCAATTCCTTGACTCTGTAATGAATGCACTAAGCACCTCTTCTAAAGATGGTTTCTTCTCTAGTTGAGGTTATTGTCCATATCTTAGTGGTGGGATCCTGTTGGCTCCATATCCATAATTATTTTGATTTCTAAAGCTTTAAATATATTATCCTTGCGTTGGATTAGGCACGTACCAATAACATCTTTGATTTATAAAATTCACTTGTTCTTACTCATTTTCTAGATAATATTGGGAAGAACTAGCCACTACAACTTGTTCCATTTACATACCCATGTTTGCAAAGTTGGCAAATTGATTAGTAAGTGCTACAATTTAGCTGACATATTCCTAATATGATCCACATCATGTATTCCCCCACTTTTTTCTTAACTTGATCACTCTAATGGTCATTAATAACTATGAGATGCTGTGTGCTCAAGAAGTGTGTAAGCCTCTTATAAAGACTTTGTCATAAGAGTTCCACTTACTGTAGTATCAATAATTTTTCTACTCTGTCCATTAACTCCATTGTAGAACATTTGAATTTGTACCCACTCAAGATAACCAAGGTGAAGACATCTTCTTAATAAGTCCTTGTATCTTTTACATGATTCATAGAGAGATTCCAATTTATGTTAATGAAAAGTGTTAATTTCAGCCCTTAACTTTGCTGCTTTAGATGGTGGGAAAAATTTTGTGAGAAAATTTTTAGCAACTTCTTGCCAAGTACCTATACTGCCTATTGGGGTAGTGTGCAACTAGCTTTTTGCGTGATCTCTTAAACAAAATGGAAATAGGGTGAGGCAAATCTCATCTGATGTTACACCTTCAATTCTTATAGTGTTTTACAGCTCCTAAAAATTTATCAAATGATCATTTAGGTCTTTAAGTGGGGATTCTTGAAATTGGTTAATTTGCACCAAATTGAATAAGCCTAGTAGAATATGAAAATTTCATGCATTCACTATTATCCTCTTAATTCCATGATAATTCATTACCACCATTTGTTGACAATATTTTCTTATTGGCCTTTGATAATATTGTTTTCCATAAGCTTCTTCTTGACCATTGATACTAATTCTTCTTCCACCTTCTCTAGAATTTCCAATTTTTGCTTCCTCTTCATGATGTTCTTGCAATCCTTCTTACTCAATTCATTATGTTTCAAATCTTTCTTGCTTAACTTTTCTCATCGCCTCTGCTCGATTTTCCATCCTTTTTTCCTTTTAACTGCCTTGACTATTCTTTCTAGCTTTAGATCAAATAATTTATCTTGCCCTTTTATTGTTCTGGTCATACTCTAGCTAACACTCAAGTTGCACACAACGATAAATAAAATACAAAAATAAATAAAAAGTTGAAATGAATTAATTTTAAAAAATAAAACATCAAAATAGACACACAAGTAGTAGTAACAACACATAATTCAAAGACCAATCTTTGAAAATAGTGTCAAAAACTTGTTTGTCACAAACTACAAGTATAACTTTGTCATTCAGGTAATAAAAATCGGTGAGACCGGGTCGTGTCCATAGGGATCGAGTGAAAAAGTGTACTAAGCTAGCTTTAATACTATTGGGAAAAGGAATTTGGTTGGAATTTGCTTAACTAAAATAGACAAAAAGACTAAGTAAAGTAAATATAGTTCACTAATCAATAATTAAGATGAGAAAATTGACTAACTACTTATGAAATGCAACAATAAACCAAAAATGGAGTTAATTTAGGACATGGCTTCTCCTAGGGATTAATTCTTGTAGCTAAATTTCAATGCCTTATTAAATCCACTCTATGGATAACATTTAATTTTCTTGTAGGGTTTTACCCACTAGTGATTAACCTCCTTTCCCAAAGATGAGCCAACCATTTCTTTTTATATAAACCCGATTATCCCATAAGTAATTTCCTAAAGGGGCATTAAGTACAAATCTAAATATAACCTCCTAGAAATCTTATGTCCCCTAACACATCAAGAAATTCCAATTAATTTATCTCCTATCTTTTGGCAAAATCACCCCTCTCTTGAAGGTGTAATAAGGAATTAAATCCATGGCTAAGGAATTCCATTCAACCATAGAGAGAAATCAACAAGTAAATAAAAAAGCAATAATAGATTCATCTTAGCAAAACATCACCACAATCTCATGTCCCCAACAGGGACTTAGGAAACTTAACTAATAATCATGTTTACCAACTCAAAATACAACATTCAATCCAAATCAATCTAACTAAATACAAGGATTTAAGGAGAAAAGAGAGAAGAAAAACTTCAAAGGATGAATCTTCAAGCCTGTCGATTGATTGCCTAAGCCTCTTCAAGTCTCCTTAGCCTTTCCTACTTTTCTTTCCCTTTTCTGGTGCTGCTTCTCAACTGTTTCTTTTATTGAGAGCTGAATCATTCATGTTTTATCCATCTTGGGTAAAATGATCTTTTCATTCTCTTGATAGTTGTCAAAATCTGGTAATTCTTTTAATGCTACCTCCTTATATTGAAGTTATAGCATCGAGATTGAATTTTCTCTTCACTATAGCATTGAGATTTGATTTGTCAATTTTTTTCTCTATTGATGCCATAACTTAAAATTGATGTTATAACATCAAAGTTCCAACTTGCTCTCTATTTCTAAATCTACAACTTTATATTGGTGTTATGGCATTAAAGAAAAATTGCATAATATGTGTACACATTTTCCAAAAGTTCCTCCCCAACGTTTTTGGCTTATTCCTCCACTAAAACAATGTAAATAATCTAGAGGACTGTAAAATAAAAGTACTTTAAGCCTAAAACTGGGGTAAAAACTAATTATTTAATATAAATATCAGCTACAAATGACTTTGTCAAATGGGTCAATGTAAGTGGTAGAAATTCTTGAAACTTTTAAAATTACAGATTGTTATCCAAATGTTTCAATTGCTTATCAAATTCTATTGACTGTACCTATGACAATAGTATTAGTTGCTAGCAGTTTTTCAAAGTTAAAACTATTGAAAACCTAGTTAAGGCCACCAATATTATAAGAAAGGTTGAATGACTTGGCTATTTTATGTATCGAGAAGGATATGTTGGATAATATTGATCTTGATACTATTACTAATGATTTTACATATAGAAATGCACAAATAAATCATTTTAATGATCATCTGTGTACCTATTAGTGCAGTTCTGTAGATATTTGGTGTTTTGTAGATATTACTGCTATTGTTATTGCTTTTAGTAATTTTGTTACTGCTGACATTTATAAGATGTTAGCTACTATTATGATTATTTGTCCTTAGTATTTTCTTACATATGTGGGCTTATAACATGGGTCAGTTATGTATAAATACTAAATTTTAGTAGTAAAAATATACTTTTGAGATTTACACATTTTCATATTGCTAAGTCATTGGACCTTTCTTTTTATTTTGTCTTGGGGCTTTAAGATGTTAGGAAATGGCCTAGGTTATTTCCCTATGTTGTACTAAAATCACGAGTAATTGCAAATTTTCACATTGAATGCAAAATATATGTGAACAAGAGAGCTTTCAAAGACAAACATATGATAAAACCACAAGTGTGGATTGCATATATGGATGGATCATTGTCAGAGGCAAGAAGTGGTTCAGTTCTATTTGTTAAAAAACCTTTTAATCTAGAAATCAAGTACTCGCAGATCTATGAATTCAAAGCATTGAATAAGACTAAGGCCTTATTGCGTGGCAAGAAGTTAGTAACTCATTTACAACTTAAATCCATCACCATAAGATTTGACTCTCAATTGGTGGTGAACTAAATCAATGGCCAATATGAAGTTAAGAAGGTAGCACTATAGAGGTACCATTTCAAATACAAGCAACTAGTAATGTGACGTGGTGGAGGTAAAGCTAATTTAAGAAGCAGAATATGACTGCATATATGTTGGCCAAATTAGTGGTGATAAGAAGCCACCCCTAACATATATTGAGAGAAGGTTACAAAAGGCTTACGAAGACATTTGATAACAATTAGTCAAAATACACAATGATCGACAACTAACTCTACTGTAGGTCTTTTACTATTCCATACTTATGCTACATGAGGATATGGGAAGCTCTAAATATTTTGGAGGAGTGTCATAAAGGATCTTGTAGAGCACATTAGAGAGCGTCAACTTTAGCTCATAAAATCCTAAAATATGACATCTAATGGTTAAACATGAGAAAAAATGCTTAAGAATATGTTAAGAGATGCGAAAAGTGTGAAAGGCATGTGAATTTCCACCAAAGGATTGAGCAGAGTATATATCATCCGATCTCCTTCACTCAGTGGGCCATGGAAATTCCGAGACCTTTTCCCTCATCAATAAGATAATTCTGATTCATACTTGTTGCAATCGATTATTTCACCAAGTGGTACTTATTGCAATTGATTAGTTTAATAGCTTTATCTAGTCTAAAGTACTTATTTCACAAGTCACAAAAGCTGAAGAAATGTTATTTGGTGTTGAGAAAAACTGGTATGTTTGACATATCTGCCATAAAAGAAATGGCTACTTGGTTAGTGAGGATATCCCTCTTCCCTTTCTTCACAAGGGAGGCATTGACATTACCCTTCTTGTTGACTTTCTCAATCAACTTTACCTAAGTTCATGTCTATATGAACATAAAACTAAAGTAAGTGGTTAGAGACATGGAAAGAAAGGAATTTAGGAAAGAAGGTTCATACATGTTTCTTCATCCAAGACCTCATTCGCTAAAATAACTTCTTCCTCTAACTTCACATCCATAAGGGGCAATGGGAACTCTTTTGTTCAAAAAACTCTCAGTTGGTCTCTAGCACTAAGTGACCTTTTCCTCTCTTATTGAAGTGAGGATTCACCTCATCCCACATAAACCTAAAGCTTTACCTACTCCTAGGAAGACAAATTTTATTTTCTATTTATGAGTGCACCTGGGAGATGCAAACAACTCCATCTTTAGCTTAAAGTTGAGGATGAAATACCTAGTATACTTTCTAACAAGTTTGGCATGTAATAGGTGTAAAATGCATCTTATTTTAGAGTATAGTTTGATATGTGTTTAGTCGTTTATTGGATTGTTTAGCATGTGTTTAGGATAGAATTGTGTTAGTTTTTGAGTTATTTATGTTTTAAGTGTTTTAGGGGTTATAACAATCATTTGAGCATAAATATGATGTTTTTGAGGTACCTTGATGTGTTTGGTAGTGTTTTAAGGTAAAGATCGAAAAACGGATGAGTTTCAGAGCAAATTAGGGCTAATTGCATGGCTCACGATGGTGACAAAAATTCTAACATAGGCCACGATCTTGGCCTACAGGGCCACGGTCGTGGCTTGTGTCAAGCAGATGCACAACCACTTCTAAACTTCACATTTTAAGGGATTTTTTGGACCTTTCAGACCCCAGAAAACCCTAGTTTAACCTTAAATACAAAAGAACATAAATAGAACAACAAGAACATAAATAAGGGAGCTTTACATTCTGCCACTCTTGGAAACCCTAAAAAGAGAGAAAAAGAAGAGAGAGAGAGAAGAAGAATAGGAAAAAGGAGGAAGAAGAAGTGGATCCCGACACCGCTGCTCCCCAGATCAGGTGATATCCCGATGCCACTGCCTTCCCAATTTGTCCAACCTAATTTCCAATTTCTCTTCATTTCCTTTTTCTTTTAAATGTTTAAAGTTAAAATGGATTGTATGGAAATGGATTTCGGGTTGTTGATAATCTTCTAATCTCTCCTTCGGGATTTTACTTTGAGTTATTGTTGATTTAGTTATTTTTGTGCTTATTGGTTTGGGTGTTGCGATTGATTAATGTATTTGCATGTTTCGGTAACAAATTGAGAGGGTGAGCTGGATAAAAATGATTAGATCGTATTAATAAGAATTAGCCGATCTAATTAACCACTTAATCAATCTAGTTGATAATTTCATGGAGAGATATCCTGTGCGAGACCCAATTGTTTATTAGAGAGCTTTAGAACTAATTAGAATTGTGGGTAATTTGTGAATTGAGAAATTGCAAGTTCCATAATTTGATTTGGGTTTACAATTTAGGGTTTAGTGGTTATAACTCGAGAGAGTAATCAACCCTACAACTATTTAGAACCGACATCCCGTAAACACATAAATGGTTAGATTAGCATTAATGATAGGTAAAATCCCCTCTCATAACTTGATTAACTCTTGACAGATTTCTATTGTGACCTCTGTGACTGCTCAGTTTAATTCTGTTTTGTTGAATTTTCCAGTTTACAATTCTTAAATCAATTTCTAGTATTTACTTCCCATGTTCACTTGTATAATGTTTATTTCTTTTTATTCTTTTCTCTAAGCCTTAGATAACTTAGGATTAGGCTAGTACCCTCCTTGTGGGATCAACCCTTCAATACTACAAAGAACGACCCTTGCACTTACGGATTACTAAGGATTTTATAAATTGTAAAACTTGCTCAACAAGTTTTTGGCGCCATTTTCAGGGAGGTGTAGATTAGTTCAATTCTTATGGTCTAAGATTTTTTAATTACTTTTTAAAACAAACTGGGCATAAAGTAGACGACACATCAACTTGGATATCACCAGACAATAATGGGGAATCTTAAAAGTTGAATACTAAGAAGCGATGAAAGGAACGATCATGGAGAATGTATATTATAGGGAGTAAAGGACTCTTGCGAATTTCAACGAGGCCCAATTTAGTTGGAGAAATCATCTTCCTTATATGAATACGTACGCCTTAGGATGGCAGAACCACCCAGATTTCTGTTGGTCCAATAATATAAGTACTCACATGGGACATCAAAACCTATTTGAATTTTAGCAAGACGAGTCTAACTCATGGGATTCCAAATTAGAAAAAATCATGGATAAGCTAATAGACATGGAAAAGACCCAGAAGAGACTAGAAGGCAATTTGATCGAGTAACAAAAAATCATGCCTCTTCTATTCACAACCTAAAGATTCAAGTGAGACAGATTTCCCGTGAATTTTGTAAGAGAATTTTGGAAGACTCTTTGAACAATATGGAATTACATCCATGAGAGCAATATGAGCCTATCATACTTACAAATGGGGAAGAACAAGATGAACCAGTAGAAGACCAAGTTGAACCCCATCTGGTAGAAGATCAAGAGATAAGGAAAGAGGATGAAGAAAAGAATGCCAACCTTCCCTATTATCCACCAATTCTTGGTATACCATGCTTGAACATCGAAAAAACTTAGGTAAATGTCCATGAAGAGAAGTTCCCTATTCGGATTAGTGATAAACAAATGACATTCAACATGAATGATGTATTAAAGAATTCGGAGGAGGGCAACGTATTCACAAAAAATGATGTGTTCGAATCTTTTAAGGAACGAGAGGATTCAAAACAGTTGACAACGGACATCAACTTCCACTTTTGTTATTTTTAGCTATAAAGATCATAGCTAAGTTGTCACAGTACAACCTTAATGGCTTAGAAATTGAATCGATAACTCTAAGCGTAGATATAAAACTCTTCAACCATACACCACGTAAGGTGGCCTCAAAACATGATACGAACTTAGCCTCCATAGTGGAAGTAGCAATCAGGGTCTGCTTGGCACTTCTCTAAGATATAGATCCACTTGATAGCATGAAAATATAACCAGATGTTGATTTCCTTGAATCAATGCAGCCAATAAAGTCTGAATCGATGCATCCAACTACTTCCAAGTTCTCAGTTCGCCTATACATAAGCATGCAGTCTTTTGTGCCTTGAACATAACTCATAACCTTCTTTGCAGCTTTCCAGTGGTCAACGCCTGGGTTACTCTAATATCTACCTAACATTCCAATAGCATATGCGATGTCATGTCTAGTGTAGATCTAAGCGTACATAAGGCTTCCAACCGCTGAAGCAAATGGAATGTTCTTGATGTGTTTCCATTCAAAATCATTTTTCGGGAATTAATTCAAATTGAATCTATCACCCTTCACTATGGGTGCTACACTTAGTGCACAATCTTTCATCCGAAATCTCTAAAAAACTTTATTGATATAAGTCTCTTGAGACAAACCCAAAATGCCTTGAGATCTTTCTCAATGGATCTTGATGCCAATGAAATAAGATGCCTCACCCATATATTTCATATCAAAATTCTTTGAGAGAAATTGTTTCACCTCATATAGCAAAACTTGATCATTAGTTGCAAGTAAAATATCATCCGCATATAACACAAGAAAACAAGTCTCACTTCCACTAACCTTTTAATATAAACATTAGTCCATTATATTCTCTTCTAAATTGTATGAAGGGATAACCTAATGGAATTTTAAATACCACTACCAGGAGGCTTGTTTTAATCCATATATGGCTTTATTAAGCTTGCAGACTAAATGCTTACCATCACTAGAGGAGAATCATTTAGGTTGTTTCATGTAACCCTCTTCCACTAGTTCACCATTGAGGAACTTTGTTTTCACATCCATTTAATGTAACTTAAAATCTAAACGAGCTACCAATGCCTTAATTACACGAAGAGAATCTTTCTTCGGTACAGGAGAAAATGTCACCATGTAGTCGATTCCTTCCTTCTGAGTGAACCCTTTGGTAACAAATCTTGCGATATGTCTCTCAATGTTGTCTCGTGAGTCTTTCTTTGTGTTAAATACCCAGTTACATCCAATGGCTTTCACACCATTAGGCAACTCAACGAGATCCTAGACTTGGTTAGATGCCATAGAATCCATCTCATTTTTCATAGCATTATACCATAGGTCCAATTTCTTATAACTCATAGCTTGTGAAATTGTTTTAGGATCATTTTCAACTCCAATGTTGTAATCTGACTCTTATAGATACACTATATAATCACTTGGAATTGCTAACCTTCTAACTCTAGCAGATCTCCTCATTGTTGTATCATCATCCTCTTAAAGAACCTATTGCTCAACCTGTTGTTCAACCAGTTGCTCAATAATTTTTGGTTGTTCTTCATTTACAATTTCTGGTTGTTCTTCATTTAAACCAAAGTGTTGAGCTTCATAATTGTCTTTTTCAAAAACTATGTCTTGAAATTGACCACTCCCACTGACCAAGTAATTCTTAAGAAATTCTGCATTTCTTGATTGCATAATTCTAGTGCTGTGAGATGGACAATAGAATCTATTGTTGGAGTTATGTAAATATAGTGCCCTGGAAAGCAAGTGTATTTACATGTGACTTTATCTTCTTCAGTTACAGT
>JANKOD010000007.1:15200980-15223697 GCA_026284645.1 Erythroxylum acuminatum | reverse complement strand
AATTGTACACAGTAGAAGCAAGTCAACTCATAGAATCACAAACAGATACACTTCTATGTCAGTTCTCCCAATTCATCAGACCATCTGTCCGGAATCCAGTCATAAACAAACACAATTCCCTCCATTATTCCCCATATTGGACATATAATAATTGAATGAACCACCTAGGTTACTCACCTATACTTCCGAGCTAATACCTGGAAGTCTCAGTGACGTCGGTGGATCAACGCTCTAAAAGTACCTCTAATCAAACCCTTAACTCTTCAATTCTCCAACTACTCTCCTTTCTTTACTTTCTAACTCCCATGCATAGTAGCATCATGAAAAGAAGGTAGGGGCTTAAGCTTGCAAGTATGAGGGAAGCACTTAAGGTAGGAGAAGAAGAACTTAAGCTAAAACCAAAGGAAAAACCCAATGAAGAAGATGAAGGGAGAGTTTTCGGATGGTGAAGCAAAACAATGGAAAAAATCATCTTTTCATGCATTTAAGTAGGAGTTGCCAAAATCAATAGGTGAGGAACAAGACAAACACATTAAAGCCATTTAGGACACTTGTCCATTCAGAAGAAAAGACAAAAACATGTAATAGGATTAAGAAACCCTAATGCAATTTGACCCATTCAATTCTAATGGCCCTAATTTCAATCCCAAAATAATACACACAATATTATAGTGCCATTGGATAGACATTTTCGCTACCAAAAATCAACCAGTTCTCCACTTTGGCGATTTTTCCGGTCCGAAAATTTTCTCCAAAAAATTCCTATAATTCCTATAAAATGTAAAACGCACAATGGATCACTCCAATAAATTTTTCAAACATAATTTCCACATTATTCACAATAAAATTCCATTTAGACCCAATACCGGGAAATAATCATGAATTCATGTACAGTTACTTTTCATGTGCAAAGTCGACTGTTCACCAGTACCAGTATGTAGGAAAATTTCCAATTACTCCCAATCACTCACACCCCAGGCCAATTTACTGTTTTACCCTTCCCGTCGGGGGTGGGATGTTACAATTGTGAAGGAAAGTAGGAGAGGCAAAAAGGAGCAAGAGTAGAGGCTTTTTGAACAAGAATAAGCAAGGAAATTAAGGTGGGTTTCATGTTTATAATTTGAGTAATGAGCCATAATTGTTTTCTTTGAATCAAGAGAGTAAAATGATTTTAAATTCTTCATTAAATATTGCTTTTACTCCTTTGATTGATTGAGAAATTGCTACATGAATGGGGTTTCAAAAAAATGTACATTTATTGTTCTTTAAAATGGTTTGAAAATGTGCCGTAAGTTTTTGTATATGAATTTTGTGAATGAATTTTGAGTGATACGGGAATGATTTCAAATTGTTCCAAAATTGTTGTATTTTGTGGCTTTTGGATGATTTGAGTAATGGTTATATGATTGGTATGAGATTTTGGTTGATGAATTGTGAAATGTTGATGGGAATGCATATGATGTATGCCATGTGCATGACAAACAAGTTTTTGAAATTTGCCATTGGGCAATCTGATTTCAAGTCATGAATTACATGCTATGTGGGTTTGTGGTGGTTTGTTCTGTCATTCAAGTACACTTGTCTAAAGGCTTCTCTCGCCTGCCCGCTAGCCGCATGGAGCTCCTTCACGGACTCCCTTAAGTTCATGGCTATGCAAAACCATTATGTGGGATTGCGATAGTACGTTCTGTTCACGGCTACATAGGACCCTTATGAGAAATGTGTTAGTACGTTATGTTTACGGACCTACCCAAACCATTTTTGATGTTCTTATATGTTCATGATTTGTGACAAGTTCTGATGAATTCATGATTTATGATGTTTATGAATTGCTTGATAAGTTGTGAATTTGAAAATATATGTTATGGATTTCAATTTGAACTTTACAATGGAAATAAATATTTCAATAGTTTTTGCTTGTTGCTCGGTTATAAACTTGTTACCCACAAGCATAAAGCTCACCCCCTTTCATTCCCTTCACCAGGTGATGAGAAAGAGATCGGATGAAAGAAAGTCAAGGCAATTGTTTGATTATGCTTTTTGTTCCCTAGCTCTCGCTAACTTAAAAATATCCTTCTCTCAATCTTTAATCTCTAATTGTTGGTATAATTTCACGTAAGCTCTACTTTTATCTTCTGAGAATATCTTCTTTGCCTCTTTAATTGTCAGTTTATAACTTTCTTTATTAACTACTCTCTATACCTCTGTGATGCTATCTAATAAAACTTTAAAGGTAGCTTTCTTGATCTTAACATTTTCTTGTACATCTTCATTTTACAAGTAAAACTCCCTTTTACTACCCATAGGCCCTTTATAAACACCTAAGGTCTCTATAGATGTATTCTTTAAAAGAGGTGTTACTCTCTCCCATATCTGATTAGCATCTCCTTCTAATCTCCATTCTTTTCCATATAGTACTATTATCCCTAAATTGTTTCACCGTATCCCCTTTTAGATTCCACCATATAACTCTAATACACCTCATATGACTTCTCTTCTTCCTCCAACCTTAATAATAAGATACAAAAGCAACAATCTATGTTGATTTGACAAGCAAGCATTAAGAATCAACTTACAATCTTTGTAACTAGGTCGATCACTCTGCTTGATGAGGAAGTAGTCAATTTAAGTTTTCGTGGTTTTTTTCTTAAAAGTCACCAGGTACTCCTTGTTTTTCTTTTAAAAAGAATAGGCTATTACCAACTCAAATTCTACCACAAGATCAAACAAAATATTCCCATTCACCACACTTGAAACCCTCATGAGTCCATGAATATCTTTCTGAGGTTACCCTTATATGATCATTAAAATCTCCTCCTAGACTGGGGATCTACTAAATTGCATCATCTAGCTCTTCCTAGAATAGGTAATTATGTTGTTTGTCCAACCCTAGTTAAGGTGCATAAATACACGTCATATTTAAAACAACACCCTTCATCGTAATCTTAAAGGACATAATCTTATAGTTAATCCTTTTTATCTCACAACATGATATATAAGTTCCTCAACAATTAAAATACCTATCTCATTTTGTCATCTCGAACATCCTAAATACAAAAAATTTGAACTCATTAATCCTTACTAATTCAACAGACTTCCCTGTAAGGGTCCCACTGTTCCACATCAAATAGGCTGAATTTGTATGAAATTTGATCCTTGTCTCATACATACTAACGATATTTGAATAAACATCAACAATGTTTTAATACACAAAGGACTAAAATGAAACATGTGTAATGCTTCCATTGATACCTTTTAACGATTAGTAATGGCATTATCTATAATAACTGCAACGAATTTTCGAGGCATAATTGATAACATGGTTCTCTTCCTCTTTAAGAAATCAATCCTATCAAAAGTATTGTGGCATTTTTATTTATTTACATGAATATAAAATTAAAATCATTTACTATAATAGTAATAGCGTACATCCAAAAGTACTTACCAGGATAATATATTAAATTAAAATATTTGTTCTGTACCACAATTTGGAGAATAGTACCAAAATTAGGATTACAAGATTAAATGATTTATTTTGTAATTTTACGTGCTCCATATTTTAAAACCACAACATTAGTTGATAACTTGTAAACATTATCCAGAATAAGAGAGCATTCCATACAACAAGCACAATAAATTTGAGAGACTAGTAAGCTTCTAACGCCCTTTTCTCTCAAAGGTTCCATATAATAGTGTCTAGCGATTTTCTTTTCCAATTGACCAAAAGTCCTTTCCATAAGCTTTTTTAATAACTACAATTTAAGTAATTTAGTTATAAAAATTTTATAAACAAAGTAAGATGGTAATCTTAATATTAGTACCCATCGCATATTATAAAGATATAACACTCCACATGTAGATAAAATAAAAATAGTTTCATATCAACTTTCTTTATTAATAAGACAACTTTGATAGCTGCAATAATATAATTAGTAGTAATGTTTAGTATCATCATTGACTTAAAGAACAATATACTTGAATTTTATATCCATAAAAGAGTTAACATTCCTATAAACTGATGTTCATAAAATTGCAAGGATAATTTTCATTAATATTTCTTCCATTTGATGTACTAAAATACCAAAAGTAAAAGAATTTGGAAATAAATGAAAGCTGATATCCGAACTTAATTACACTGTCTTACCACTGCAATGTTCTTCAGGTTCTCCTTCATAAAAAGAGCTCCTAAAGGAAATGCCTTAGCATCTTACTCCTACCCATTGCATTGCATGATGGGTCGTGGGTTAAAATTTTATTCCTTGATCCTGTCACAAATATTACAACTTCATTACACATTACAAAATTAAGGATTTATCAAAATACAAAAGTCGACCTGCCTTAACTTACAGCGATTAATACTCAAGTACAAATTGTACAAGAGTTTCAAACTTGTACAAGAAACAGGTGGTTTGCTTATTTGACGGGGAGATTTTTCACACTGCTCAGGTCATTCTTCAACTTTGGAAGCCTTCAAGTCCTCAATTCCAGCACCAATGTCTTCTCTTCCAGAGTAGGAACTCCCAGGAACCTTTACTAAAAGTTCTTCTTCAGTTATATCCTCTTCCCCCTGAAATTTTAGTGCATGAGAGGTTATACATTTCTTCAAAATCCAACTTTAACGTGAAAGAAATATGCACTACAAGCACAGAACACTAGTGGCTGACACATAATAGAAAAATCAGCAGAAAAAAACACAGCATAGAACTTCGTGGAAGCAGTGAACAATAGAAGAATAGGTGTATGTTCTGAGATAAGTATTGTTAAGGAAAGAGAAGTGATTGCTCCTCATAAGCTTGGAGAAACCGCAGATTGCCCAACAGAAGAAGCTATGGCTTGTGTTCCAAAAGAGAAAATATGTGTTGAAATAATCTAAATTCTTATGGGGAGGAGATCTTAGCCCCTGAACAAGTTGAAGAACTAATTGCCTCCTTAAGTTGCATTCTTGAAGAAATAAAAAATGATTTGCAGAAGATACATGATCATAATGCTTCAAGATAACATTGACATGAATCAGATTATAACGCCAGCAAACAGATTCAGAACAAAACTAGAAGCAAGGAAAGAAAAACTTGTGACTATTAGAATTCACTTTCAAAGCAATGGCATTTTCTGCAGTATCCTCCCGACAAGTGAGATCACGTATGGTAGTTTTGAGTTGCTTCCTAGCCTTGGCTCGTGTTGTGCGTCTTTCGGCACATTGTGCTGCAGTAACATCGTAATGACAAGCCACACAAAGAGTCCTCATGTTCTCTAGTTTGCATTCACCTGCAGAAACTCAAGAAACCAGAACTTATTGGTATCTTAACCATCGACTGAGAAACTAGGACATATCTGTCAAAGCTTAAGGTATCTTTCACAGAGATCGAGGGAAGAAAAGGAGTAGGTAAAGCAGTAATGATAACATTATTATCATGAAATATTCAGGCAATGGTTAGCAAATTCCTGATTCACAACCTTGCTAACACTAAATGGGACTCACTGCATGGTCTCAAGAATATATGTCCAAGGATCCATGGCTCAGGCAAACACAACTATCATTGGTGTAAATAGGCCTAGCCATAGGCCAGGCAGGGTTTGATTTTTTAAAGACCTAAGCTCAACTCGAAGCCCGATCAGACTCTGGACCTGGTTTGAAGCCAAAAAAAATTTCTAAGTTCAAACCTCGTCCAAAACCAAGTCAAATTAGACTTTGCTCACTAACTTCAGGCTAGGCCAGGCTGAGCCTGGACCAATTTGCCAACTCTAGGTATAAAATATGAACCATGGAATCTTTTAAGGAGTTGAATCCTGTAGTGATCTATTCAATATCACCATGTTCTGTAGAAGTACATACAATTGATAGGACTTGTAGATTAAATAATAATACCTAGCATCAAAAATGTCCAACGAAGTTTGTTATCGCTAGTTGTAAGTTTTTTTTGTCTATTCTCTGATTGATAGGATGTTTACATCTTCAAACATATGAGCCAATTTAAGGATTCCTCATTACTAATTTGTCATGTTAATCGCAAGTCTCACTCTTCTCAACTGTCAAAGACAACAAAGTTGGCATTGCAATCTGTGGAAATATGAACTAGATTAGTGGGTTTGTTATCCCGCGATTTTAGGAATTAGCAACATTTATTTTAGAAATTAGTCAAATTAGAACAAATCTGTGATTAATTCACAGCCAGCTGTTAAGATTGTTTCCATTGATTTAGGTAATCTGTTTTAATCCTATGATTAAGGCTGTTGTTTATTTAGGCTATATATATGCCTGTCAAATTTGCAATGGGCCTACAGGCCCACATAAAAAAGAAAGTTAGACCACATACAAATCTAAGTAAGGTTCCATCCTAAAACCAATTGGTGATAGGTGGAGTAGTCCACTAGGCTTATATGTTAGTCTTCTTTCTCCGATGTAGGACACTCACATGTGAGTGTTCTTAACAATGATCTTACTATTATTCCTTCACCATCACCACTCCACCCGGCCCTTTACCAGAACCTTTACCATTGTCTAATACCACCATAGAACCCAATCTTTCTGATACAACTACCATAAAGAAAGAGTTACGTGTTTACTCTAGGAGACAGAAACCTCAAGAGACAGAGACCCACACACACATTCTGCAAGGTTGTGACTCTGAACCGAATATTGAAACTCTGGATGATAACACAAGTATGCTCTCGAATTCTCCTATTGTACATACTGATGATCTTCCTATTGCTTTAAGGAAGGGTACTCGATCTTGCACACAACACCCAATCAGGCACTATATTTCAGCAAAGGGACTAGCCTCACACTATAGGACATTTCTAGCCACTCTCAATGATACCCAGATTCCCAGAGATGTTTATGAGGCTCTTGCACAACCAAAATGGAAAAGTGTTATCCTTGATGAGGTGCACACATTGGAGAAGAATTCAAGGTTGGAGTTGACACATCTGCCCGCAGGAAAAAGAACAGTTGGATGTAAGTGGGTGCTTTCAGTAAAGCAAAATTCAAATGGGAGTATAAGCAGATTTAAAGCACGGCTTGTGGCCAAAGGATTCACACAATCCTATGGTATTGACTATGAGGAGACATTTGCTCCAGTTGCAAAGCTTAGTTCAATCAGAGCCTTGCTATCTCTTGTAGCAAACCTAGAGTGGCCTCTACCAACTTGATGTGAAAATTGTCTTTCTTAACGGAGATCTTGAGGAAGTGCTTATGGATATTCCACCAGGACTAGAGATAGAGGAAAATTTCAGATGGGTATGTAGAATTAAGAAGTCCTTGTATGGACTTAAACCATCTCCACGTGCATGGTTTGAGAGATTTACCAGAGTTGTTAAGAGCCACGGATTTATGCAATGTCGGACAAACCATACTATGTTCATTAAAAGAAACTTGGAAGGTAAGAGAGCCATACTAATAGTTTATGTTGACGACATTATCTTGACGAGTGATCACTTGAAGGAGATTGATGAAATTAAGAAGTTCTTGGCAAGGGAGTTTGAAATTAAGGACTTGGGCCAACTTAGATATTTCCTGGGCATGGAAGTTGCTCGTTCAAAACAAGGAATCTTAGTCTCCCAGAGAAAATATACCCTAGACCTCTTACAAGAAACAGGAATGTTAGGGTGTAAGCCTGCTGACATACCTCTGCATGTAGAATTGGAGGAAGATAGTCCTTTGACAAACAAAGGAAGATACCAAAGACTAGTGGGCAAGTTAATTTACCTAGCACATACACGCCCTGATATTAGCTTTGCAGTTGGACTTATCAGCAGTTATATGAATAAGCCAATTAAGGATTAGAGATAATGACAGATGCTTGATTGGGCTAGATCTTCGGAAGATCGAAGGTCTATTACTGGTTATTGCACATTCCCTTGGAGGAATCTAATCACGTGGCACAGCAAAAAGTAACAGGTAGTACCAAGAAGCCGTGCATAGGCTGAGTTTAGAGCAATGTGCCATGGTATATGCAAGGGAATATGGTTGGAACGAACGGTAAAAGAACTGAGGGTCAACTTGGAAGCACCTATTGTCTTGTATTGTGATAACAAGGCAGCAATCAATATTGCAAAAAATCTTGTTTATCATGATCAAACCAAGTATGTGGAGATAGATCATCATTTCATCAAGGAGAACCTAGAGGAAGGAAGATTCAAACTTGGGTATATACCCTCGAGTCAGCAGACTGTGGACACTCTCACTAAAGCTCTACCTAAAGCAAGCTTTGAGGGTTTGAAGTCCAAGCTGGGTATGCTTGACATGCATCACCCAGCTTGAGGGCGAGTGTGGAAATAAGAACTAGATTAGTGGGATTGTTATCCCACGATTTTAGGAATTAGCAAGATTTGTTTTAGAAATTATTCAAATTAGAATAAATCTGTGATTAATTCACAGCCAGCTGTTAAGATTGTTTCCTTTGATTTAGGAAATCTGTTTTAATCCTGTGATTAGGGCTGCTGTTTATTTAGGCTATATATATGCATTTGCTGGTTGCAATTGTAAGTCAAGTAGACATGGAATAAATCAGAAAGTATTCCAAATTCTTCACAATCATATGCTGAATAAGGGCCTTCTGCACATTATAGGTTTAAGGTCTAAGATAATTTGTGCGGCATTTATCAATTTATAAAATAAACTTTTATGAACAGTAGTCGATAAAAAATCATCATCATACCTCCACCCCGGTAAACAGGAATGATGTGGTCTGCATGCCATGCGTTGGCCTCAGATGGATCATTTGCTAATTTATCAAGCCTGTACTTATTAAACAACTAAATTGTCAGGTATTAAATGAACTTCGCATTTGGAAGCATAACAATGACCTAAAGTTTATCTAATAGCCAAGCCTATTATCGCCATGAAGTTTGAAAGATTGCTTGATCAATATGCAAAGTATATGTGCAACATTCTGTCCCTGAGTAGAAGTCAAGTTTCTCATGGACACACACATAGTTGGATGCAACGCTAGGTTGCTAAAGCCATTTTTTAGAAAGCTGACACAATGAACAACTTAAAGAATTTAGCCATGATATCAAGAGATAATCATAACAGTAAGCAAAGCTGAAATTAGCATTCATTTCCGACTTACAGTTTCTTACGACTTGCCACTTTAGGTGCCACTTTCTCAATGTATTCTGTTCGCCTCTCCAGTGATAATGGTTTTATGGTCTTCACAAGCTGATGGCAGTCTAATTGGCAAATTGAACAGATGCCATGTTCTATTTGGAAAAGTTCCTGAGATCATGTATTGATTAATTGAATACCATCAACTCTGTGATATTAGTAAATTATAGAAACACAAATTGGGGAAGAAAGCTCCTTTGAAGGCTCTCAACTGTAATTGCTAGTTCAGTATTTTGACACATATTTTTTATACTATTAAAACTTTTACTTCCAATGGATTGCATGATAGAATGGAAAACAAGGAACTAAGGATAAGATAAACAAAAGTTCAGTTAAATCTGAAATAGTTAATGTTAACAATAACTAAACAAAATGTTAACAAATTGCCCAAAAACTAAATTAAAAATGCTAGAGTTCAAGTAGACATCCTTCAGCTTCAATAGAAGTTCTAACCTTGCGAAGGAATGTACTACTGGTCCTTGAACGATATTCTTCATAGCAGCTAAGGCTACAGAAAAGATCCTCAAAATATTCTGGGGTCTTGGCATTGTCAATCCTGTGAAATTATTACTTTTAGCAGCAACTTAAGAATACCAACTTCCAAGACATGCAGGGAAATACCTTCATACATAAGAAGTATACTAGTGAAAAGGTAAACAGAGTAATCCGGAAAATAGAAGAGAATGAAGGGCGTACTTCATCCAAGATCAATGACAATAGAAACAGAATTCACAATTAGTAACTTGTGCAGAAGATTGCTTCTTAGGACCTACATTATTGCTTTTTGACATAGTTTGCAGAGTGGTTCATTCATAAGCGTCCAGCCCTGAGTGTATTGCTTTTCCTTTTTGCCAAAGCCACCACGTAGATTTACCAATTTCCAAACTGCATTTTCTGGCAAAGGATGGCTGATATTATACAAAGGAGTGGTACGCCTCTTGCTTCCACCATTCAACATTCCCTATGATAAAGCAAGTAGAGATTGGATCACAGAAGTTCATAAGTAACATATTACAAGATTAACTTTTGTCACTGATCAAAGATTAGGAGTTCAGATATCAATCAAAAACTTTTACATAGACACCTACTTCAGCATTGTGGTTAATACTTTCATTCAAGTATCGCAACTCAATGGATAAAGGAAGCTGCAATGTCTTTCCACATAATTTCCTTTTCTCAATAGGCCTTAGTTTATCCCACTCACTGACAAAAGTGAGAAGAGCAAGTCTATAGTCTGGGCTGCCCTTGAAAATTGAGTAAACAGTCTCTTTGGTATCATTCCCTGTATGAGAACAAAGCAACTCCAGTTCCTCTGGTTGAAAATTCTCAAACAGCGGCTGTGGTCGTAAATTCACCCCAGGAATGCATGAGTAGAGATGAATCCTTCCAGTATATTGACTCACCTGCACAGTAAAGAAGCATGGTCACAACAATTGACTTCCATTAGTTTGCTCTTACATCTCATCACACTTAAGAGGAACTATTGCTGTCATCTAACAAGCTTGACGGAGAATATATTACCCAGGTCAAGTTTTCCTACAATTGCATGTTGCAATCACTAGACAGATACGAGAATTTGCTTGACAATAACATAACAATTCATTCAACTGCTATAGTATATGCATGAATTCACAAGAATGCCATGATCAATTTATAAACAGAATTGAATGAGGAATGATTGAATGACAAGAAGATAGCAGCTATAAGCAAACTGCAACTTCATGAACTATAAGCACTTCATCAGACAGTATACTGTTAGAACCTCACTAAATGAGTAGGGTAATTCGGTTAGATGGCAGCATCAACTAAACTGGAAATCTTAATTATCTCACAATTTTCACTTTTTCAGTGAACAGCTCTACATAAAACGTAGATGAGCGGGGCTGGATGAACATAGAAGGAATCTATCAATTTTGAAAACTAAATCAGAAGTTATCATTAATGTCTTCGTATAACAAATTCATTAATTGTTTATTTGCAAGAGTTTGAACTGAGCTACAGTTAGCCCGAATCAAATCCTGCAGTTATATAGTACCAAGCCAGAAAGTAAAGATGGATCAATCAGAAAGCAGATATCATTGTCAAGTTTTACTACACATACCTCAAAGCGCAGAAAATTCGGCTGCTTAGAGCAATGTCCCTCAGCTTCATTTTGCTCACAAGACCAAATATTCACTGAAGTCTGAGTGTGAGATTGTTTTTCCTGCATTCTCAAATATATAAGACAACCATTTTTTCACATTTTCCTCATTTTGGGAACATTTAGCTCTCCTCATTTTGGGAACATTACAGCTAAATCCCACACTCATGCTTTCCTTGCTTCTGGTTCCATTATCTTGTTAGAAGAATAAAATCTATCGAGATTTGCACTCTTAATTCCTAGGTTATAACTTTCTAGGTCCCATTTTACTGAAAAACTTTGCCTATCTGTGGATCATGAACCAAACTAGCAGGTTCGTCAAATGAGATTTGATTATTTAATCCGCACATAGACCAATATTCAGAAAATGCAAGGATGACAGGATCACTAGGTCTGGAGAGAAACCAAAAGAAGAAAAGAATCCCCGATGTATACCACAAGATGATTGTCAGTTCGACATATGATGTCGCCACAACTAGGCTCCTCTTCAGATTTACCAGTAAAGTTCTTAGCCACTTCATCACGAATTGGTGAAGGCTGTATATCATCTGCTGAGCCTGTGACCGGCAACATATGAAGTTCTTCAGCAGAGAGCTTATCAGATACTCCTAAATAAGAAACATTCTCAACCTGCAAATACAGATTAATAGGTTAAATTGGATAGAAGGAACAGCTTCCAATACTGTTATCTGCTTTTGAAGGAGTTTTTTACCAAACAGCTAGAACTCAGGACTCAAAACATTAACAACAGTTACTGGCATGAAACAAGCTTATCTAGCAATAGACTGCAAACCAGAACTTGTAGAGGAAAAGAAAAAGAGAGTACCAATATTTCAGACAACGCATCATACTTTCCATTTGTAATAGACGAAACACAATGAAGACTCTTGTTTAATCTTTGCCAAATTCTTTCATCCAGTGTATCCTGCAATATAACAGTCGCATCTTTTCATATGCATGGAAGTGATGCAAATGGACAGAAAACTTCAAATGTTACACCAGAAAGCAGACCTTTGCACAAAAAATGTATACATTGACAGGATTTATTTGTCCTCGTCTGTGTGCTCTATCCTCAGCCTAAAAGATTAGCGATGTAGGACAAACAGAATTGAATGAATAAACTGTAGTTGAAAATAAACCAATTATAACTTCAGAATATTAAAGCAGGATACAAGGACTATGCAGTATGTATGCACATATGCATGATTCTCTTTGGAAGAAGTCAATAAATAAGGAATAAAATTGGCTTAGAAAAACTAACTCCTTAAAAATACAATACATGAACGATCCTTAATAGACAATCATGGAAAGTGTATTCGTTAACATTACTTATCTAAATATGATGCTCATTGAGACAAATGTACTGCATCTAAAAGTTCACCAAAAATTTGGGAAAAGGAAGAAATAAAAGCATAATATCACAAAGATGGTTCATGCATGATAACACAAGAGCACCTCTATAACAAGCGTAGAATAAATACTATTAAGTGATAAGGCACAGTACAAGCACTATATACAAATACCACATTAAGTACTGAAAAGGAAGCTATTTATCAGCAGAAACCTGGTCTATGGAGTACATCAACTTCCCCAAAAGAATTATGACCTTGTTCATGTTTCATCTTAGAATTTTGAAGTGAAGTGTTCTCTGCCAAGAGGTGTGTGGAAATCACAAATTGAGGGATTTCCTTCTATTTTGTTCTTCCAAAATTGGAGGCAATCTCTCCTAATTGTAGCCTTCCGTAGATGGGTTTCTTTCCTAAATTAGAACCCTGTTTGTACATTATAAAACTCTATATCTTGTACAGAAAAAAGATAGAGAAATATTATAGTAGTCATTCTTTCCCATGGAAGTAGGCAAAATCAACCAAACCATGTAATTCACTGTGTCATTCTTTTTCACTCTATTTTCCTACATGGTATATGAGCATGTGTGACTGCCATCTTCAATGACTGACGCCACCAGTAGCTTCATTCGCTCCAAAGCTCTCGATAACGTGAGGGAGGTGTCTCCTACCCTAGGCACACAAAATCTAAAGTCTTCCTACTTCAATCTCACAGAGGAGAAACTAAACGGGAGAAACTACTAAAAATGGGCCTAGACAATGAAGTTGATGATAGACGGAAAAGGAAAAATGGGTTATCTTACCAGACAGATGAAGAAACCACTTACCACCAAGACCTTGATCATTGCATTTGTTACCTTAAATGTTGTGGGACATCAAAAGCATCTATCCAAACACAATAATGCTCAATAATGGCAATATCATCGGCACCAAAATGGGACCTAACTTGAGGAAAAATTTCCAAGAAAGTATTCAACCAAAAACCTTAAACTTTTGAGTGAATCACATAATAGAATCCTACCGAACTCTAACAAGTCCCCAAAACAGAAGTCCGTTTGTTTGAAAGAAGTACATTCTTGCCATCCATTATGCTAAAGAGGAAATTTTAAAGGTACTATAACGATCGTTAAGGGCCAAATGCAATGTCCATGTGCACTTTAACTCAAAAACTCAAGTTGCTGCAATGGCCACGACTGAATTACAATAAATGCACACTCCTATGCTCAGGGGAAGCTCATTGAGTTGAAAATGATGAGAAACCACAAGCCTATCATATCATAGACTCCCATCTAAAAGAACCATTCAACCAAAAACTTATTGCTGATGAGGCACAACAAACAACACGCACATTGGCCATAAAACATAAAAAGGATTCAATCCCTCTCTAACCATGCCGTTTGCTCAATCCCTTGAATATGCTAAGACTTTTTTAGTTAAAAGTTAGGAGTGCAATCTACTTACAAGGAAATACTTTATGAGAGAAACATAAAAAATTAACCTAATCCCTAGGATTCCCAATTAAAGCAATGTCCAAAAACAAGAATTACAGGAAAGTTGAAGCTTACAGTACACATTATTTCCTATATAAACTATTGTTGAGCTACTAACTCGATATTCATAAAAAGGACAACTAGATTAATATCATACCTGAAGCATCAAAGATGGGGACTGAGGCAACTCCAAGAACACAACATTTTGTGCTAAAGAGAAATCAAGTCCAACGCCCCCAGCAGTTACACCAATTATTGCAATCTTCACCTAGTAAATGGGTGGATTAATGTTTTAGTTTCCTATAAAGGGGAAAAAATTGTTTTGAGCTACAGCGATTAGAGTTTCAAAGAAGAGAAAAGAAGTAATACAAACATATAATCAACACAAGTCGAGTGAGTGGAGTAACAAATTGACAATTGAGGAAGTAGAAAATGTAAATAAGAAAACAGCCAAAACAAGAACCCACCTACTAATTGAACCAATCAAAAACATAATTTAGTTATTATTTAAGGAATAACTCTTTCGAAACCTATCAATTTAAAATAGAAAAGCATGAGATGAGTGGAATTATGGCAGTTTCATAGATCAATCTCTAGTTAAAGGTGACGCTACATAACAGTAGTCATTATTGGGGCCCATGATATGCCTAAAGGTAAAGTTAAACTTAGAATATGGATGATAGAAGAGAATATAACCTTGGGGTAATCTCATGTCATCAAACTAAATCAAGGTTAATAAGGTTAGTATGTTGACCAAGCAGAAAGCTAAATATGATACTTGCACTCATTAATTAACTCAAGCCAATTTTTTCGTATCAAAACCATCAAATTTAGTAAGAAGAGGATATCTAGAAGTATAAAAACAATGGGGTAAAATGGAAAAAAGAAAGTAATCAGGCAGAAACATATTGTGAAATGAATACAAGATGTACCTCATTGGATGACTGGAATGATTGCACAGCTATTTGTCTGTCTCTTGCAAGTGTTGTTCCATCAATGCGAACAAACCCAACTTTTTTCTCACATATGAACTCCTAATACAAAATAAAGGGAAAATTCAAGGTCTTGAATCTAGGGAAAAATCATATGCTCAAGGTCAATTTAGGCCTTACATAAGAAAATAGAAGTTGCAGATAGTAAGGGAATGGTTTCAGACTAACCTAGACATCAAACCAGAAGCATTACACAATCAAGAATCAAAAAGTTATAGTAGAATTTAACTGAGTGTCAACGCAGATGACAATTAACAATATTATACAACAACAACAACACCTAGTATAAATCCCGCTAATACGTGGGGTTTGGGAAAGTCCAATAGAACACAGTCTTACCCCTAACATTAGAAAGACTATTTCCAAATGACCCACATGAAAAGAAAAAAAGCGAGAGAGAGAGAGAGAGCTAATGAGAGAGAGAGGGAGAGAGGGAAAATAAATAATAATAATAATAATAATAATAATAATAATAATAATAGTAATAGTAATAAGAAAAAGATGAAGGAAAAAGTTAATGATAATATTAATGATGCGAATATTAGTAATAGTAGTAGTAGTAGTAGTAGTAGTAGTAATAATAATAATAATAATAATAATAGTAATAGTAATAGTAATAGTAGTAGCAGTAATAGTATTTGTGGTGGTGGTGATAGTCGTAGTAGTAATAATACTAATAATAATAAGAAGAAAAAAAATAACAACAACAACAACAACAACAACAACAACAATAATAATAATAATAATAATAATAATAATAATAATACTATTACTCCTCCTCCTCCTCCTCCTCCTCCTCCTCCTCCTCCTCCTCTTCCTCCTCCGACTCCTACTAATACTATATCCAACTGATCCCTAAGAGGTAAGTACTACCTATTTAGAAGTTTAGGCTAACTACAAGAAAAATTACAAGAATCTCTTTACAATGGATCCTTATCTGAATCATATAACAAAAATATATAGATATACGCTAATCCTCAAAGATGTAAAACAACACCAACTTAAGATAAATTTCATTTTGGAAGGCAAACACCATAGGTCTAATATTATTCTGAAAAATTAGGAGTTAATTCCAAGAAATGTTAAAGAAATCAGTTCCGGCATTGTTTTTTAGCAATTGAGATTGGTCCACTCCCTTTAAATATTACAAAAACCTACAAATTAGCATGTTTAGATTGGAACTACTTAAATTGGTTTAGGGTTGAATGATCAATTTCCTAGGTTACATAAGCATTTTTGAACTACTAGTTATTGGCCAATTTAATTTTATGTTTATTTCCTCAGTTTGGTAGTCCGACAATATAATATCCACAGAGCTTAGAACAAAATAATAATTCACCACTTTTTCGCAAGAATAAATGATTGAACCATGTAATGAGGAAGGATGAAATAGAAGTCATCTTACCTGCACTCTATCAAGAACTTTATGATGATGGGCAAAAATTAACATCTTTTGCGGCCTAGGAACTACATCAAATTCAGTTAATCTATCTGGCTCTGAAATAAGTGGATGTATGGATAGCCATTCATAAAACCCAGAGAGCTTTGCAATGCCAAGCTCTTGGTAGGAAATTTTCCTGGATTTGCATCGAGCCTCATTTTCTGAAAAAGAAGGAAGTAGTTAATAGTTTGCATAGTAATGAAGTGGGGGCGATGCACCAATTACAAAATCAAGTGACTTATCATTCATTAAGTAACAATTACATCTTGAACTTTGAACCTTTCAAAGTATAGATCCTAATTAGATAGAGGAGTCTATTTGAAGTCATTAAGACCTAGAAGAGTCGTTTTGAAATTGTTATGCTTTTGTGAGAGATATATTTAAATCCATAAAGGGTTCCAAGCCTTGAACCAAAGCAACCTCCACTAATTATCAGGTATATACAAAAAAAGGGGGGAATAGATGCAACAATATCCAGGTTTTGGGTGGGGTTAAATTGGAGCAAACCTAATAAACTTGTCAAGTTAGTTTTCACAACCTTTTTTTATATTTGCTCAATCACATTCTAAAGCCTCACCTAGAATAACATTTACAAAAAAAAAATTAGTCATCATTTGTTCACTAAGCCTAGTATATTTTCCTTAAGAAAAGAGCATCATTATTAATAAGCAATAGCATGGAAAATTAGGCAGCAAGATTCCAGAAAATTAAGAAACCAAGTTGAAGGCATACTAAAGGCTTGGCACATGCAAGAAACCAATAAATACCACATGTTTCTTCTGACTTCTCTAGTTGCATGGCTTCATCAGTATTATTTCTAGATGTGTCATCATTGTACACCCCAACCGCAGCTTTTGCAAAAACTATATCTGACTTCTTTAACAATAGTCTTATAATTTGCCTACGCTTTGGTGGTAACTGCTCCATCACATGCTCTTTCAAGCGTCTTATCTACAACACAAAATTATCAAAGTGAGGTGACTACTAAAAGGAAGTGTGAGTAGTGACCTGTAAATGAAATAGGATATAGCCACATGGAAAGAAGAAAAAAATATTCTCTGAAAGAACCCACTGCAGCAAAAAATCTCTCAATCCCTTGTATTAAAATATGAAACAAAAGAAAGAGGGTAGGAAAGAAAGATAACCACAAGATTTAGGTGATTTTCCCATAAAAGCCTAAATCTTGGGCGCAATGACCAAAAAGGCCACACCATTCTTATTCAATTTATGTATAGTACATAATACACGAGATCCATATTTATGAAGGGGAATCATATAATTATTGGCAATAACGTCTCTTAATTTACATAAGAATGTCACCATTTCAAGGATTCTACAATTAATATAATTGTAGTCAATAAGGGATGATTACAATAAATCTTGAACACTCTGAAACCTTGACTTTCTCTCTATCACTCTCTCGATTTGATTACTGTCAACATTGCCTACCCAATACTGTAGCTTCATTCAACCATAATGTAGAATCACTTCACCCAATTTATTTTGCAAGTAGACATTTGGCTAGCAGGTCATAAGGCATACCCAGGGATATACTACAGGAAGCTCCTCAGGAAATTGTTGAAAATTCCAATGCTAAAAATTTGGCCAAAGAAAAGTAATAATGGAAGAAAAAGGAATGGCATTTATAAGTGACTGATGTAATACACATTGAACCAACCATCTAATACTAGCATGAAAAGTACAAAAATGGGTAAAAACTTGATGTATGTTTTCAGATGTGGGATGATACGAAGATTCATAATCAGCCAATAGCAGCTCTAGTATAACAAAAGAGGAAAAAGAAAGGAAGTGAGGGGTGGAAAAAGGGGGTTAAGACAACAGAAATATAACCCGCACGATATTGACTATAGCACGCACAAAATTAAGCACATGGATGGAAACAAGAGCATACCATAACTGTTTGCCTAAGTAAGATGTTTAATTCCTCCAAGCGACTGCCTCTGGAAAAATCCTGCAATATGAATCCCATTACCATCCAAAGACTTCATTCTTAAAAGCCAAGCTGTGTTAAACTTTTTTGTGACAACACATCAAGCAAAAATACTACATTATCTACTAAGCCAACCACCTGGAGATCTCATTATCCAAGTCATATTTTCATTTTAAAACTGTCTTCTTTAACAACATAGAAAGCTTACCTGGAAACATTTCCCTTCAGAAGTTTGGACAAACTTGACAGCGCAGTAAGTTTTTGCAAAATCATATTTGCTCTGACCCAATAAACCAGGCCTATACAGCAGCAGTACCAATAGATTGTTGGCATCAACCAAAATTTAATAGAAGCATGTGAACAAAGTACATCTGTGAAGGAAACTTGCCATAACATGTTTATCTGATGAAAAATGTCGTATGGCCTATGATCACCTAGGAATTTGCAGGAAAAACATATGAGAATACATGTCACTAAAATCAAAAAAGGAAAATTAATATATATATATATATAGCCATTTGGCTGAAAAATTGACATTTCAGAGAAACAAAAAGTGGTTCACAGTGATTGTATTGAATAATAACTATGATAACGACTTGTGTGGAAAGCACATGCTACAACCTGGACAAAGAAGGTGTCCCAGACAAAAGAACTATATGTTTGATTTTTTCTGCCACGACAAGAACAGCTTTTACCTGTTTAGACATGAAATGGTGAAAGAATAAATCACCAAGATACTAAGAGCAAATGAAAGAATCTAGCATTAATTTAGATAGAGAAGTTATCCGCATATGTCTTACATTCTCAGCATCTTTTGTGTTATTATTATTAGGAAAAAGAAAAGGAAACACAAATCCATTGACAAGTTCTGGTTTCTGCTCTAGAATACAGACCTATGCTCACCATCTCATCTAATAATTTTGGCTTATTGAAACATTTGCATCGGGAGCATTGTCTGGTAAAATAATAAGATTTTAGGTTTGCAAAACAAGGATAGGATATTTGAGACATTAGGGCAGTCAATAATGATTGAATGCCGATGGTTTTTCCCTATTTTCATCATATACGTATTTATGAATGGATGATCAATGGTAGAATATTTCTTCCCACATTTCTCCCACAATATTATTCAGCTTTTTACTGGTCACAAGCGGATAGTAAAGGAAAGTGCAATATATAGTCACATTATTTTGTAGGTTTATTAAGAAATTTCTTTAACAACTTTTCATTTGTATATGAAAACAAGTTACTGTAATCATTGAAGCTGATAGTTGATGACAACAACACATAAAAGAAAATCTTCTGCCCATTGATAAGTGTATGGTATCATGATAGATACTCTCAAAAATGAGAAGTATGTCACTGAATTATTATTAGTAGTAACTCAATTCTATCAAGTTACAGGATAATTTGCAAACAATTTCGAAAGTGTCTACTCTCTCCTAGCCTAAGGCTCACCAGAATTCTCTTAGTAATATGCTACCTCCTTTCTAATCATTACATTATTTACACTAACCCAGCTACTTACGTCAGCCATGCAACAAACTCACCACTCTCTCACTCTCTCATGCACGTCATATGCCCCTGCCTCTAACAGAATGTGATAATTTTACTCGATTACCCTTCCCTTTGCCCTTCTAGAATAGACCTGTGTAATAGGAGGTCTAACACTGCTCCCCCCCATAAGTTGCACCTTGTCCTCAAGGTGAAAATCCGAAAATTGTTCTACTACATCCTCAAATTTCTCCCAAGTAGTTTCAGAATCTGCTAAGCCCTTCCACTTGATCAAGACTTCCAGGTCCTTGGATCCCCCTCGTGGTCTTATCGCTAAGACTTCTTCAGGTTGCATTGGTGACTCCTCTTCCTCTGTCCACTTGTCAGGTACAATTAACTTATCATGATCCTCTCCCACCACTGCCCGCAGCTGTGACACGTGAAAGATAGGATGAATTCGGGCTAACTCAGGTAACTCCAGCTCATGTGCCACTTCCCCAATCCTTCTCAATACTCTGAATGGACCAAAATACCGTGGGGCTAACTTCTCATTGACTCTTCTCATTACAGCTAATTGTGTATAAGGAGCTAGCTTCAGCCATACCTTGTCTCCGACTTGAAAAACCAACTCCTGCCTGTGTTTATCAGCTCTACTTTTCATATCGTTTTGTGCCTTAGATAAATGTTGTTTAATTTTGATCAAGTAGTGGTCTCTCTATTGTAATAATACATCAACCGACTCCAGTCTTGATACTCTTGATCCCATTTGAAAAATAGGAGGATCCCTCCCATATAAGACCTTAAAGGGTGTAGTTCAAAGAGCCACATGATAGGAAGTATTGTAGCAATACTCTGCCCAGTCTAACCATTTTGCCCATTGCTTATGGGTGTCTCCTACAAAGCACCTCAAGTAAGCTTATCTATTTACCACCTCAGTAGCACCATCGGTTTGAGGATGATAGGATGAGCTAAACTTAAGAGCTATTCGTGCTAAACTTAAGAGTTGTTCGTGCATAATAACTCCCCCCAAAATTTCCTCCTGAAAACCTTATCTCTGTCAGAAATCACAGATCTAGGGAACCCATGTAACTTCACAATTTCCTTGATGAACACCTCAGCTAATGTTTGTGCCGTTTATGGATGTTTAAGTGGTAAGAAATGAGTATACTTACTAAGCCTATCCACCATGACCAAGATGGATGAATATCCAAGGGGTTTTGGGAGCCCTGCTGGTGACAAGTTAAGTATTTATTCTGTTGGCATGTCAAGCAAGCCACCACAAACCTGTAAATTTCTTTCTTCATGCCCTCCCAATACAACTCCCTAGAGATTCGCTTATATGTTTTTAATGGACCTCCATGTCCTCCCAAATTACTCTCATGACCATCCTTCATAAGTTTGGATATAAAAGCAGAAGTATTAGAGATTACCAATCTATCTTTGTAGTAGAGTCTGCCTTGCTTCACCGTATAAGAAGGTCTGAACCCTAGATCTTTACTGACAACTTCCGTCAACTCCCTTAGCTTGCCGTCAACTTCTATCTCCTGCAAAATTACATCCATATCTATGATTTTGCATGTCATTAACGTCTGCAACTCCTCTTGGTACTGCACTCTGGATAGAGCATCCGCCAACTTGTTTTCTCTGCCAGGTTTGTATTCAATGGCGAAATCAAAACCCAACAACTTGGTGATCCATTTTTGATAATCTGGGTGAATCTCCCGCTGCTCTAATAAAAACTTCAATGGTTTTTGATCAGTACAAATGACAAATCTATGGCCTAGGAGATAAGATCTCCATTTCTTGACAACCAAACACAATAGCCATAAGTTATCTCTCATAAGTCGATTGCCCCTTTCTTTCTGTTGATAGTGATTGACTATAATAGGCAATCGGTCGATTATTCTGCATCAGCACAGCTCCCACGCCAGAAGCTGAAGCATCAATCTCCAAAACAAAAGGTTGATTGAAATCGGGCAAGGCTAAAACGGGCACTGTGGTCATGGCCTATTTAAGGTTGTTGAAAGCCTTCTCTGCTTCAGCTGTCCACTGAAAATTGTTCTTCTTGAGCAACTATGTCAACGGCCCTACAATGTGGCTGTACCCTCTTACAAATTTCCGGTAATAACCTTGAAGTCCCAAGAATCCTCTCAACTCCTTCAAGGTTACTGGTTTCGGCCACTTCAACATCACTTCTATCTTGGTCTAATCCGTTGCCACCCCTTGCTTTGATACAATGTGACCCAAATATTCCAAGTTAGGCTGTCCAAAGACACACTTCTTATAATTAGCATAGAGCTTCTACTCCTTCAAAATACTCAAAGTTACCCTTAAATGCATTAGATGCTCCTCTTTACTTCTGTTGTAAACTAAAATGTCGTCAAAGAACACTAGTATGAATTTTCTGAGATGGGGTTTAAAATCTAATTCATCAAGGATTGAAATGTAGTGGGGGCGTTTGTCAATCAGAAGGGCATTACAACAAATTCACAGTGCTCTTCATGAGTTCAAAATGTCGTTTTCTCAATATCTTCCTCCCTCATTCCTATTTGATGGTAGCCGGACTTCAAATCTATTTAAAAGAAGATAGTCGCACCATTCAATTCATCCATCAACTCTTCTATTATAGGTATTGGAAATTTGTCACTTATGGTCACCTTGTTTAAAGCATGATAGTCCACATGTTGGGATTTCCTAAGATATTGTTGACTCCTAAAAAAGTAAATAATATCAGATCAGATAACATGTATCAAATCC
>JANKOD010000007.1:15169194-15186773 GCA_026284645.1 Erythroxylum acuminatum | reverse complement strand
AGTAACCTAGTTGGTTCACTCAATTATTATATGTTTACTGTGGAGAATAATGGAGGGATTAGGGTTGTGATTGTTTAGGACTGGATTCCGGACAGGTGGTCCGATGAATTGGGAGAACTGACATAGAAGTGTATCTGGTTGTGATTCTGTGAACTGAATTGCTTTTACTATGTGACATTTTGATCCATGAATGGCTTGTACTGTTACTGCTGAATTGTGACTGGTATTGTGCTATATGAACGTGAATTGGTTGCGATTACTGTGATACTGTGATTAACTGCTTGAAATGTTCTTGAGGTGCACATTGTGCATTGCTTGCTACACTGTACTGCTTTTCATTGCCTCTACTGGGGTCGACTGTTTATACTGACTGTTAAATTGAACATATGCATTGCATACATCAAGGCATAAACTGATAATAACAATAGTTGTGACCAGAGTCGCCACTGATACTGATACTGATACTGAAAAAGAGCCTCGAGCTCGAAGGGAGTCCTACTCCCTAGGCGCCAAGCGTCCACTGATTACTATTCACTATTTACGCACTCGGTCACAACACGGTAATGAAATGGGAAAGTGTCACATGTGCATTGCATGCATATTTAACTGAATACTGTAAATGGGAAAAGGCACGAATGCCTTCCAAAACTGTGAATTGCTTATAAGTAGTGATATAGTACTTCTGGCTATAATATTACTATGATTTGAATGTATGTTGCATGGATTGGGCGAACCATCGATGATGGTTCCTCACTAAGTTCGCAAAACTCACCCAAAATTTGCATCTATTTTTTAGGTCTTGACGAATACCCCGGTTGACACGGGAGTATATCTACTGTAGGCAAGTGAAGGATAGAGGTCGGGATCAGTTCGTGTCTGCATTAGTGTCTTATAAAATTTGTTTTCAAAATATCTGTAAAAGAATGCTGCTCTGTATGTATAGTGAGCCCAATTTGATTAAGGCTTTTAGTTCATTAAATGGTTATTGTAAATTATTGTTGAATATTTGTAATAACTGAAAATGATTATATTAACTGAACATGCTTGCTTTTAACGTGGGATTAAGTTATCTACTGTTTTTCGCGCACATGAGTATAATGAAAAAGAAAAAAAAATTATACTGAGTTTCGACCGACTGATATAGTACGCCACCCTCGCGAGGCACGGACTCGGATATCACCAACGATATCGGGTTCGGGTCACGCGGGAGTGGGGTGTTACACATCATCCCTAACCATAACAGAACCTCTAAAATTCATAACTTTCTACTCCCTTGTCCAAAAGTGTCATACTTTATATCAATGGAAAGGTAAAAACATAACCTACAACTTTCATAAAGACCCTATGAACAAATGCTACCTCAATGAGGGTCAAAAATTCAATCAAACTTTCTGTCCCCAAAAGTCCATCCTAAACAACATCAACTTCACTTACCAACACATCACTACCACATACTCTTCAACCAATTCATCTCAAACACAATTCAAATCTCCAACATGCCATACCAACACAAATAATCAATTGCAAACTCAATAATGGAGGATATGCGCATACGCATTCCTCTTTCATAAAAGTCATACACAACCTATTCTATGAACATTTGCAAAAACAAAGCAAAGTAGCTTTTAGAACAAACCTCGGCAAATCACAATAAAACTCAAAGGTCTTTCATTAATATCAAAATATGAATTCTTACAAAGCTTTAGTGGGCATTTCTAGCCCAAATACATTAAAGTCTCAAAAATTCAAAGTACAAAGAAAATCACATGAATAGTAATTGTACTAGCTCACTTTCTCAATTATAAAGATGTCACCCACAGCACATACATACACAAAACACCCATTTCATGCATTAACCTCAAAATATCATTGTAATTGCTCTAATTGACATTGCCCAAATAAAACATTTAACACAACTTACTTGATTTAGCTACCAAATCCTCATTTAAATTCATTTAAAAAAAATTCTAACTTCCAAGAAAAGTTCGGGGTCCAAAATAAATACTCCATTTTCCTTTTCTTAATGATCGTGCAATGTTGACCCGAAAGTCTGTTTTGAGAAAAAAGCTGAAATGATTAATTGAACGATGAACTTAGAATAAATTTGTTTTATTGAGGTGTGAACCTAAGTTCAAATCATACGTATGTGAGTTTTGATATATGAGTGATCAGGTGATGAGAATTATGGGTATATACCCGAGATTGTCATTGAGCATACATAGTACATAATTTATATATACTTATGTGCATAAATGAGTATTTAAATAACTGTGCAAATTTGTGATATGTGTAAATGTATATTGCAGATATAGAGGAACATTTTGAGCGTCAACATCCAGACGTTGCCGAGACTTCAAGGAAATAGCTTTCTAGAGTAACCTGTGAGTAACCTGGACAGTCTCACTTGATTACTTGTTTGTTTTAAATTCTATATTGAATTATTTTATGAATATGATATTGTTGATTCTGAACTTTGAAAGTCCGAGGCATTTGATGCATGGATGTGATATTAAAAGTGCTCCTTGTATGTGAATTTGACTGAAATAAGCGTACTAAAAAATTTTGTTGAAAGCCGGACCAAGGTCCGATGATAAATGTGAATATGATACCATTTAATTGAATGAGAATATGAGAATGTGATACATTTCATTACATAAATGCATGAAAGATAAAGGCAGTTGTGATCAGAGTCACCAGAAAAAGAGCTTAAAGCTCAACATGTGATAAGAGCCTCTGGCTCAGTTGCCATTGTACTTGGTATCCACTAAAGGACATAGGATATTATTTGATACAGGCTCGGTATCCACAAGGTATATGGGCTAGTGAAAGGCACTCGGTCACAACAAAATAATAATTAAAAGTGAGTCTCATGAGCATTGCATTTATAATTGATATGTGTATTATAAACGATTGAAATGATTGGTATAATTACTCTGAATGTGATATGTGATGCTATATGATAAATGAGATGAGGTGAATTATGTGTTTGTATAAGATGATGTGTTGTATGAATTGAATGAACCATCGAGGATGGTTACCTCACTGAGTTCGCAAAACTTACCAAAATTGCAATGTTGACATTTCAGGTATTGAGAGAGGACACTAGTGACAGAGAGACTCTACAAGAAACATAGTTCTTGTACTTTTGGATCAAAGAAATGGCTCAAAGGTCAGTCAGCTGAGACTAGAGGATTAGATAGAAATTTTTGTATAATTCCTCTTTGATGTAGCGTGTTTTGTATTAGGTTTTGATAATGTACACATTTAGTTGGATTTGTAAAATTTCAATATATGTTTTTGATTTTTATGAAATGAAATGAAATGAGGATTTCGGTTTTAAAATATTGACATTTATGTATTTATGGTGATGACATGATTAAGTTAGTGATGTGAGTGCCCTAACATGCCACTCTTGTGGGGTATGTATTTGGATATCACTCAAGATATCGGGTACGTGCCTTACGAGAGTGGGGTGCTACAATTTTTGGTATCAGAGCGTGGTTGGCATCCATAAGGACATATAGGAATGTTAGACATAAAATGTCATGAAAAATGCGGTTAGTAAATGAAATTATTGTCTATTATAGGTCATCCGACATAGGTGATCAAGTGCGACAATCAGCTGACCTATAATCAGTAGGAGCCAGTAGAGAGTCTTCTGTACCTTGACCTGAGGTAATGTGTCCCAGAATTCTCAAGAGAAGGGAAAGAAGGCATGATAAACTGTGAAAGTAGGGGGTTGTGGGCTTCTACGAAAGTACAGACCCTATAGATGCCAAGGGATGGCTAAATATAACGGAGAGAGTTTTTGATCAAATGAATTGTGAGTCGGGCAAGAGGTTCGACTATGCAGTCTCTTTACTGCAAGGCCCAGCATATCAATGGTGGAAGATTGCTCTAGGCAGTGCCACCAGCCCTTGTAACTTGAAGTGGGAAGACTTTCTAAGGGTCTTCAAGGAGAATTACATGCCCAAGATCTACCTAGACAGAAAGATGAAGGAATTTCTGGACCTTAAGTAGGGCAGATTATCGGTGGCAGAATATGAGATAAAGTTTAATGAGCTGATGGTATGTTATGACCTTGATTCCTATTGAGGAAGACAAGTGTAGGAGATTTAAAGATAGGCTGAACATGGAGATCAGGACAAGGCTAGCAATCACTAACTTGAGCAGTTTCATTAAGTTGAAAGTTGTTTCGATTATAATTGAGCAGCTATTGAGAGAGGGGTAAGAAGAGTATCAGCAAGAGTCTAGAATGAAGAAACCTGGTGAATTTCAAGTTGAGTTTAGCAAGAGATTCAAGAAATGTCAGAGTAGATCATCCCGATCACAATTGAGTTCGAGACAGTCTGGGTTTAAGCCGAGAGGTGGCTTTGGTTACTCTGGCAGAGGTCAGCCATTTGGAGGACAAACTTATAGTAGGCAACCACCACAGATGCATAACTGTGAGCACTGTGAAAAGAGACATGGCGGTGAGTGTTGGACGTTATTAGGAGCTTGTTTCTGATGTGGCTCTCTTGAGCACCAAATCAGAGATTGTCCTGCTGTTGTTGGAGCTCAGTCTGGTTTGAGAGGGGGATCAGTAATTGAAGTTACTATTTAGCAGAGCTGAGCTAGTGGGTCTTGATAGAGTGGCCGTGGTAGAGGTATGATGAGTTTTAGGAGTCCTATTGTCAGGATTGAGGTGCGGAGCAACTAACTGCAGTCTCAAGCCCGAATGTATGCAATGACCAGATAGGAGGCTCAGGATTCTCCGGATGTCGTTGCAGGTGCGTTACTTATTTTTGATTATGAAACATTTGCATTGCTAGATCCTGGATCTGTGCATTCTTTTATCGTACCGCATCTGGCATCTAGGTTGCATTGTGATAGAGAACTATTGAAGTATGGATTGGAGGTGAGTACCCCGATAGGTAGTACTACAGTAATAGGGGAAGTCTACAAGAGATGCCTGATTCGAATTGATCAGGTAGAATTAGTGGCAGACTTGATTATACTACAATTAAGGGAGATAGATATTATCCTAGGCATGGATTGACTCATTACCCATAGGGCTATCATGAACTGCTATACTAAGAAGGTGATATTATAATCTCCTGATCAGTCGAAAGCAGTTTTCCAAGGTATTAGTCAAGCAGTGCTAGCTAGAATGATCTCATTCATGAGTGCTTTAAGGTTGATGCAAGGAGGATGTGAGGCTTATTTGGCCCACGTCATCAATACTCGAACTGAGCAGAATGTGCAGAACATTCTTGTTGTTAGCAAATTCCTAGATGTGTTTCCCGCGAAATTATCTGGCTTACCTCCAAATCGAAAAACAGAGTTCACAATTGATCTAGCTCCAAGTGCTGCTTCTATATCTATTCCGCCATATAGGATGACACCTATGAAACTAAAGGAATTTAAGGTTCAATTACAGGAGTTGTTGGAAAAGAGTTTCATTAGACCCAGTGTATCACCATAGGGAGCTCTAGTTTTATTTGTAAAGAAAAAATATGGAACTATGAGACTATGCATCGATTATAGGCAACTGAATCAGGTAACAGTGAAGAACAAGTACTCGTTGCCTAGAATTGATGATTTGTTTGATCAGTTACAGGGAGCTCAGGTGTTCACTAAGTTGGACTTGAGATCTGGGTACTATTAGTTGAAGATAACAGAGGCTGATGTACCGAAAAGTGCGTTCAAGAGCAGGTATGGGCATTTTGATTTCTTAGTGATGTCGTTTGGGTTAACTAATGCTCCAGCTGCATTTATGACTTTGATGAATAAGGTGTTTAAGCCCTATCTGAATCATTTTGTAATTGTGTTTATTGATGATATCTTAGTATACTTAAAGAGTAGAGAAGATCATGCGGAGCATTTGAGAGTGATCTTACAAATTATAAGGGCGAAACAATAGTATGCCAAATCCAGTAAATGTGAATTTTGGCTGGATCAAGTAGTGTTTTTGGGTCATATAGTAACTGGACAAGGCATACAAGTGGATCCAAAGAAGATAGAAGCAGTAACGAAATGGGAAGCTCTGAAGAATGTATCAAAAATCCAGACTTTCCTAGGATTAGCCGGATATTACCAGAGATTTATCGAGGGGTTCTCATTAATCTCATCCCCTCTGACTAAACTTCTGAGGAAGAATGTAGTTTTTAGATGGAACGACGATTGTTAGAAAAGTTTTAAGGAGTTGAAACATCGGTTGACGATAGCATCGGTGTTAACTATTTCGTTAGGAACTGGAGGATATGTAGTATACAGTGATGCTTCTTATCAAGGATTGGGATTGTGTTGATGTAGTATGACAAGGTGATAGCCTATGCATCAAGACAATTAAGGTCTCATGAGATTAATTATCCGGTACATGATTTAGACCTTGCTGCAGTTGCTTTTGCTCTGAAGATATAGAGACACTATTTATATGGAGAGACATTCAAGATATATACCGATCATAAGAGCTTGAGGTAGCTATTGAGTTAGAAGGAATTGAATATGAGACAGAGGAGATGGATAGAGTTGTTGAAAGATTATGACTGTACGATTAAGTATCATCTGGGAAAAGCTAATGTGGTGGCCAATGCATTGAATAGAAAGTCGAATAACAGTGTAGCTCAGATTTAGTTATCGAGGTTATCGAGCTTAATTCAATTGAGAGCTCTAAATGTGAAGTTGAATCTAAAGCAGAATGAGGCATTTTGAATCTCGAGCAGAATGAGGCATTGATAGCCACACTAAGACTGAGGCTGATGTTACAAGACAAAATCAGAAAGGTATAGAATAAAGATCTCGATATGGTGAAGCTTATTAAGAAACTGGAGATGAAACCAAATTCAGAGTTTGAATTGAGAGATGAGACACTGTGACTGAAACAAAGGCTGTGTGTGCCTAATGTGGATGAATTGAGAAAGAAAATTCTAGAGGAAGCTCATGTAGTCACTTATGCTATGCATCCTGGTACCACCAAGATGTATAACACGCTGAAGTAACATTTCTGGTGGTCTGGGATAAAGAAGTAAGTAGCAGAGTATATTTCTAAGTGTTTAACATGCCAACAAATTAAGGTTGAGCATTGGGGCTCCGATTGGGAAGCTACATTCGTTACTTATTCTGGAGTGGAAATAGGAACGAATTACCATAGATTTCATTATGGGGTTGCCAAAGACTCCAAGGCAAAACGACACTATATGGGTTGTGGTGGATCGATTGACTAAGTCGGCCCATTTCTTATTAGTGAGAGAGAATAACTCACTAGACCAATTAGCCCAGAGGTATGTAAATGATGTAGTTAGAGTGCATAAGGTTCTAGTGTGTATTGTATCGAACAGGGATCCCAGAATCGCTTCGAGTTTTAGGAAGAGCTTGCAGTTAGCTATGGGTACAAAGTTAAACTTCAGTACTGCATTTCATCCTCATATAGATGGACAGAGTGAGAGGACAATCAAGACTGTTGAGGATATGCTCAAGGAATGTGTATTGGAGTTTCAAAGAGCATGAAATCAGTACATAGCTTTAATTAACTTTGCTTATAATAACCACTATCATAGTAGTATCGAAATGGCTCCATATGAGGCATTGTATGGCAGGAAATGTCGATCACCGCTGTATTAGGATAAAGAGGACTTGAGAATAGTAGAAGGCCCAGAACTAATACAAGATACTGTGGATAAGGTGAAACTGATCCGAAGTTGAATTAAAGTAGTTCAAGATAGACAGAAGAGCTATGTGGACCAGCACCGAAGGGATATGAAATACAGTGTAGGACATAAAGTGTTTTTGAGAGTATCGCCTTGGTGAGGAGTGTTGAAATTTGGTAAAAAGGCCAAACTGAGCCCTAGGTACATTGGTCCTTATGAGATCATTGAGAGGATAGGACTGTTGGCATACAAGTTAGCTTTACCGAATGAGATGCCTTAGTCACACATTGTATTTTGTGTGAGTATACTCAAAAGATACCAATCTAATCCAATGCATGTGTTACTGACTCAAGAGATTGAAATAGCTAGTAATCTGAGTTATGTTGAGGAGCCCATCAAGATAGTGGGATATCAAACAAAACAACTAAAAAATCGAGTAATTCTATTGGTGAAAGTCCTTTGGAAGAATCACTCGAGTGAGGAAGCAACTTGGGAAACGGAGGAACACATGACGAGACAATATCCCTACCTATTCGAACAATCAAGTAAGAATTTTGAGAACAAATTTTTTTTAAGAGGGGAGAATTGTAACATCCTGTTATCCCTTGTTAAGGGTTAGAACCCTAAAAAAGAAAACATGAGAGATTACTGAGAAGTTAGAAAGTGCATTTCATACTCATGCATAATATAGCATACACACAAACGTGAATATTGATTTTTGCACATTAAAATGATTATACATGAATTCATTGACATTTTTCGGGTATAATTGATTTATAAATGTGATTATTTTGGGAATTGTGGATTTTCTGTGTTGAAAATTGATTTGGAGAGTATACTTACTGATTTAGAATTTTTGCTTAAATTTAGAAAATTTCTAAAATTTTGGGTATTTTTTGGATTAGGAAAAATGTCAAGTTGGAAGAAAATTGATAAATGGTCGTAGAAATAAGAGTCAAATGGCAGTGCAAAATTTTGATAAATGACATTAAGATTTAATGACATATGTCATTGAAAATTGAGAGACAACTGGAGTAGAAATTAGAGTTGATTGGACTAGTTTAATAAGAGAACCTAGTTTAAACTTATAGAAATCAGACATGTGGCAAGTGACAAGTGTCACTTGCTAAGCCTAGTCTTTATTCCCATGATTATACTTGAAAGACAATTTAATTGTCTGAATTTTGTTTACTTCTTCTTCTTCTTCGTGACTTTCTTCATCTTCTTCACGAATTTTCTCACCAACCTTCATCAATGTTAAACCTAGCTCTCTTATCTTTCACTTGTTACTCTCACCTTGTTGTCTTCTTCATTTGCCATAAGAAACCTAAACCTCCCAACTTTCACGATGATGTACGTGGGTTGTATGAGAAGTTAGGGCTTCTTGGTATTTTTGAAGAACTTGGAGTTTTAGCAAGTAAGTAACATGTTAATTCTCATGAGTAGTATGAATATGAAATAAATATGGTGATTAATTGATATTACATGATCATGAGAATAGTGGTCATTATACATGTGCATCGTGGATGAAGAATGAGAATATTGGTGTCTTGTTTGTGTGTTTATGATGATTAATATTTCATGACTTGTTGTATAAGGTGTAGCAATTTAGTGATGAATATATATGTATGTAAATGTTTTGTTTTCGGTACTATGATCAAACATAGAGTATGATTTGTTTGTGATTGAAATTGAACTGAAATGTAACTAGGAATGAAGAGGAAATATTGAGGAAACAAGCTAGAAGAGATAGACTAAGCAAAAGAGATGAAGTTAGATGAAAATGATGATGAAGGGTGCTGGAAAATATGTAGATGTAATGTTTTCACTGAATATGTATCTGTATTTTAGCCATATCTTGACCTGTAGACATCCAAATGGGATGATTATTAATTTAGATTAAATTAGAGACATATGGCTACAATTTTCATAAGAAATCAAATTTGAATTCTGCCTCTAAGGTTTTGAAATTTGACTTGAAGTTGAATACTGAGTGCAATTACAGTTTGAGAACAGTAGGTAGTAATTTGTGTATAACTTGAAGAATACTGTGCGAAATTGTATGAAATTAGTGTTATTAGAAACTTAAGACATAAATGAATAATTGTTTATCAGAATGTTTTGCCTAAATCATTCTTTTTCTATGTCAAAATGGCCATGTAAATTGATCTGAAAATGTGTGTTGGAGAGTAGCTAAATGAAGCTTGAATATCGATCATTTGGTAGTGCACGATCGTGACAGAAGGGAATCATCTGGGTAGTGCCCTCAGAGAAGTCGCACGATCGTGACAAAAGAGAACCTCAGATGCACTATCGTGATAGAGAGGAGGTATGCAGAAATGCACAATCGTGCACAAGCACGATCGTGACAGTGAGAGTGCAGTGATTTTTGACAGTTTTGAACATCCTTTACTCTTTTGACCATAACTTCTTCTCCGGACCTCCGATTGACTTGAAATTTGAACCAAAAACTCCTCACACATTGTTCTTCTTCTCCACAAAATTTCATGGCCATCTAAGTTCATTAAAAAGGATTGGTAATTATTGATTTAGGAACTTAGGATAATCAAGCCTTACAAGATGTGATTGAGTGATGAACTTGGAATGTGTTTGTATTATTGAGGTGTAAACCTAAGTTCAAATTAGACATATATGAGTTTTGAAGTATGAATGATCCTGAGATGAAAATAAAGAAAAAAAACCTGAAATTGTCATTGAGCATGCATTGTACATAATCCATATACACATTTGTACATAAATGAGTATGTATATAATTGTGCAAAGTTGTGATCTGTGTAATTATGTATTGCATGATATAGAAGAGCAAATAGAGTGACAACATCTAGGCATTGCCGGGACTTCGAGGCAATAGCTTTTTGAAGCAAACTGTGAGTAACCTAGATGGTCTCACTTAATTAATTGTTTGTTTTAATTCTATATTGAATTATTATGTGAATATGATTTTTTTGATTCCAAACATTGATTGTCCGAGGCGTTTGATGCATGAATAACATATTGGAAGTGTTCCTTGTATGTGAATTTAACGAAATATATGATTACTCAACATTTTTGTTGAATGCCGGACCAAGGTCTGAAGATAAATGTGAATGTGAATGTGAAACTCAATCAAGTGACTAATTGAAAATATGTGAATGTGATGCATTTCATTACATGAATGCACGAAAACATGAAGGTTGTTGTGATCAAAGTAGCCATCAAAAAAGAACTTAAAGCTCAGAATGTGATAAGAGCCTTTGGCTTAGTTACTGTTGTACCCGGTATCCACTAAGGGATATGAGGCAATGTCTGAATAAGCCCAGTATCCACAAGAGATATGGGCCAGCAAAAAGGCACTCGGTCACAACAAAGTAATAAATGAAAGTGAGTCTCATGTGCATTGCATTTATAATTGATATGTATATTTCAAATTATCAAAATGATCTGTTTGACTGCTCTGAATGTGATATGTGAAGTAAGTGATATGTGATGCTACATGATAAATGAAATGATGTGAATTATGTGATTATATGAATTGATGTGTTATATGATTTGAGTGAACTATAAAGGATGGTTAACTCACCGAGTTAACCAAAACTCACAAAAATTGCAACGTTGACAATTTAGGATTCGAGAGAGGATATTAGTGACAGAGAGACTCTAGAAGAAGTATATTTTTTTTTGTAGTTTTGGAACGAAGAAATGGCTCAAAGGTCAGTCAGCTGAGATTGAAGGTTTTAGATAGAGTTTTTGTATAATTCCTCATGTATGTAGTACATTTTGTAATAGAGCAGAAGACTTTGATAGCTCTTTGATGTTGTATACATGGATGTTGATGTAAGCTACAATGTATATATTCGGTTTTTAAGAAATGAAATGAGGAATTCATTTTTTAAATAGAGCGTTTCTCATGTTTTACATGATGACGCCATGATTAAGTTAGTGTCGTGAATGCTCTAGCATCCCACCCATGTAGGGTACGTATTCGGATATCATTCAAGATATTGGGTATGCGTCCTGTAAATGTGGGGTATTACATAAATAGTGCAAAGAAATCTATAAATATTAAATTTAGTCCATTTCTATCTAATTCGATTTTGCTTGAGCTCAAATTAACATATTAAATTTGAAATAATTAAAATTTAAATTAAATTTAAAAGAGAGTTTAAATAGAATAATGTTATGTTATTCAATAATTAAAGAATTAATTGAATAAATTAATGTCATCTTATTAAGTACAACTGAAATAACATCGTTTAATCTTCAAGTTGATATGATCAAATTTTTAATTGTTCAAACTTAATCAAATTTTAGTATGAATTCAATTAAATTTTAGATCAAAACTTATTACTACTTCGAAAGGAAATTTCTAACATACACACTCTGATAATTAAGTTTTTAAAAGAAAATTAGATAAATATTATATGTTTTATTGAATGTTATATATAAACATAAGATGTGCATGATCTTATCCATTAAATAAGATAAGGTATAGGTGATGCATGGTACTTCTAATGTTTTATAAAATGGGCCAACAAAGTGACTATTACGAGTATGGTTATGTTTGATGATTTCGATCTTATTCAAATTTGATTGAATTCCATGCAAATTCAAACTTGGAGAGATGGCACTTCAACTATTTTTCTCGAAACAAGATTTAACTTTTTAAAATAATGTTGTTTTGATATAAAAATTTAAGAAATTCAAGATTAAAATAAAGGATAACAAAGTAAAGAGTGTTTAATCTTTTAAGATTTTTTCAATTTAGTGCTAAATATTTTAAACATTTTATTTTAATAATCAAGTAATTTTTTTAATGTAACGTATCCATCAAATATCATATAGAATATCTATCTTATTAATCATATCAACGAAAAACAACATTTTAAAAAATTATAAAAGTTTTGAAAGATTAGTTACTAAATTAAAAACTTTAAAACTTAACCTAAGGGGTGTGGTTGAGTGGTAGGGACTCATCCATCCTTAACCAAAGGTCAGGGGTTCGATCCTTGTCTTTGGGTATGGACCAGTCTTAAATCCTTGGGCCAGCTGTCCCACCCTGTGAGGTGCCTACAAGCCAGCGAGTGGATTAGTCACTGAGTCCGCCGGTGGATACCCTAGTCTAAGACAAAAAAATAATAATTAAAACTTGTCACTAAATTAAAAAATTTTAAAAAAGTTAAATACTTGTAAATCTATTGTCTTTTAAAATAATATCTCGAAAAATCTAATTTTGAGTTAGTATCCTTTAAAATGTAAAAGTGGACCATTATGCGTCACATTTCATATTCACGAACATCATCTTAAGATAAATCCATTTAATTAAGCCAAATAATCATGTTCTTTCGTCTACCAAAAACTATAGAGTCACTGAGAAAATTGACAGAATTGGTCCCACAAAGATTTTGTAGTGCAGCAGCCGAAGAGTTTTTTAAGTATGTGGATCTAAAATCTGTGGATCAGTATCTTCACTTCAGCTTTCTAGAGGCCATAAGAAAACAAAACCAGGGAAATTCTGATACACAAAATCCAGGTCAAGGACATGGAACCAAAGGGACATGGAAACTATTTTCATGTTAGGTGAGTCAGTGTCAAGGTCATACTTTGTACTACTTTGAATTTCGGATCACATTGACAACTATTGCTCAGTATAAGCAAACTAATATCTCAAGTATACATCTCACTCATTATCAGCGTTGATTAAGTCTTGGACGTGTGAAGATAGTCAAAATTATGAGAATAGAAAATTTTGTTCATTGAGAGAACAGTGAAGGGTTACAAGCATGTACCTCACATAACAAATTGCTGATAACTAATTACATTTAACATGATTCCCAGTTGAAGGTTGACAAGAATTGTTAAAAAAAAGATAATATTGGTTCAAATTTTATTGAATGAACGCCAACCCTTTTGTAGGTTATTCTGTTCAAAATCTGTTGTAACAGATCAGGGAATCTCTAACAGAATTAAGAGATTTGCTAATAAAATAAAAAAGAGAAAACAGAGAAGAACCTAGGCCAGAGATAATAAAGGAAGCGAGCTTGGACCAAGGTAAAAGGGCTAGGTTATAAGAATATGCTAGCCTAGTACATTGGCCTAAACTCGAAAACAAAATAGGAGGCCCAACTCAAAAAGAAAATAAAACATCAAGTCTTCGTCAGCTAGGGTTCCTCGCCTTTCTTGTCTAAATTAGGATATGGCGAAATTAGGGTTTCTCTCGATACTTCGCCACAAGCTGGGCAGTAGATGTTGTGCACGATGCCAAGCTTGAGTGGCAGGTCTTGAAAAGAGGAACTTGGCAGGGCTTTGGTGAAGATATCGTCCAGTTAAGCGCTGGTTGAGACGGGGAGAAGATGGATGATACCTCTATGCAATTTTCACGAACAACATGGCAGTTGATCTTGATGTGCTTTGTTTGTTCGTGAAAAATCAGATTTTCTACTATGTGTATGGCGGAGAGGTTGTCACAGTAGAGATATGCCAGTTGGGGATGGTCCACATCAAGGTCCTTAAGAAGATAGGACAGCCACTGAAGTTCGCATGTAGTGGTGGTGAGAGCTTTGTACTCAGCTTCAGAGGAATTTTTGGAGACTGTTGCCTATTTTTTGGATTTCCAGGAGACCAAGGAAGATCCAAGAAATACACAGTAGTCAATGACAAATTTTTGGGAGTCGAGGCAGGTTCCCCAGTTAGAGTTTGAGAAAGCACGAAGCTTGAATAGTGAGTCTCGTCGGAAAAGAAGCCCCTGACCCGGAGACCTTTCCAAGTATCGAGGGATACGGTGTGCCAGTTAAAGGTGACACTTGGTCGATGTATTCATGAACTATGAAAGTTGCTGGATGACAAAGCATATATCGGCCTTGTGGTGGTTAAATAAAGGAGTTTTTCGATTAAGCAACGGAAAGGAGTTGGGTCAGGGATGTGATCTCCAGATGAAGATAATCGAAGGTCTGAGTCCATAAGGGTAGGAACTGGTTTTGGCAGAAAGTTGGCATCTTGAAGTAAGTCCAGTGTGTATTTGTGTTGACTTAGATTTATGCCAGTGGATGATTGTGCAAATTTAAGCCCTAAAAAATATTTTGCAGGTCCGAGATCCTTGATTTTGAAGGTCTCATCGAGGAATTGCTTGGTGGTTTGGATGAGCTGTAAATCATTACTGGCGAGAAACACAACGTCAATGTAGACAAGTAAGATGATGAAGGTTTCATGGACTGATTTTCTGAACATGGAGTGATCAGATTGGGATTGAACAAAGCCGGTAGAAAGGAGGGCAGAAGTCAGCTTGGAGTGTCACTAGGCGACTGGCTTGCTCCAGTCCATAAAGGCTCTTTTTGAGGTGGCAGACAAGATCTGTATGGGGAAGAGCTAGTCCGAGAGGAGCCTTCATGTAGATTTCTTCATATAAGTCACGGTGTAAGAATGCATTATTTATGTCTAGTTGATGTAGAAACTAGTCATTTTGTGCTACTAGTGCTAACAGAACTCTAATTGTCATTGTTATTACCACAGGGGAAAAGGTTTATGTGTAATCCAAATCTTCTTGTTGACTAAAACCCTTGGCTACTACCCGGCTCTTGCATCGTTAGAGACTTCCATCAGCATTAAATTTAAACCTGTGGACCCATTTACAGTCAATTTCAGCCTTTGATAAGGGCTTAAGCTCCCAAGTTTCATTGTCTTGTAGAGCTTTTAATTCAGTTTGCATTGCATCTCTCCATTCTGGATATTGAATTGCTTGCTTGCAAGTAGTGGGTTCTTTTAGCAAGGAAAGTCTAGCTGAAAAAAAAATGATGCTAAAGGGATAGGTTGTCATAAGAAAGAACTGAGGAGAGGGTGTGAGGAGAGGTACATGAAATGGCAGGGCAGTCATAATTTTTAAGATGAAATGGAGGCTTGGACTGTCTTGTGGAGTGATAAAGTGATGGATTAGAGTCTGGTTGAGTTGGAGAAGTATGGGAAGAGATAGATTGGGTAAGTAAAGGTTGTAGGTTTGTAGAAACTGATGGAATGAAGTCATCAGAGGGTAAATTGGAATGAATGGGTAGTATAGGAGAAGGCAGGTCGGAGTTGGTGGATGAGGTAAGGTAAGGAAACATATTTTCATAGAACTGTACGTCTCTAGTCAACAGGTATTGGCTAGAGTTGAGATTAAAAACTTTGTAGCCTTTAGTGCCAGTAGAAAAGCCAACAAAAACACATTTCTTTGCCCTTGTATCAAATTTCCCTTTGTTTGCTTCTTTGGTAGAGCCAAAACAAAGGCAACCATATACCTTTAGGGCTGTTAAATCTAGATTAGTGCCAAATAGGACATAATATGGAGACTGATTAGATAGTAAAGGAGAAGGAATGCGATTGATTAGGTATACTGCATGGAGGATGCAATTTGCCCAGAATTTTGTAGGTAGGTTAGCTTGCATTTTTAAAGCCTTTGCTACATTCAGAATGTGTTGATGCTTCCTTTCAGCTTTTCCATTCTATTATGGTGTTTCAACATATGTGGTTTCATTCAAGATTCCTTTTTTTTTAATAAAAATTTGTCATGCAAAATTCCACACCATTATCACTGCGAATACACTTAACATGTTTCTCAAATTATCTTTCAACATAAGTGCAGAATCCTTTTATTAAATCTGTGGTTTCTGATTTGTGTCTCATCATGTATATCCATGTCATTCTACTATGGTCATCCACAATAGTTAGGAATTATAACCAAGAATAGATGGTGTATGATAGGGACCCCAAATATCAATGTGTATTAAAACAAGCTTTTGCAATTGAAATACTAGAATGGAAAGGCAATCTTCTTTGTTTAGCAAAATGGAAAATATCACATTAGTCTATGTATTGAAAAGTAACAGCAGAATCTACTCTAGACAAGGTATGTAGCCTTTGATTAGAAATGTGCCCTAGTCTTTTGTGCTATAAATTTTTTTGAGGTGAGGCAACATGACAAAGAAGTGGGGCGTGATTTGGAGATGATACAGATAGGTGATAGAGTCCGTTGACTTGTTTAGCAAAACCAATCATCTTTATAGTTTTGGTGTCCTAAATTTGACAAGAATGAGATGTAAAGATTAGTTGACAAGGATAACAACTAGTAAGTGTAACATCCTGTTACTTATGTTAAGACTAAAATAGTGTATATATGAGTTTAGTGAGAAGTTAAAAAGTGCATTTCATATTCATGCATAATTTGGTATACACATACACTTGAATATTGAATTTTTGCACATTGAAATGATTGTACATACATTCATTGACATTTTTCAAGTATAATTGATTTTATAAATGTGATTTTATTGAGAATTATGGTTTATTTGTATTGAAAATTGATGTGGAGAGTATACTTACAGATTTAGAATTTTTTGGTGAAATTTAGAAAATTTTTAAAATTTTGGGTATTTTTGGACTAGGAAAAATGCCAAGTGGCAAGACAATTGATAAATGGTAGTAGAAATTACTGTCAAATGACATTGAAAATTTTGATAAATGACTTTGTGATTTATTAACAAGTGTCAACAAAAATTAGGAGACAATTGGAGTAAGAATTGGAATTGATTGGACTAGTTAAATAAGAGAACCTAGTTTAAAGCCTTAGGAATTGGACAAATGGCAAGTGACAAGTGTCACTTGCCAAGCCAAGCATTAAACCCACGTAACTTTTGAAAGACCATCTTTTAATTGGTCTTTCATTTGACTTCTTTGGCCAAATGTTCTCACCTTCTTCCTCTTTTTCATTTGTTCTCATCCATAACACTCACTTCTCACCCTCTCAATGTGCTATTCATCTTGTCACAAGAAAAACCTAATCCCCTTTCATAAATGAAGATGATCTTGGGATGTTTAGGAGTTAGGGTTACGTGATCTTGAACTTTGAAGCCAAAACAAGTAAGTGTATTATTATTAATCTTCATGGTTTTGCTAAATGAAGCATATATGATGATAGCTTAGTGT
>JANKOD010000007.1:15157817-15169094 GCA_026284645.1 Erythroxylum acuminatum | reverse complement strand
CATTCCCTGTGGATTCGATCCTGACTTACCACAACTACAAATTTTAGTGTGCAGAGTCAGGTAAATTTTGCAGTGCATTCGACACGCGCTGTCAATAGTATACACCTATATTCTTTGGGAAAAATCATCAACAAAGGTCACATAATAGTGTTTTCCTCCCAAAGAAGATGTTTTGGAAGGTCTCCACACATCAAACTGAACATAATCTAAAATACTCTTTGTATCACGGATTGTAGTGTTGAATTTCACTCTTGTCTGCTTCCTTTTGACATAATGTTCACATAAGTCTAATTTGCAGGACCGAACTCCTTTCAAGAATTTATGATTTACTAATATCTTCAAGGATTTTTCATCTGCATGTCCAAAGCACATATGCCATAACCTAGCTGCTTCTAGCTCTTAATCATCATTAGAAGTACTGCTGTTGTTGCAATAACTACATTACCTTGGTAATAATATAGGTTATTGCTTCTTCGAATTCCTTTCATTATCACAAGTGCACCAGAGATGACTTTCATTACTCCATTTGTTGCATTTATAGTGTAGCCCTTTGATTCTAGGACTCCCATAAAAATGAGATTCTTTGTCAAACTTGGCACGTATCTGACATCTATCAGAGTCCTGGTTATTCCATCATGATTCCTTAAGCAAATTGAACCAATCCCATTTGTTGTACAGGGATTGTCATTTTCTGTATAAACAACTCCACCTTTTAGCTCTCTAAAATCAGAGAAACAATCCCTATTGAGACACATGTGATGATTACAACCTGAATCAAGCAGCCATGGACTAGAAGGGCCTATTGAGGATGTAACAACCAATGAAAGATCTGAGTATGTATCTTCACACTTACCAATATTTTAATTTGCAACAGCCTTTCCTTATCAGGCTTGTTTTTATTCTTCAGCTTTGGACAATCTTGTTTCTAGTGCCCTTTTCCTTGACAAAAGGCACATTCATCTTTGCTCAGTTTGAGCCTTGACATTGATCTCCCTTCCTTTCCTTTAATCTGACTTTGCAAACGACTTCTGACTACCAAAGCTTCTACTGCTCCACTTGTATGTTCTTCTTTTGTCTTCCTTCTTAATTCATGGCTGTACAAAGTAGCTGTAACTTCACTAAAAGACACATCAACCCTCCCATGAAGTAGAGTAGTTTCAAGAAACTCAAACTCATCAGGAAGGGATCCCAACAACATCAAAGCCAGATATTTATCTTCAAATGTCACATCCAAATTCATTAAATTAGTAGCTAACTTAAAACTGGTGATGTGATCATTTATAGTGGTACCGGTACATAAAAGAAACAAAACAGTCTCTTCTTCATATAAAGCTTACTCTGACTGTTTTTTTTTCCAGGAATTTCTCTTCTAATGTGTTCCATAATTTAACTGCAGAAGTTTCCTTCGAGAGAGCATATTTTTGCTCTTTGGAAAGACATGATCGAATTGTACAACATGCCAAACAATTTATAGTCTTCCAATCTTTCTCCTCAACATCATTTGGTTTCTTTTCTTCAATAGCAATGTCAAGACCTTGCTGAAAAAGAGCGTCTTGAACTTCACTTTGCCACATGTCGAAATGACTCGTACCATAAAAAATCTCCACCACAAATCTTGTATGTGTCACAACAGTTCTTGCTAGAATGGATGAGGTAGAAGCTGTCGATGTGGTTGGTGCAGTCGTATCTTTGATTTCTATCATAATCTCTGCTATAATTTCTATTCAATAACTGTCAAAGAGGAGTGCCAATAGCCTAAGGAATTTTTTTTGATGTGAAAGATCAAACTACACTATAACCACAGAGCGTACTAAGAAAAAACCTTGGCTCTAATACCAATAGTTGTGAAATTCGGGTTAATTTCACCAATAATAACAAATTCACCTTAAGCACTGTTACCTAGTTGAATAGAGTGTGAATGATTGTACTGAAACATCACATCAGGCAAATTCCCAGGAAATACTGAAGGAGTCACAAACGGTCTCACTTAAAACTCAATCTCCTAGACATGTAATTTAATAGCATAGTAAATCACTACAATTATACCTGATAATATCTATTAAATAGACAAATAAAGAACACCTGAATTTAGCGAGGTTTAGCCAATTATGCCTACTTCCTCGGACACTACTAAATTGATATTTCATTATTTTCAGAAAATAATACAAGTAAAATACCACTCCCATAGAGCATATGCCCGAGATACTGAAGGATATTTGGGAATATACTCTGCAAAAGGGCATGTTAAGATAGTCGTATTTCCAAATTTTAAAGGCATCACATACTAACTATTTACATATTTAATCATTGCAAAACAAAAGAATTTCAAATCTTCATTTTGAATCATTTCATTCACAATCATATTGAATCATAATCATTTTGTTCCATTTTTATTTACAAACATATACAGTCTCGAATGTCATTTAATTTCTAAAATTCATATATACAATATACAATAGTTGAGAGATACAATTATTGATACAACATAACTAAGACATTTGCAGTTACAACTGATCCCGACAGTTTCCCATGGCCAAATGCAGAAGCTACTTCAACTAGACTAGCTAGAGAAGCTAGGTCTCCTTAGTGCCTGAAAATCAACGTTGCAAATTTGATGACTTTTGCAAACTCAGTGAGTGAACCATCATCGATGTGCTCACTCAAACAGAACATAAACATCTCATGTATAAAACACAGTTCAATCAGTATATGTTTTGTAATTATGTTTATTGATGATATCTTAGTGTATTCACATAGCAGAGAAGAGCATCCTGAGTATTTGAGAGTGATTTTACAGATTATGAGGGAGAAACAATTGTATGCCAAATTCAATAAGTGTGAATTTTGGTTAGACCAAATAGTGTTCTGGGTCATATAGTGACTGGACAAGGCATACAAGTAGATCTAAAAAAGATAGAAATAGTAATGAAGTGGGAGGCTTCGAAGAATGTATCAGAAATCTGGAGTTTACTAGGATTGGCCAGATATTATCAGAGATTCGTCGAAGGGTTCTCATTGATCTCAACCCCTTTGACTAAATTTTTGAGGAAGAATGTATTTTTCAAATGGAATGATGATTTTTAGAAGAGTTTTGAGGAGTTGAAACATCGATTGACGACAGCACCGGTGTTAACATTCCATCGAGAACTAGAGGATTTCGCATAAAGGATTGAGATGCGTGTTGATGCAGCATGGCAAAGTGATAGCCTATGCATCGAGACAATTAAGGTCTTATGAGATTAACTATCTGATACATGATTTAGAGCTTGTTGTAATTGTTTTTGCTCTAAAAATATGGAGGCACTATCTGTATAGAGAGACATTCCAGATTTACACTGATAGTAAGAGCTTGAGGTATCTGTTGAGTCAGAAGGAATTGAACATGAGACAGAGGAGATGGATAGAGCTATTGAAATATTATAAATGTACGATTGAGTATCATCCAGGAAAAGCCAATATGGTGGTTGATGCTTTGAGTAGAAAGTCAAATAGTAGTGTAGCTCAGATTCAATTATCGAGGTTACTGAGCTTAATTCAACTGAGAGCTTTAAATGTGGAGTTGAATTTAGAGCAAAATGAGGCATTGATTACTACATTGAGACTGAGACCAATGTTGCAAGACAGACTCCGAAAAGTCCAGAGGAAAGATCCTGATATGATGAAGCTTATTGAGAGAATGAAAATGAAACAGGATTCTAAATTTAAACTGAGAGATGAGAGACTATGGCTGAAGCAAAGGTTGTGTGTGCCTAATGTGGATGATCTGAGGAAGGAAATTCTAGAGGAAGCTCATATAGCAGCTTATGCTATTCGTCCTGTTACCACCAAGATGTATAACACAATGAAGCAACATTTCTGGTAGCCTGGGATGAAGAAGTAAGTAACGGAGTATGTTTCTAAGTGTATAACATGCCAACAGATTAAGGCTAACATTAGGCTCCAGTTGGGAAGCTACATTCATTACCTATTTCGGAGTGGAAATGGGAATGAATTACTATGAATTTCATTATGGGGTTGTCAAAGACTCTGAGGCCAATTGAACTATGGGTTGTGGTGGACCGATTGACTAAGTCAGCCCATTTCTTACCAGTGAGAGAGAATAACTCACTAGACCAGTTAGCCCGGAGGTATGTGAATGAGGTGGTTAGACTGCATGGGGTTCTAGTGTCCACTATATCGAATAGGGATCCCATATTTACTTCGAGGATTTGAAAGAGCTTGCAGTCAGCTATGGGTACAATGTTAAACTTCAGTATTGTATTTCATCCTTAAACTGATGGACAAAGTGAGAGGACAATCAAGACTGTTGAGGATATGCTTAGGGAATGTGTATTAGAGTTTCAAGGAGCATGGGATCAGTATATAGCATTGATTGAATTTGATTACAATAACCATTATTACAGTAGTATTGGAATGGCACCGTATGAGGCATTGTGTGGTAGGAAATGTCGATCGCCTTTATATTGGGTTGAAGAGGACTTGAGAATGGTTAAAGGCCCAGCGTATGAGGCATTGTATGGCAGGAAATATTGATCGCCTTTATATTGGGATGAAGAGGGCTTGAGAATGGTCAAAGACCCAGAATTGATACAAGATACTGTGGATAAGGTGAAACTGATCCTAAGCTAAATTAAAGAGGCTTAAGGTAGACAAAAGAGCTATGTGGATCAACACAAAAGGGATATGGAATACAATGTAGGAGACAAAGTGTTTCTGAGAGTGTTACCTTAGCAAGGAGTGCTGAGGTTTGGTAAAAAGGGCAAGCAGAGCCCTAGTTACATTGGTCTTTATGAGATCATTGAGAGGATATGACCATTAGCATACAAGTTAGCTTTACCAAACGAGATGTCTCACTTACACAATGTATTTTATATGAGTATGCTCAAAAGATACCGATATGATCCAATGTATGTTTTTACTGGCTCAAGAGATTGAAATAGCTAGTAATCTGAGTTATATTAAGGAACTGATCAAAATAGTGGGTTATCAAACAAAACAACAATGAAATCAAGTAATTTCATTGGTGAAAGTCCTTCGGAAGAATCATTTAAGTGAGGAAGCAACTTGGGAAATGGAGGAGCACATGACAAGACAATATCCCTACCTATTCGAACAATCAGGTAAGAATTTCGATGACAAAATTTTTTTCGGAAGGGAGAATTGTAACATCTTGTTATCCCATGTTAAGGGTTAGAACCCTGGAATAGAGTACATAAGAGATTATTGAGAAGTTAGAAAGTGCATTTCATACTCATGCGTAATATTGCATACACACACACGTGAATATTGATTTTTGAGCATTAAAATGATTGTACATGCATTCATTGTTATTTTCCAAGTATAATTGATTTACAAATGTGATTATATTAAGAATTGTGGTTTTTAGGTGTTGAAAATTGATTTGGAGAGTGTACTTACTGATTTAGAATTTTTCGTAAAATTTAGAAAAAATCTAAAATTTTGTGCATTTCTAGATTAGGAAAAATGCTAGGTGGCAAGACAATTGATAAATGCTAGTAGAAATAAGAGTCAAATGGCAGTGGAAAATTTGATAAATGATCTTAGGATTTATTGACAAGTATTATTGAAAATTTGAAGATGAATGAAGTAGAAATTGGATTCGATTGGACTAGTTTAAACTCATAGAAATTGGACATGTGGCAAGTGATAAGTGTCACTTGGCAAACCTAGTCATTATTCCCACCATTATACTTGAAAGACAATTTAAGTGTCTAAAATTTGCTTACTTCATCTTCTTCGTGACTTTCTTCATCTTCTTCACGAATTTTCTCACAAACTTTCATCAACGTTGAACTTTGCTCTCACCTTTCACTTGCTACTTTCATTTTGTTATATTCTTCACTATCACTAAAATACCTAACCCTACAACCTTTGACTGTTGATGATCGTATGATATTGGAAAGCTAGGATTCACGTGATTTTGAAGAGTTTGGAGTTTTAAACAAGTAAGTATCATATGGTTCTTCATGATAGGTAAAATGAAACATGCATCACATTAGTTAGCAATTAAATGTTTATAAAATGAGGATGTATATTTGCTTACATGTGAATGAGAATTTAGGGTGTGCCGCATGTCTTGCTTTTGCTTATTTGATGATTAATATTTCATAAGATGTTGTTGAAGTGATTTTTGAGATAGAAAGACCATTGAAAATGTGTATAAAAAGAGTGAAGAAAATTCATGGAAAGATTATATGTGCATGCTCTGTTTTCACTATTATTACATGAATCTCTTTGGGTGTTTTACAGATGAACTAAAATGATTCTAGAGTTAAGGAAAAAGGAGTAATGTGATGTCATGATATGGGAAGAATTAAAATGATAAGTTAGAGATGAAATGGAGGTGTTAATGAAGATGAAGAAATGCAGAAAATATTAGGAATGTGCGTTGGATATGTTTGGTTTTTGATGTTTGTGATTAATCATAGATCTTGATTTGATTATGATTGAGTTGAGCTGAAATGAAAGTAGGAATGATGAGTAAATAAAGAGGATATAAGTTATAAATGATGGATTTAGTAAAAGAAATGAAGAAGAGATGAAGAATTTGCCATTTCGTGACATCTGTAGAACATCATCTGTCACGATCGTGCACACTGATTGGGAGCCTTAGAGGAGCTGCATGATTGTGATAGAGAGGAACCCTCAGTTGACTTGCATGATCGTGTAGAAGCACAATTGAGACAAGAAAGGATTATCTAGGAGTTGCACGATTCTAAGAGGAGAAATTAATGCGCGCACGATCCTAGTAGAGAGGGGGTAGCTAGAAATGCATGGTCGTGATAGTGAACAACCAACTGGAAATGCACGAGACAATGAGAGTGCAATGATATTTGACAGTTTTGAGCATCTTTCACTCTTTTGACCATAACTTCTTCTCCGAACCTCTGATTAACTTGAAATTTGAACCACAAACTCTTCACACATTTTCTTTCCTCTGCACTAAATTTCATGGCCATCTGAATTCATTAGGAAAGGATTGTTAATGATTGATTGATGAGTTTAGGATGAAAATGATGAAGTGTGCTGGAATTTCTTAAATGGAGTGTTTTCATTGAATAGGCGTCTGTATTTTGGACATATCTTGGTATGTAGATATCCAAATGGAATGATTTTAAGTTTAGATTAAACTAGAGACATAGGGATATAGATTTCATGAAGGAATTGAATTTTAATTCTATCTATAAGAGTTTTAAAATTTGGTTTGAAGTTGAGTACAAAGTATTATTGTAATTTGAGTACAATCTAAAGTATTTTGTGTATAACTTGCAGAATACTGAGCCAAATTGTGAGAACTTGGTGTCCTTAGAAACTTAAGACATATGGGAAGTTTTTTAGAAGAAGGTGTTGCCTAAATACTTCTTTGTCATAATGATCATGCAAAATTGTCCCAAAAATCTGTTTTAAGAAAAGCTGGAATGATTGATTGAGTGATGAACATTGAATAAATTTAGATTATTGAGGTGTAAAACCTAAGTTCAAATTAGACATATATGAGTTTTGATTTATGAATGATCATGTGATGTGAATAAAGGAAACATACTCGCAATTGTCATTGAGCATGCATTGTACATAATCCATATACACATTTGTGCATAAATGAATACTTATAATTATGCAAAGTTGTGATGTATGTAAATGTGTATGTATTGCATGATTTAGAAGAGCGATCTGAGCGATCTCATCCATACGATGTCGGGACTTCGAGGCAATAGCTTTCTGGAGCAAACTGTGAGTAACCTAGACGGGCTCACTTGAATAATTGTTTGATTAAATTCTGTATTGAATTATTTTGTGAATGTGGTTGTGTTGATTCCATACATTGAATGCCCGGGACATTTGATGCATGGATAAGATATTGGAAGTGCTCCTTGTATGTGAATTTGACGAAATAAATGATACTCAACATTTATGTTGAATGTCGGATCAAGGTCCGATGATAAATGTGAATGTGAATGTGATGCGTTTCATTACATGAATGCATGACAACATAAAGGCTATTGTGACCGGAGTAGCCACCAAAAAAGAGCTTAAAGCTCAGAATGTGATAAAAGCCTCTGGCTCAGAATGCTATAAGAGACTTTGGCTCAGTTGTGAATATACCCGGTATCCATTAAGAGATATGGGACATTATCTGAAACAAGCCCGGTATCCACAAGGGATATGAGCTAGTAAAAAGGTACTCGGTCACAATAAAGTAATAAATGAAAGTGAGTCTCATGTGCATTGCATTTATAATTGATATGTATGTTTTAAATGATCAAAATGATCTGTTTAACTGCTCTAAATGTGATATATGAAGTAAGTGTTATGTGATGCTACATGATAAATGAAAAGATGTTAATTGAGTGAACCATTGAGGATGGTTAACTCACTGAGTTCGCAAAACTCACCAAAATTGCAATGTTGACATTTTAGGTTTGAGAGAGGATATTAGTGATAGAGAGACTCTAGAAGAAGTATAATTTTTTTACTTTTGGAAAGAAGAAATGAATCAAAGGTCGGTCAGCTGAGATTAAAGGATCTAGCTTAGAACTTTAGTATAATTCCTCATGTATGTAGCGTGTTTTGTATACAGAGGTGTAAACTCTAATAGTTTTTAAAATGTACATATGTAGATGTTGTTGTATCTAGGGATGAAATATGAAATGCTATAATGTATATGTATTCAATTTTATGAAATGAAATAAGGAATTTGAGTTTTTAAATAGTGTGAAATTTACACATTAAATGATGATGCCATGATTAAGTTAGTGTCGTAGTTGCTCTGGCATCCTGGTACGGCTGTCGCCTGTAACCAAATTAAAAAAAAAATCACTTCCGTTAATACAAATTAATGTAGTAGTGGTAAGAGGATATCGTTCCCACGAGAAATTTTTGACGGTAAAGGTTAGCAAGTTTAAAACTAAAACAAAGTAACAAAAAAGGGGTTGTTTTAGTTCACGACAATTTAAGGACACATATAAGAAAAATCGTAAATAAAGAGAAATAATTGGATCTGAAAAATTAATGAAAATTACCTTAGTTTTCGGGTCGCCGATGTTATCACACTAAAATGGATCCTCGATATAAAATTTCAATCATTAACAAACATTCATTGGGGATGTTTTCTCTTAATTGTAATGACTAGAAACATGTATCCTAGCATTCTTATTAAACAACAACCTAAATACGATCATAGGTTTAATTGAATAATAGCTTTACGAATTAAGAACCAATGAGCAAGTGAAATACATGTACGGTATGCAATCAATCAAGCGAATATCTCCTTATAATTTCCAACTCTAACGTAAGAAGGTAATCCTAATTGCTACTTGTGATTAGCGAAACTGAACGTCATATTACGCTATTCTAGCGATTGAACAATTTAATCTCTAGTTGTGCACCTAGAAATCAACCAATTCAATTAGAAAAAGTAAATCGAAAGATATTCAATATTTATCAACACCATAAATTTTATTCAAAACATCTCACACATAATAGCGAATAACACAGATCTCCTCAACCAAGACAATAAGTTTAGCTACTCATAATAAAATTGAAAACAAAAGAAATAATAAAGTATAAAGTCTCCATCCTTGTTCCTTTACTGCAAAATACGAAAATACTAAAGGAAGAAGTGCAGAAAAACGTAAAAACTAGAAAAGAAAAGATGCAGAAACAAAAATCTATCATAAAACCTAGTCTACCTTGCATGAATAGTGATCCTCTCCCTTTTATACTTATTTTTCCCCTTATCTTTCCTTGATTCTCTTTAGATAATGTATCCCCCAATTTTAGGTAGTCAATCCCCTTGAAAGATGGTAATATAATCTTTAAAGATTGTGAGAATTTCGAATTTGACTTTTGAAAATTAATCTGTAGATTTATTCCATCCTTAGGCGTGCCCACGCTTAGTCACTGAATTGCTGTCAAATTTAGAATTTCGGATTTTAAAGATGGCAATATAATCTTTAAAGATTGTGAGGATTTCGAATTTGGCTTTTGAAAATTAATCTGCAGATTTATTCCATCCTTAGGCGTGCCCACGCTTAGTCACTGAATTGCTGTCAAATTTGGAATTTGGAATTTTCTTTATTCTTTTGCATCTTTTTGATTCAATTTCGTCTCTAAGGTGTTGAAAATCATCTGTAAACAATTATAAGATAATTCCATTAATTTCGGATAATAATTTTAACACATTAAAGATAACTAAGTATAAAATAAGTGCAAATTGATGACTTAACACTTACCCATATCGCGTGGGATTTCTCTCTCACAAGGTATGTGTTTAAAGACACAAAAGGAGAGAGATAAAATGGATTGTATTCTATATGCTTCGGCAATTGGATCAATCATGTATGCGATGCTATATACTAGACTAGATGTTGCTTATGCTTTGAGCATAAAAAACAGATATCAAGCTAATCCCCGTGAGGGTTATTGGACAACTGTGAAAAACATCTTGAAGTACTTGAGAATGACTAAAGATATTTTTTTGATCTATGGAGGAACTGAGCTGAGAGTACAGGGTCATTCGCATGCCAGTTTCCAATCTGATCAAGATGATAGTAAATCACAGTCAAGGTATATTTTTACTCTTTATGGTGGTATGGTTAGTTGGAAGAGTTTCAAACAACCAAACATCGTAGATCCAATGACCGAAGCAGAGTACATTTCAACGTCAAAGGCGGCAAAGGAAGCAGTTTGAATCAAAAAGTTCATCACTAAACTTGGAGTGGTTCCTAGCATTATTAAGCCTATAGTATTATTTTGTGACAACAATGGTGCTATTGCATATGCAAAGGAACCTAGGTATCATCAACAGTCTAAACATGTACTTATGAAGTTTCACTTGATCAGGAAGATAGTGGAGCAGAAAGACATAACATTGGAGTGAGTTCCCACTAAAGAGAATCTAACAGATCCTCTTACTAAGTTATTGTCTCAAAAGAGACATGATTGACATATGGATGGATATGGTATTAGATTTATAGGAGATTGGCTTTAATGCAAGTGGGAGATTGTCAGTTTATGCCCTAGTAGCTAATCAATTGGATGCATATTAATGTATGATATTATTTGGAATTAATGAAAAGGCTTTATTTATCTTTAAGAATTAATTTAATTAATATTTTATGTTTTAATACTAAAGAAAAAATCCTTGGAATAATTGTTATGTAATTGAAATTATTATGAGATCATAATTATGATATTCAATTTACACTTATGTGTTATTCTTAAATGTTCCTAGTTGTAGTTTCATCAAGACTGGAT
>JANKOD010000007.1:15064127-15074342 GCA_026284645.1 Erythroxylum acuminatum | reverse complement strand
GTTTAATTAACGATCGTATCTTGATTAAACAAAATCTAAGGGAAAACTCGGGTTAATTTTGAATCCACGATTAATAGCTTCTAGGAGAGGTTAAAGAACAATAAATTAATAAAATATGCTTAGTCAGGGTTTAGGCCGATATTGAACCAAAGAACCGGGTCCCTACCGAATTCCCGACATATATCATTTTTGCATGTTTTTCTTTAATTTATTTTTATTAGATAGTTTTATTTTATTTTTTTCTTTCAAAAATCCAAAACCCCATTAGTGTAAACACCGGTTAATTTCATTTCATAAACTTTTCACGCACTCTCTGTAGGATCTACCTAGACTCGCCACTGCTACAGTAGTAGTCTAGTTAATTTTAATTTTGATTAGCGTTACGACGCGCGATCAATAATTGAAGGATTAAAATAGGAAATCATGTTTAAGTCGAAGGATGAAGAATATATTTGTATATAACTCAAAAACACTACAATATGTATAGACTCTTAATCTTTAACCACTTGTGTTTCACACACCGGTTAATAATGTGAGACTAGGAAAATGGTTAAACTAGTACTCAAGGGAACATGAGTGATAGTATAGAAAATAAAAGAGAGAGACGCCTCGAGAAGGAGTAATAAATGCAGTGGACAAATCTGGCCCATTGAAACTTGTAAACAAATCAGCGCATATCTGATTCTCCACCATGCATTGCCCGGCAACCACAAGTTGTGTGCAAAATCCCTGTCAAGCCAATATGAATGTGGCAACACATTGAAGGGACCATAGATGATGGGCCAATGGATAACAAAATGAGTCTGTCCGGCTCCGGAATAGGTCTGGTCCAGTGCAATTCTACAGGTGGTGATCAAGGGGTCTTATAAATGGAAGGATGGTTATCCAAACATGGAAGACATAACGTAAAGTTGGAGAAAGTGAGTGACCAGAGTTGGTTTTATCATCGTAAGGAACAACATCCATGAGTAGTCAGTGTATGGTACCAACTTGGAATCTAAGGCAACAAAGACAAAAACAAGTCGAAGAAGAAAAAAGCAACACATCCTCTCACGTGCACAAACTGCCTCAGAATCAGAATCCCCTTGTCCCCATGTATGTATTTTATATACCTTATTCCTTTTCTTCTGCTCTTTGATACGTTTGTTTTCTTATACCTGTTCTGTGGAATGATGCTGATTCTCAACTTCTCTATCCTCTTTTACGTTTCATACCTAACCATGAGACAGAAACTTGCGTACAGAACAAGAACCTACGTTTGTATGTCCTAGATTGATCAGTTTCAAGGCTCTGTATGGAAACATATGGCGGCTAGGTGTGCTCTTATCATTTGGTTATCCTAAGATTGTGTTTTTATGTATCATATTCAGGTCTGACCATGGAGTTGCCGAGCTAACGTGGGAGAATGGTCAACTAGCCATGCATGGATTTGGTGGGATTCCTCAAGCTGGCCTGACAAAGCCAAGTTGGGTTAGAATAGGTGATACCTTGGAGTCTATAGTCCACCAAGCCACATTTCACCAACAAGATACAAACTACCAGGATGTGCCACAAGCCCCTCCGAGTGTAGGCTCCCTTGTGGAGTCTTCCGATGGCTCTGGTCATTTAAAAATGGCCTCCTTGCTCATGAAGAAACATGCTCCACCAGAGACGAATCAGTATGCCAACAGCTTCAGTTGCAGCAGTCGAAATGAAAACATGGACGGTAGTGCTTGCGCGAGTGCTAGAGCCCCAGCCACATCTTGTATGGAAAATGATGATACTACCAAGACGTGGGCTTCTTTCGATTTTTTAACCAAAACCACGGAGGAAGATTCAGCTTGCCATGGCGGATCGGTAATGAAACAGATCTTTGAGGCTGCGTACTTGAGTGAGTCTGCCAGGTTGTCCTAATAACAAAGGAAATAAGAAAAGTGTGGGAATCTTTAATGATTGGTGGACCTCCATGGTCTTGCCAACAGTTAATACTGTACTAACTATAGGGCAACAATAGCTCATGTTAGGAAATGTTAAACTGGAAGTGCATGTGGTAGGTCCACGCTTCATTATATTGCATGTTAAATACGAAATTTACTGCAGATTTCCTGCAACCGGTCTTTGATTCTCGGGGTGCATTTGTACAGGAAAATCAACATGAGGATCGTGACACGAAAACTGAAACAGTAAGATCCAATTCAAATAGGAGAGTTCGAGCAGCAGCCATTCATAATCAGTCTGAAAGGGTAGATTATTCTTCCAATTCCAGGATTCTTTGCATAAGCTTGAAGTTTTATAGATGCTATGTTTTCTACTATGACCCGATCACTCAATTTCTAAAACCAAACTACGGAATTGGAATTGGTGCAGAGAAGAAGGAATAGGATCAATCAGAAGATGAAACAACTTCAGAAACTGGTACCTAATGCAAGCAAGGTGAGAAGGTCTTTCCTTACAAACATATGTGACACTTCCTGGAGTTGGATTCTAAAATGAAAAGCTGCAGACAGATAAAGCTTCAATGCTGGACGAGGTGATTGAGTACTTAAAGCAGCTTCAGACACAAGTCCAGATCATGAATACTGCCAGGAACATGCCTCAGATGATGGTCCCTTTAGGAATGCAACAACAGCTTCATCAACTGTCTGTCCTTGCCCGTATGGGAATGGGGTCTAGTCTTGGGATGGGAATTGGAATAATTGACCTAAACACCATGGCTCATAATGCATCCCAAACTCTACCTCCTTTCATGCACCCTAATCATCCACCACCACCAGGGGCAGCTACCACACCGGCGTTTGTTCATCAGGTACCCTTTGTAGTTCCTCATCCTTTGCTCCCAACACAAGGTCCTGCAACCGCCGTGCCACATGCAATTCCAGACACTGACAGCAAGAGTTTAGCTCCTTTGACAGATCCATATAGCGCCTTTGTAGCACAAGTATGTGATACAATTAACTTAAAAGGAAATTCTGGATATAATAACCATGGCTGTTACAATCTTGCTTTGAGCTTTTAACTTGAGATGGTTCTATTTTCGTTTTTGTTTTTTCATGGTGGAGTCGATGAACATGGAACTTTACAGCAAGATGGCATCGCTGTACCAGCAACAAATCAGTCAGACTCAGACCACACAACCAACAAACAACACATCACAGCCTTACCCCAGGTGAAAGAGAACCGTTGCCAAGAGTAAAGGAAAATGTAACATAAACAGTATACTTGTACCAAAAGGTTGATCCTCAATCCCAAGGGTCTCCAGTCGCAGACCCGACCACCGCTGAAGGAGTGAACCACGGTTTGATCTTGGGCAGCCCCTAGCGGAGCGGTCACTTTTCACATATACTGATTTCACATATAATGGCTTCAAGATGCTGTTATCAGTATATCTGTGTTTTTGTTTCTTTCTAGACTCTGCCTATGATTAACTAACTCAATAGTTTGCCTTTTCTTTTATTGATGTAGATCTTATTTTGCTGCAAGCCTCTTCTTTCTAGCTGTATAATAATTCTTAATAAACTAAAGATTAGTTCAAATTCACTAGAGCTAATCTTTCTAATGTAAGAAACAATATATTTTAGAGTACCTGTGTTAAATTAATGCCCAATTATGTTATCATATGATTAAATTAAATTGCTTACTTCTTCTAGGACGGAAGACCCTGTCACCATGAATGTTCTATGATTAGCTCTTATGTTAGACAGACAACAAATAAAATTAAATGTTATTAACCAAAAAAAAGAAAGAGAATTTTAATTAAATTATTGGATAAACCTTGTAAAATTTTTAACATTAATATAAATTTATGAATTTTTCTCCCACCAAAACTTATGTCTAATGATTTGGTCCCATTGAGAATTATATGGTCTCACACCTGCATTAAGGGTTGTGGTTAGTTTAATTACATATATAGGAATCTTGCAAACTATATTTCAAATTTTGAACTTCAAAAGTTATTAATATTATGATAAATTATTAAATTACGAAAGTGTTATATTTGTTATGCTTAAGTTAAACGTTAACTTATTAAAATTAAGTAGCTTAATTAAAAAGATAATTGCAAACTCGATCATAATTCGATCTTATATGAATCAATATTAAAATTGAAAGCGTGACTTGATTAACATTAAAGGTTCATGTTCTTAATTAGAGAATTGATGAACGCTATCTTCCCTCCCTTTCAGTTTCCTTTCGTTAATGAAATGAAGTTGATATGGAAAATGAGCGTGAGTTCTTGCCAAATAGCTAACTTACTCCTCGATGTTACATTTCAACCATCCAAACCATTATTGGAATTAGTATATGCTCAAGTAGGTAATTAATGAGTTTTCCTACCGTCGGTTCTATTCTCCTCAATTATAATTTATATTAAACGTGAATTTGTGTTGATAGTGAAATGTACAAAATTCTAGACACATGGATTCCAAGGTTAGCTATTTGAGTAGTCCTCTGATTATTAAATAAAACCCCACTCCACGCATTTCGGGACCATACTTGGCTCGTCGATCGACTCTTTTCTTTTGAGAAAGAACTCTCCATCGAGTAGGGCATAAAACATATGCAAGTAAAATGATAATGTGTGGTAAGGCGACGTCCCACGATTGAAGTCTTTTGTATTCACTCGGTAAGGAAACGACAAAAACAAAGTAACATCATCTGATTTATGCATGGATTAGGTGTAGGCTTTGAACTCAAAGGGACAGTTTGAACTTATTCTAAAGTATTGTGCTAATAGCTGCAGAAACAATAGAATCAATCAAGTAAATAAAGAAAAATAATAGAAGGATACAAAATTTTTATGTAGGAAACTTGAGTGTCAGGAAAAAAAAACTCATGGGACGAAGAAAGCCTGAAAATATGCACTATGTCAATAGTCAAAAATTATAAGTTCTCTCTTACACGCACAAACCCCAAGACTAATGAAGAATATACCAATATGATGTTTCAAAGGACCCCCAAGGGATGTTTACATAGTAGTATAACCTTAGGGTATGAAATCTACACTGAGTAGGAATTTAAAATAATGTCAAATAAGGAAAGAAAACCTACGTAAAATAAGAATTTACATAGAGTAGAAGTCTTGAAGGCTTGGATCATTATCCCAACAAATCTCTACCTTGACACAAGACCGAACGTAGGAACTCTCTTCGTCGTAACTCTTGAAGGGCGCTCAAGTATCAAGAATACCGGCTAAGTCTAAGCAACGCTTAAACTTAGCAATAGGTAGTGGCTTAGTCAATATATACCTTCTAACACCTCGAAAAGCAATGCGAGAGGGATCCCATAGATCATAATAAATATAATAGAGTACCTTTGGTCCTTTGAATCTTTGGAGAAGAGAAACTCACTCTATTACCAAAGACGTAATATTTACAAAACTCCATATTACCTGAACTCTGGCCCAATAAACCCCTCTTGCATAAGATTTGCATCCCTTTCTCACCCATACGGCCTAGGTCGTAATGTCACTATATGGTGGCATCTTGGTGAGACTTATATGAGGCAACATTAGTAGTACTAATAACAGTAGAGCCCTGCAACATATAAAAAGCCCCATACTTTTTCCCTTTAAGGATTACAAGATTACCTCTGGACACCTTCATGACTCCACCTGACTCCACCTTTAGAGGAGTAACTACACCCAAGAGACTCAAGTTTGCCAAGTGAAATAATGTTGTGTTTCAAATCAGGGACATGACGAAGATTAGAGAGGGTTTTAACAACTCCATCTTGAGTTTTAATATTGATTGTACTTTTCCTTACCACATTACATTGTGCACTGTTACCCATAAGGGCAACACCCTTAGCAGTTTGGTTGGTGGAAAACCAATCCCTACGAGGACAAATATGAAAAGTACAACTGAAGTCTAGGATCCATTCATCTTTGGATCGTTGTTTGCCTTGAACAACTAAAAGAATATCACTTCCTAAACTATAATCAATCACAGTAGTCTCGGGGGTAGAATCTAATTAATTATCCTTGTTTTTACCTTCTTTTTCAAGTTTATTTTTCAATTTATAATAGTTCGAGACCTTGTGTCCAATTTTCTTACAATATTTACATGTAATATTAGCATCTTTACCTCTAGACTTAGATCTAGACTTATTATTGTTCTTACTGCTCTCTCCCTTCTGATCAAAAGTTCTACCTCTAACCGTTAAACCCTCAACCTCCTTCTTATTGAAAGCATCAAACATTTTTTAAGACAACAAAGACGGTTTAACTTCTTCTAAAGAGAGAGTTTCAAGATTACCATAAAGTATGATTTCTTTAAAGTGCTTATATGAATAAGGTAGTGAAATAATAAGCAGCACTGCTTAATCCTCATCATCAATTTGAACGTCAAGATTTTCCAAATCAACAATAATTAATGGAATTAAATTCGTCAAGATGAGATGGGACGGGTGTACCTTCGGACATCTTGAGCGCAAAGAGACGTTCTTTGAGATGAAGTTTGTTGGCCAAACTCTTCGTAATGTAAAGGGACTCCAATTTCAACCAAAGCCCTGTAGCGGTAGTCTCATGGACTACTTCACGGAGCACTTCACGCGTCAAGCATAACTAAATAGCGAACAAGGCTTTTTTGTCCAGCTCTTCCCAATCCTCTTCTGACATATTGGCAGGTTTCTTTGTCTTGCCGGACAAAGCTTTCTTCAATCCATGTTGTGTGAGAACAATTTGCATCTGGACCTTCCAAATAGCAAAACCAATTTTTCCGTCGAGCTTGTCGATGTCGAATTTGGTTGAAGGAGACATGGCGACAAGACTTGATTAATCAAAATGAACCTTGCTCTAATACCAGTTTGTTGTGCTAGTAGTCGCGGAAGCAATGAAATCAATCAAGTAAATAAAGAAACAGAGTAGCAAACAGAATTTTTACGTGAGAAACTCGAGTGTCTGGAGAAAAATCCACGGAACGAAGAGAGCCCAAAAATATGCATTATGTCAGAGAGAAAAATTACAAGTGTTTTCTCTATCACTCACACAAGCCCCAAGACTAATGAAGAGTTCATCAATACGATGTTTCAAAGGACTCCCAATGGGTATTTACATAGCAGTATAACCTTAGGGTAGGAAACCTACATAGAGTAGGAATTTGAAATGGTGTCAAAGAAGGAAAGAAAACCTAGACAAAGTAGGAATCTACATAGAGTAGAAGTCTTGAAGGCTTAGGTCATTATCCCAACATAGAGTTCAAAAATTAAAGAAGAAAAACCAAGCTTAATTATAATTTCAATAAACTCAAATTATACTTGTTAATTTTCAATCAGAGTAGGTCAGATTTGAACTGTTTTTTCAAATTTAATAGAGAAAGAGGGAGAGGTAAGACTTGAGCATTGTTTCTCATAGGAGCAAATGACTCATATAATGATTAAAGCATTACTTAAAAGGCAAATTCATCTCTTTGAAATGCAGACTCAGCGTTTCTAAGAAATATATTAAAGAAGAGTATTGGTGTTAATGCTTTTCCATGAAATGTGAAGGTCGTCATCAACTCGTCATTGCCTCAAGCCCAACTTGTTTTAGTCAAATACTTTCTATAGATAAGTATGGCTTCAAACAACTTGTTTTGATAAAATAATGTCTATGGATACATATAGCCTCAAACACGCTTATCTCCCAAACCGTATACTCTTCTGTAATTACTTCATTATATGACATGATTTTAAGTTGTTGTGTATCAAATTGTGTGCTTAATTTACGCTTTTAATGAAGAACGCGATCTTAGACACACCTGTATCTTAAATTTGTAATACATAACGGTACCTTAGTTACGTATCTCGAATTAAACGTGAAAGGGCAAGAAACAAAAAAATAAGGAAATATTTGATTTCGATCTCCATAACTTCAAACGAGCTTTCCAAAACTGAAACGAGTTCGAATCTACCGCCAACTTTACGGAAACTCCTCTCCGAGACACGGGCAAAGTCTTTTTACAGTTTTCTCAAAACGTAAGCTCTCTTAATGAGGCAGAGAATCCTTATGCTTACGATTGATATAAGTAACTGCATGAGACCTTAACCTTTATATATAGCTTCAATATCGGGCTTCTCCATCACAAGGTCGATATGGGTTCGGTCCACACTAATTGGGATCTATTTTCTACCCGAACTTTGACCCATTAATTTATATTATTTATTGGGTCATTTTATTATCTTTATCTGGATCAAATTAAACCAATAATTTATTGAAAAACTAAAAAATGCAATTAATAGTTGTTCAACTTTATGAGAAAGGACAAAATTGTCCAAAAAAACTATGTATCACACTATATTTATTTCATTATATAACACATTCTCTGACTTTATTATGTATTAAGTTATATTTAAAATTTCAAGAGTCTAGTACTGAATATATTCTGAAATATGATCATATATTAATGCGTATTCGGATTGAAAAGCTTTGATAAAAGAGTTTTTATTTTTATTTTTTGTGATCTTTATAATTTTGAAATGATTCATTTATGGGATTAATTGAAATAGTTTGTATTGTTATGGCAAGATTAGTTTGTCCCTGCTGTCCTTTAAACATAATTTCTTATATTTTTTTAGATCATAATCTGTCTTAAAAACGTGAATTGGAATCCCTCTTATCTATGTAACCTTTTGAAGCAATGAAAAATTAAGTAGCATTCCAATCTTCCATGTTCATATTTGTTTGTTGTGAGTCTTAAAAGAAACACCACAAGCTAATATAGACTGACATGTTCAAAGGAACTTTAGTTTTGTGTATACTTTACACATGAAATCCTATGTTTTATTTAATATGTTTATATTCTATTCCATTAAATCTTATTCACATAATTATACGAATCTCACATAAATATTTAGATATGATTTAATAAGATAAGATAAGAATTAGTTATCGGAATTCTGATTCCTTAACCGATATTAACTCTCCCAATACGATCAGCTTCCTAGCTAGCCACACACCCACCCTTCATCAGGCTCATTACGTATGAACGTAAGAGTCCTAGATTATCTGCAAATTAAAAGTCATGTGCACGACATATGGATAAGTTCTATGGCTTGCTAACATTCGGAATCATTAATGAGCTAAACATCTAAATATATGCGAGCCACTCGAGTTGGGGTTGAAGGGGACCAGTATTGTATGAGTTGTATATCATCTCGTCACCATTTGACATGTCTAGCTCTGTACCTGCAGCTGGAAGCACCGACGACTTTTGCAGTTGCATGAGAACCAAGTTGGTTTTAGTTAGGCTGGACGGAACATACCCTCGTGTTCCTGTCGCGATTCACAAGGAGACTTCGTTAAGCTAGTTTTCAATGACGAATTTAACTATATGGTGAGGACCATCACAAGCTGGAACTTGGCAGAGAGCTCCATAATATAATCCTCCCATGAAAGTGACTTGCTTATCTGCAGCTATTCTGTTATTGGTCCACACTATCCAAGTCCAACCCAATTTCCAAAATGCATTAAATGAACGAGAAAATGAAAAGCAAAATGTAGAGAGTTCATTTTTGGCCTCAGTCACTGTATGGAATCTTTTAGAGGGAAAATAAGAAAAACAGGTCGAACATTGAAATTTGCTACTGATTGTTTTTTGAGTTAAAGATGTAAACTTTTTTTAAATAGTTTTACTCATTTGAAAAGGTAATATTTTTGGTTTTAAAATATTTTTAAATAAGTATTAAAAAAATTTAGAATATTTTTTGAATTCTTATCAAATTAATTTAACGGAATTTACTATCAAAATTTAACATTATATGATTATTTTTTCACCAAAAACTTTGTTAAAAATAGAGCCGCTGTCATTATTATTGTATTCAGTATTCACCTGGATTAAAAGAGTAACCAGTAGAGTATGGTTTATTAGGTTCAGAGGCCTGGATTAGTAGGAAACAATACTAAAAACTAGGATAAGTAGTACTTAACCCATAAGGTGATCTTGTTTGGTAAATAGCTGATTGAAAGTATTTGATTGTTTGACTATGTTAAGTACTGATAATTATATTTGATAATCAACTAATTAGGTTGGCAGATTGAACTCAATTCGTTATTTTTGAAAATGCACTTATAAAAAACGTTTTGCTCCAGCAGTTAAGAAATTGAGAGACGAAAAAACAATTGCACCTAAAAATTATTATAAATTATTCAAGCTGTTATTGTATATTATTAAATTATTGATGGTTGTAAACGCAAGTGCACGTTTCTATCGTCAAGTAGTAAAAATATCGATCCCACGGAGACCAAATTAGTTAAATAGTAAT
>JANKOD010000007.1:15041013-15059963 GCA_026284645.1 Erythroxylum acuminatum | reverse complement strand
TGGTCAAAGGAATCCCTCTCTTATTTTATTTAAACTTCCAAACAATGGAGTGGCTCATTTCATTCCATTCCATTCCACTCCATTCCATTCTGTTCCATTAATTGTCATTCCATTCCATTCCATCCTAAACTGCCAAACATACCCTAAGACCCGATTCCCAAGAACCATGAATCAAAGAGCGAGATCAGAGAAAATCTCACCAACAATGGGTAATGAATAAGAGTCATTAGCCAAACTAAACCTTGAAAGACAACAAATTGATCAAGAACAGAGAAGGGCAGGTTCAAAATCATGACTTCAACAAAATGGAAGGATTTGGGGATTTATAGGGCAATAAGGAATCATTCGAGTAAACTAAGTCGAATATGTCGGCTTCCTTAACCCCACACAAACACGCATAGATAGTCACACACAGAAGCCTAAAGATAGAGCTCAGAATCCAAAAAAAAAACCCAAGACTCCTCTTCTCTTAAAATCTTGTTTTCTTTTTTTGTTTTTTCTCTCTATATGGCTTTTGGTGGCAGCGGAACCGCTTCTCTCTTAGAGGACAACTCAAACCTTATTCAGTTGAGTTTAGAGAGAAGTAACGAAACAAAATCCTGTATGATATACTCAAATAACTCATGGGCCTATTATGATATAGCAAGAAACACAACATATCCAAATTCATAATATTCGTAAATATGCTTATAATTATTCACAAATAATCAATAGCTAAATTATAACACAGATTTCAACGTCTTGATGTGAACATACATATATAAAAAAATACCTGCTCTGATACCAATGTAGGAATAATCAAGATAGAACATAATCATATACATCATGTTAAACAGGATCTTTACATATGCATACAAAAAATAAAATCATGTATTTAGATTATTGTTGTAGTTCTACCGGTTAAAGAAAGTTTTAATGTAGATCTCCTTATTCACAATTTTTTGTTAAAAAGATCTTCCTTATATTTTCGTTCATTGGTTTTAAAATTCAAAACCTTAACTGCCTTTGATAGTTATTAAAAGAATAATGACCATAATACCCCTTATGGGTGTATGTGATTCATTAAAACATGTGGCTTAGAAAGCATGTGGAACGTGACAGCAGGTTCTTGTGCCTTATAAAGCACTTCATATGAAGTAATTAGCTCCTTGGATGATCCAAGAGTAGAAGGGTTTAACGTTTCTCATACGCTTTGTGCAGAGATGAAAGTAGTTGATATATGATATGATAAGTTGATAACAGCAAGGGGTTAACGTATGCTTAAGAATTAGGCAGGTTGACGAGGCTATATTCAACGTTTGAGCATAACATTAATGTCTCAAAGATCATAAAGGAAATGACACGGAATTCAGTGGCCTCCAACTTAATAGAAAATGAGTTTTGTGTGTACACATGATATAAGTAGTTCAATATCCTGGATACATTCTCCTTCCTAATATGTATGCTTTCGCTAATTTGTTCATATATTTCAAATCTCGATGCCTGACCGAATCTTAGATTCATAGCTTTGCTTGTCCAAGCACAGCCTTCCCCCCATTCCCCAAGGTTGTGAAAGAAAAGAAATAAAGACACACAGAAGAATGGACTGAATATTCTGTTCATAGCAGAGTTGCAAATAATGGTATGACAAAGTGGATCTCGATAACATTGAAATTGATATTCCATAGACATAAGGTCAAGTAATACCACCAGTGATATCTCTTTCTTTTCTTCTTCTCTTTTCTGGTGGGAATCTGTTATCTTTCTAACAAAAGGACACAACCGCGAACTTCAACTATTTTATTCAACATAACATGAACAATCATAAGAGAAACCTAATGTAAATCATTCCACTGGCGTCATTAACTTGACCTATGCTGCAATTTTGTTCCTATTCGTAAGGAACAGGTATCCTCTGTGTACCAGGGCCGGCAACCATATCATTCCAAAGCAGATCAGAAAGAGCCATTGTCAACTCTCCGACCTCACCTGTTACCACCAATACAAAACTAATGAATTAGTCAGAATAGGGCTTAATATTACTTTCTCTTACAAACCAAAGCAAAAACAAAAGCAAAGGCATCAAATAACTGATTAACGGTAGAAATTGAAATTTTTACCATCTCCAATTGGTTCATCATCCCACATAACAATTGGCAATAGGGGAAGTGTGCTTCCAACAAACATCATTTCAGCTGCCCCCTTAGCTTGATCCACAGTAATATTAGCAGTTTTAACACTCCTTAACCGCCCTTGCTCAATCAATCTAGGTGCAAGTTGAAGAAGCCTTAATGCTGTGCACCCGCTAAGGATGTTGTCAAATGAAGGCAAGATAACGTCCTTGTCATGGGTTATGAAAGCAACATTCACGTTCGGACCCTCTGCAATGTATCCATTATCATCAACCCAGATAGAAGCAAATGCTCCCTGCTCTTCAGCTTCCATTACTGCCAGCACATTTGGAAGGTAATTCACATTCTTCATTGTGGCAAATTGCGGTGACTTCATGGGTACGGTTGATGTAATAACTTTAACCCCTTCTTTGTGTTGGGAGAAGTCCTCATCAATAACAACAGCATAGAATGCAGAAGTTGGGCATCCTGCTGGTGAAAGCAAGAAATTTCCGGGGCCCGCACTTAGCCAGTATCTCAGAGTTCCCTTCTTGCATTTTGATACAGCTGCCATTTGAATTAAAATGCTTCGAAGAGTTGAGGGAGGGAAGGGAGATGACAGCTTTGCTTTTGAAGCTGATCTGAGAAAGCGATCTATATGTACATCAAGTTCATAGAGATACCTGCATTAAGAAAGTATTTAAAATACATAGCTGATGCTGAAAATTGAGAGCAAAAAACATGCTACAGAAACTAGAAGTCTGAAAATTACAAGTAATTGGAAGAATTATTTTCAGGCGCAATGCACTTGTGGTAATGGATTAAAAGTATGATACTTAAGCATACCCATCAAGAATGATAGCTGTATCAAATACTCCATGCCCTCGATGAACCATGTGATCGTCTATTGGAATGACCATCATTGCTGGATCAAGAATAATACCACCAAATACGCTGGAATACATTGCTGGATACGATTGCTTTTCCACTGAACTCCATTTCTGATGAATCTTTTCCAGCAGCTAATCAATGCAGCAGCAAGGAAAAGGGATTATCAACAAATTGTCAAAATTATTAGGATGAAAAGAATGATTAAGTGTAGATATTGCATTAAGAAGGTTGGTATATCATGAGAAAGTGTTTGCAAAAAGGAAATGGAAACAAACAAAATCCATCAATTACAATTTCTCTAGCTACCATAGGGAGTAAGAAATGCACCAATTAAAACAAAAGCAATCTAAAAGATTTTACTGGCATCTGATCAATAGGGAGAATGATGAACTCTTTAATGTCAGCAGCTGCCACATGCATACAGATAATCTTTGGGAATTTAAAGTATACAAGCTCAAACATCTTAGCCAATTCTCTTATAAAGGAGGAAAAGCAGGTCGATCATTCTTAGAACCTCCATATCTCACTTAAGCCTTGTCATAGTCCTATCTTAGACGTTTTCTTCCTTGGCATCCTAAACTAAGTTGTCATAATCTAGATTGACCTTATTCATCCATCCAGCTAGGCTACTGAATATGGAAGCATCGACTTGTTTTTAGGTCAGATATGAAGAAATATCCTAGTAAGGAGATTTTATCCTGTTATCCTCCTTCGCATCGTCTATTCGTTTCCCAAACATGATCCAAACAGCCAACAGAGTAAGAACCTGGTTATTTGTTTGATTGGAATACTCAAGAGTTGAGCTATTTGAAATACCAAATATGTGAGATCCTTGGTTTTCAGAAGGACGATCAGGATATACCAAATATGTGTATCATTTGGAATAAAGGGAACAATTGATTCCCAGTTGTTAGAACCACAAAAGATTTTCCACAGCTCAAAACAACATAAAACAAATATTTAATGATAAGAAAAAAATTTCGATCGAACGTATAGAATAAATGGTTCAAGGATTTTTAACCTCCGAGGATGATGAGAACACAGGAACCTTCAGGTTGCTCTCTTTTTCACCCTCCAATGAAGACATCTCCTCTTCAAAGCAAAACGAAATAGTGAAACTTAAAACAAGCTCAGTGAACTCATCAAGAAACTAAATTTCGCATTGCCCAATAATTTCCAACAAAAGGATCATATGAAAAGACTGCTACTGTACCTGAATTTTGACGTTCCAAGCAAGAAGCTAAGAAGAAAATGAAAGAACCTATAGGAACTCAAGTGCTACTGGATGAAACCTCCAGGATAATGTATATAGTCCATCAAAGTAGTAGCGGGTAACATAAAATATTGTCATATGTAGAGAGTGGAATCCATGTCTCTGCTAACCTTTTGCAGCTTGTCATGACCTCTTTGGAATTTGTGAGGTTGCATTGGATTGAAAGTAGTCTGAAGTGCGAGACACGGAGGTACGTGGACTGGATCATTTGTTTTTATCTGCTTTCAGGTTAGAGGAGAACCTTTTTAGGTGTATTTTGTTAGAAATTTGCCATATAAAAATATGGGCTCAAATCCTGTGTCTGTACTCTGTAGACATAAAACGTCGCTATGGAAATAAAATAGAGTTAGAACATAGTAAATAACGCAGAGGATCTTCTGATGCCATGAAACATTGGTCATGACATGTCAGCATTTGACCCCCAAAAATGGTGTGAACTCAAGGACTCTGTTATTTGAGTTGATTCCTTATCGCATAAAAAGGGAGCTACAAAAGTGATTAACTAGCTAGGGTTTCCAAGGAGAGCACAGGAATTGAAGAGGCAAGATCTTCTGTCCAGTTTTATAGTGTCTTATTATGTCCCATGAATCTCAGTCATTCATTTATGCGGATCCCGCGTTTATTTATGCAGAAGCCATGCGAAACCCACATAAATGAATAACACAGTGTAGAACGCCTTTAAACAAAAATCAAGCCCCATAGTGCCCCGAAACAGGAATGGAGGACAGCCCTATGTGCAAGTAAGAGCAGCACCGGCTCTACGAATTCAGAATCGAATCTTTCTATAGGCTTTCCCAATTCATTCGTGAATAAGAATAAAAAGGTTAGAAGCGCTCGCTTCTAGTTGTTTCACCTGCTTATTATTATATAGCTATGTTGGCATGGTGAAAATGAACGAAAAGCGATATGAACGTGCTTTTTGATTTGCAAATTGATTGATAGTAGACAAGAGAAGTTGGAAAAAAGAGTTACAGGCAGGTTAGGTTTATCAACCCATTCTCCATGTGATTGTCATAATAATTGTATAGATTAAGTTGTTGTTAATATTCATAAAAATAACACCTCTAGTACATTCTAACGTGTTTTAATTACAAAATTTTACTATGTTGAATTTGATTATTAAAGTACATTTAATTTTTTTTCTTTCCACTAAGCATAGTCAGTATAGTATAAGAAGATCTTGGTAATAATGTAATCCTCATCTCTCAAGTTGTGCACCTTTAATGCCTAGAAGATCAAATGCTCGCAGTCATCCATATTAGACTTGTAATTATTCAAGCTTTGAACAGCAAGTTAGAGTTTCCTAAAGAACTCACATTTGAAGAAGAGATGGCTCCTGCTATCACTATCTTTGTTACATAACTTACAAATTGTTGGAAGAGGTAATGAGCTTTTGATTCTATCAAATGTGGAAATTTTGTTTTTAATGGCAACCTATGAGAGAAGAGAGCTTAGAAGGAATTTGCTTACGCCAAATAAGCTTCCTCTGGGAGACTTTAAGAACAAGAATTCTAAACTCCTTGTACCATAATTTGTTATTAAAGGTACTTGGTAAGTGCCTAGACTACTAAAATAATATCTTACCTTTGCTGATTGGGATTTGTTCTTATAAGGTTGTCCTTAATAATGTGAAAACTCCTTTGTTTAATAAGCCACTTATTGCCACTAACTAGCTCACACACTTTAGCTTTGGGTTTAACTAAGTGCCTAAGATGAAAAGCTTAAGGCCGAGTACATAGAGCGGCCAATATCACATCAATTATCACACCATATACAAGTATTTTTGTCATTCCCTATGATGCAATTGAGTTCTTGGCATAACTTGCTCCTTAGGTTCAATATTTGGAGCATAGTGCAAGAGATTTTGCTCTGTGTAATCTCCCAGAAGCTAAGGTTTTCTAAATAATTAGAATGCACCCATTGTATCCAAATTTCTTCCTTGTCAATAAGTATTCTCTATAGTCTCGTTGGTAGAAGAACTTTATCACTTAACTGGATAAGTCAAATGCCAAGGCCACTTTAATCTCTAGGAAGTTCAATGTCATCATATTTCACCTTGGCATGTGGCCTTTTATAAGCATGCCCTATCCATAATTTTTTTTTATCGTTCTCTCCAATCCTATAATGATGCTCTAGGGAAGTTCCATATAAGAAATCTAGTAGAATGTAAATTGTTTAGTATGGATTTTATAAGTCAAATATTACTTACACAAGATAGACTCTTATTAGTCCAATGACCAATTTTCTTATGAAATATGGCTTGGCAATCAACAAATGTTGGTCTCCTAGTTGTCATAGGAGTGCTAAGGTATGAAGAGCATGGATATTGTTTTCCCAACCTTTGCCGCACTTGTGACGACAGGAAGACGAAGCCATTCCATGCTCATATCACATCTCATTTGTAGTTAATCGATGCCAACGAATCTACCAAATAAAGAAATGAAATTTCTGTGGAATATTAAGCTTTCAAATATGCATCCAATACTTGCTAGGAATAGGAGGAAAAGGCAAACGAGTAATAAACTTATAGCCTGATTTCACCGTATAACTTCCAGCAGCCCTCTCCCCCCAAATCAACAAATCAGCAGCCAACCTTGACCGAGAGACTGGAACAACAATAATACAATTATGCACATCTAACCTTAGGGATGTGTGCAGGCGAGAAAGATCCCACATGCGCTGATCATTTAGAATGTTCCCCACCATTAAGTGTTGGTCCTGAATATCAATCTGAGAGACCTGTCTACGTAAGGTAGAATCTCCGACCCATCTATCATTACAAAGCGAGATATTAGCCCCATTCCTTACCCTCCAAATGAAGTCATCTCGCAAAAAAGGAATAGCTTTGCATATAGCTTTCCATCCAAGGGAAGCAGTAGAAGAGGCCTTACAAGTAAGGATAGAAGCATTCCTTAAATATTTACCATGCAACACATCAGACCAAAATTTTCTATTTTCCTGAGAGAGATCCCAGAGCAACTTGCCTAGCATGGCAATGTTGTTATCACGAGCCATATGAAGGCCTAGTCCGCCCATAGCTTTGTGACTACAAACGGACTCCCAATTCAGCAAATGAATGCCCTTCTCTTCAGTAGATTGCCATAAGAAATCGCGACAACATTTGTCAATAATATCGCAAACCCCACCAGGAAGCTAGCAAGTTTGCATGGTATACAAAGGAATTGTGGATAAAGTGGACTTCACCAAGGTCAGACGACCATCTTTATTCAGAAGCTTGGCTTTCCATCCTTGTAACCGATCACTAATCTTATCGAAAACAACTTTGAAATCACCCTTCTTATTATTACCATTGATAGGAACACCAAGGTAATTGCCCAAGTCCACAGTAAATTTTAAACGAAAATGAAGCCGCAAACGTTCCTTATGTCGACGATTAACGTGAGGAGATAAGAAAATTTTGGATTTTTGCTCATTAATTTGCATACTAGAGCAAGAGCAAAACTGCTACATAGTCTCCAAGACCACTCGGCATCCTCTAAACGAAACGTGGGAAAAGAGAAGTATGTCAACAGCAAACAATAAATGGGAGATAAGAGGCCCATTTCTTGAGACTTTGATAGCTTTCCACTGATTAGACTGCACCCGACTAGAGATAAGCATGGATAGCTTCTCCATACAGAGAACAAACAAATATGGAAATAACGGATCCCCTTGGTGTAACCCCCGATTTGGCTCAAAAGCTGGTAGACAGGATCCATTCCATAGGATGGAGAGACGAGAGTTAGACACAAGACATAATAAGGGAATTGGTAGACGGTAGAAATCCAAAATCCATGAGTGTCTGCCTCAAGAACCGCCAGTCAACTCTTTCATAGGCTTTAGCAAGATCAATCTTCATGGCCAAATAACCATCCTGTTTCTTAGATTTTCTGATAGAATGAAGAACCTCTTTAGCCAAAATAATATGCTCCGAAGCAGTCCTACCTGGAATGAAAGCTCCTTGCATGGGAAGAATAATCTCACTTAGGATAGGTCAAAGACGTTGGAAAATGACCTTAGTGAGGATCTTGTAGCTTACATTACATAGGCTAATAGGGCGGAACTAAGTAATAGAAACTAGTTTACCATCCTTTGGAAATAAGACTACCATAGTTTCAGTGATATCCTTAGGGCAAGTTTCGGAGGCAACAACATCCTTTACCATGTTGAAAACACATTCCCCAACTAGATGCCAATACTTCCTATAAAAAAACCAGTTGAGATCCATTAGGCCCTGGGACTTTGTACGACTTCATAGATTGAAGCGCAGCGAAAACCTCCTCTTTTGTAACAGGTTTCATAAGGGAGTGAACATCTTCCTCAGAGATCATAGGATGATCTGGGATCGGGGGGAAAGGCGTGAAAATATCATCAGTATTACATAATAAGTCCTTAAAGAACCTTAAGACCTCACTTTGGAGAGCTGATTAGTCAGTGATCCAGGAGCCATCGGGGCGCGCAAGCGCTCAATCCGGTTCCATTTCCAATGAGATATAGTCATAGCATGGAAAATTTTAGTGTTATTGTCACCACACTGAACCATTGAACACGTGACTTCTGAAACCAAAAAACTTCTTCCTGCCGAAGGATGTCATTATATTCGGCAATAAGATCATGCTCCAAGGATATAAGTGAGTCATATTAATTGTAGGCTAATTTCTGCTGAACGCCTTCTAGACGGGCTAGAGCCCTTCGTTTCCATTGAAAAATTTTGCCAAATGTATCCTTGTTAAACAAAATAGCTGCTTCAATAACGTTGGCAAGGGCGTCATACAGTGAAGAGTGATTCTTGTTCCATGCTGCTTCCAAAATGGGAAAGAACCCCTGATGGAAGATCCATGCGTCTTGGAACCTAAAAGGCCGAGAGCACACAGGCAGGACAAAACCAAAAAGTTTTAAAACAATTGGGTTATGGTCAGAATGAGTACCTGGTAAATGATGAACCGAAGCTTCTGGGAATAGTAACCTCCACACTTCACTGCAAATAGCCCTGTGAAAACATACGAATGTGGAAAAAGCACCATTATTCTTCTTTTGATAAGTGAAATGAGAGCCTTTATACCCAAGATCCATAAAATAACAAGCATCCATATTCTGCTTAAAGCGACCAGCCCTATTCATGGAAAAAGTTCCACCTCGCTTCTCAGTGATGCAAGAGTAGTCATTAAAGTCACCAATCAGTACCCAAGGAAGATCAGTGATGGCACTAAGGCGAGATATTTCTCTCCAAAGCACACACGTCCTGAAGGATGAGGGCTGGCATACACCGCAGTTAAGAACTAGACTTGGTGATACATATCCCGAACTAAAAATTGGATGAATTGCTTATGAGACACTAGAATCTCAAGCTTGATAGTCGAAGAATTCCATAAGCACCAAATACCCCCAGAAAAACCAGAGACCTCCACACGTGCAATATTTTCAAAACCGAGAGAGAGAGAGATCCTGTCAGCCCTTGATCCTGAAATATGAGGCTCCAAAATAATCAGAACATCCACCTTATTACTTTTAATAAGCTCTTTCACACAAGCTGCAAAATCTGCATGAGCCGCTCCCCGGCAATTCCAAGATAATATATTAAGGCTATTAAACATAAATAATAATGAGACAAAAGAAAGGAGAGCACACTAACAAGCAAGACTGCTTGGGACCATTTCCACATTCATACCTTCAACAGTGGGAGTAACCGGTGCATTATCATTTTCTCCTGTTGCCAAAGTCACGGTAGCACCATTTCCTGAAGTTTGGTCCTTGTCTCTACTCGGGTCAGGGGGTTCATGACCCTGAAAGACCTGAACTCGATCCTTATTTGACCCATCATAGAGTATAGCAGAGGAGTGACGAGGTGGTGGGGAAGCTTAGAAAGCTTGATGAAACTAAGAGGCAATATTGAGAACAAGTGTTGGTTCAAATGTGGGAATCGAAGAAGAAGCATAATTGTGAACTCTACTGGGTTGTCGGTTTTGAGACTCTTTAAGTCCAAACCCAGGAAGTTGAAACAGTCCCCCTACATGATCACCAATGGGTATCTGACTCATACTTGTCGGTGTAGGACCGAGCGGGCTTTGGGGCCTATTGGGCATCTCTTGTCGTCTTGGTGGCCTACCAAGCCTTTTAACGGCACTACTACTCCCAACCTCAAATGTAAACTCAACCTGCTTCTCATACTCATGGGCCAAGTCAGCAAAAGCTTGCAGCTCGTCATCCCTATAAGTATCAGCATGTAAAGCTGTATAACGGTTAGAAGGCTGGCACTGATTTTTCAGAGGAAAATTAGCTTGCTTAACCCGTGAAGATCGCTTGGATCTTTTCTCTACCACCATCCAAGATCTTAGCCTAAGATTTGCGTCATGACTGTCCCTGCCTTCTTTAGCAACTGTGATTGGGTGCGTATCATCCTCCATCTGCTCCTCCCCGCCGACATGTTCCTCAGGTAACCCAGTATCCTTTACACCAGGCGTAGCTAGTAAAAGAGGACAAGTATTTTCCTTATGGCCAAACTTCCCACATTTGAAACAATCTCGTACTCAACATAATGCGTTACGCTATCAATTACTAGTTGACCCAATAGAGGTTTGTCCAAAACAATCTCAACACAGACCCTAGCAAACCGACCACGATTAGCCAGCATGGTATTCTTATCAACCTTAATTGGATGACCAATACTGGTTGCTAACGCTAGCAACAAATCCTCATCATAGTATTGAACTGAAACTGCAAGAAAGCGAGCCCAAACAAGTGTAAAATCAACAGTAACATGCACCGCCGAGAAACCCAGTGTCCATTACCATGTAGTCAGGTAATGATCAAATATCAACCATGGACCCTTCTCCACAGCTATGTCGAAATATGCCCATGATCAAACTTGACAAGAAAATAATCATGTCCAATGTCCAAGACGTTAAACACTCCCACAAGCTTCCACAACTGCTCAATTTTAGAATATAAAACCCTAAAGGAGATGGATCGTCCTAGCAACTTCACTACAACAGATTGTCGCTATGGGGCCTCCAAACTCTCCATGTATGTAGGATCAACATGGAATATCGGAAAATTCTTATTCCTGTCTTTGTATTCTCGTGTAACAATCCCTTTTTCAATAAGATCAACAGGGACTTTCTCCCATTGCATCATACGCTAATTCCTTTCTCTTCTCCCGATTTAGCACTTTATCTTTCCATGACACCTGTTTCAAAACATTACTGCCATTACCTTGGTTGCTTTGATTCGTGGAGAGTCTCTGATGTGCCTGACCTGGAGGTGGATCTAGAGGTTTGGTTCCTTTGGTGGGGCGAGGGTCGGTAGGTGATAGGCGCTCACGAGCGAACATTTAGAGAGCAAGAAGGACGGAGAATTTGGTCTAAATATTAGAGTATAAACTACATTATAAAAGATTTGAGCTTTAATGTAAGCAGGCTAGCTTTAGTTTCCAGGACTAAGAAGAAGCAGAGCAAAATTTATCATGTTTATGTAACCGTTGGGTGAGGTGTACGAACACAGTTTTAAGGATTGGCCTTTTACATACTACTAGAAACTTTTTTTGTATTTTGGCAACATAATCATACAGGAACACTAACTAATTGTTCGATCATCTGCTGGGTTCTGTTTATAGAAGTGGAAATGAGTGCACCTCTGTGTTCAAATCCTAAACGAAAATACATTTACAAGCCTTAATTTTCATGTACTAGTCAAAGGTGTTGGTTTCCTTCACAATCATCCATAAAAAGAATACTTCCCGTTTATTTTATTTATTTATTTTACGTATTATTGGATAATAAAGTGTGGTATTTATCTTTTATGGTGGTATACATAATAAAATAGCACATAGGAACCTGAACAAGAAAGAGCTAAAATCGAAAGAATTAACAAAAATGAAAGATGATGTACAACAATGGTGCATATCAAAATAGTGCGGAAACAAATACAAGCAAAGAGTAGCAGGTTACATTAAGATCATAATACTGATAACTCTAAATTGGTGCATAAGCTAATGGCACGTAAAACTACAGCATCAACAGATACAAACCAGACTTGAGCATGGAAATGCTTTCTTGGAAGGTGCCCTCATATAAAGTAGATGATGGCAGTCCAGTATTGCACTTTTTAAGACCAGATTCTCGAAACAGTTTTGAGGTTGGGAGAAGCTCTCATGAACTCAATTATCATTGACGAGGAGGATTTCTTGACCAAACAATCTTATGAAACTCATCAGACTAGCAACTCGTGAGCTTTGGCAATGGGGAAGTCATCAAATTCTGTTTTCCTTTTAGTAGACTGGAATTAGCGAGTAATGCTTATTAACAGGTAATCAGTATGTAATGTCATGGCAAGTCAAGTGACGATTTCTCTAATTAACCAATCCAGGCTAGGGAAGGCAAAGTATAGGATCAGAAAAGAAGGGACAGCAAACAAAATGGTGATGATGATGTAGAGGGCCAAGATAGCAGCACTGGCAGGTATTGCATACAAAATGATGAGAAGAAATATGACGATCAAAGGAAATTTTGCAGTCATATGAGCAAAGAAAACCAAGGACTTACGAAGAGATAAATGAAACCTCTCAGCATTTAAGTATCTACCATTAAAGGGTTCCTGATCACTGCGAGATACCAGTTGTTCCTGGGATTGACTACTGGACTGTCTATTGGTTATCTGCCATAATTGACCTCCAACAGCTGAACTTCTTTGTGAAGAACAGACTGGTTGCTGATCCCCGCGGACTGAGGATTGTGACTTTGACCTATCTCCATTCATGCTCTCAACCATCCAGAGTAGGAAATAGTTCTTACATGGGAACCTGAGATTTCCCTTGTAAACCAGCCTAAAAGATAACAGATTACACCAAGGACACGATATGAAGAATGGAAGCTGCATTGGCAGAGTAGGGAGTTTGACAACAGCCCTTTGCAGCCCTTGCACACAATTCTTACAGAGTGTGTGGCCACACCATAAAACATACGGTACATTCTCCACAACGTTGAAGGATTCCCAGCATATGGGGCATTCCAAACCCTCGTCTCTATTGTTGCTTAAAGACGGTTCGTCATCGGAGCAGTCTGAAGGAGCTTGGCTTTGCCTTGAAAGATCATTCTTTGAGCCAGTCTTGCCGCTCACAGCTTTCGATGCAAAACTCCACATTGTCAACTTCAGAACGATTTGAGCTAGGAGAAGAAGTACTTGTTTATCAATATAGTGATAACAATCTACGAGTAATTATCAAACGGAGAAAGTCAAAAACCAAACCAGTGAAACAAAACGACCACTAACCCCACAACATCCTCTTAGCCCCTTTATGGGTTTTCAATTCAAGAAAATTTGACTTCATACAGCATTAAAAACTACGAGTTCGAGATTAGCATTATAAGACTCAATACTCCTCGTGAATGAGCACTCAACACAGGAAAATTTTTCATACCCTCTGTATTCCTAATTCATAGGCTCTAATCTCTGCTACAATTCCCACAACCACTAAAACCAAATATCACCCTGATCTCAAAAGATTAACCAAATCAGTACGCATACAGAATTTGAAACCATGCAGTTTAGAATGGTACATTACAAAGGTGACGGAACTTTTCACCCGGAAATCATCCTCGAAGAAGTAGAGATGAGAATTAAGAGAAAAGGGGGAAAGGTTCCCCAAACAAGATCATTCAATCAGCCATAAAAATAATCAAAATTGGAAAGAAAGGAATAAACCTTTGATTCATCTCATCAGAACCATCGAAACCTAAAAACCACTCAAGAAAGGAACTTTCACCAAAAGACGGCAAAATCAATTACGCACAAAGGAGGAGAAGAAAGTGGCGACCGCTCAGGCACACAGTTAATTGAAACAAGAAAAAGAAAGGGTGTATTTATTTTTTATATTTTCGCGAGTAGAGAAATGTGTCTCTCCGCTTGGAGGGACAAGTGTACATGGAGACAGACAGACAGGTCAGTTGTTTTATCTGCGCAGTGTGCGACGTCGTCTTGGACTCAGAACAGCCGTTTCTACCAGGCGGCAATCCAGTCCTGGTGTCGCCGGATCACCTTCGCGGGTTGTGCCAAAAGTAATGATTACCAGAAATTTTGAGAAAACAGATAATAACTCTCTGCATAATTTAATGAATGAAATTACATTTATAATTAGTTAGTTGAAGGAGCTTTTTTTATAATTGAGTGTAAAATTGTTTGAAATATGAGAAAATAGTCATAATAAGTGTGGTGCATGTCCAGGGGGATCATACATGCATGTGTACATTTATGTCAGTGTTGGTGTCATGTGTACGACTGATATGTGTTTTGAGGGACGGGTATATGTTATTTATTTGCGATGCGATATTGGGTCCAATCTATTGTACGAATAAATATCAGATTGAAGCATGACGCTTATATGGAATTTTAATTATTCTATATGATATGTTTATTAGCATCATTGAGTAAAGATTTTGTTTTTAGTCTCTCGGGAAGTACCAATGCGAATTAAAATGCTAAATTAGAAGGAAATTTTTGGTTAAAAAAGAAAAACATATTTTTCATAAAAGCAGATATTAAACAAACTTTCAAGTGAAGGAAAGAAAGGATTATATATGTATTTCCAGGACTAGTTTTGGATTTGAAACATAACCCAGCAGATGAGTAAACAATGAGTCTTCCTGTATGATTATGTTGCCAAAATACAAAATTTTCTATCGGGATGTACAAAATCAATCCTTAAACTTGGCTCCTATTGCCTTACTCAACAATCATAGAGACGGTATAAAGTTTGCTCTCATTGTGCTGAGTCTGAAAACTAAAGCCAGGCCTGCTGGCAGGACATCTTTGACCTCTACGCCTCCTTGTTACCTTCTCCCACCATCCCACTACTCTACTCCTCATAGCCAGTTCATTCTGCAAATTTTGCTGCTTCATTATATCCTTCGAATCAGAAGAAGATACAACAGACAGCCTCCTTCTTTTCCTCCCCCTAATGCATCTTTTTCTTGTACAACTACCAACATCCTCAACTCCCCCTCCAAATGCATGCAAATCCTCATTAACTTCACACCTTGACAGAGAGACTAGACTCGGTAGAATTTCACCTAGGAAGTCCTTCTGCCGTTGCTTGCCCCTTCTTGTTCGGCTATTTCTTGGCTTAGTTACTAGTGAAGTTAGGTTTATAGTTTCCTCCGTTGGGATATAAATTTTCTTATATGATTCTTCCACCTTTGTCTCCTTTAGTTTCTGTGTCATGGCTTCGGAGTAGTCCATCCCACTTGAAAGATGATTATCAGGACGATCAATAGCCCCATAATACATGACCAGATCAAAATCACTCTCTGGATCATCTGCAACAGAAGATGATATCTCCGCAAACCAATTAAGGGCATCAAGCTGTAGAGCTTCAGATGTGAGATTGACACTCCCAGTACAAGTTCGAACCCCATTCGACGAAATAGCAACTATAGTCTCTGCAGCAATTCTGTCTTGTTCCTTAGGCAAAGATTGTCTTTCCTTCCCTGACAGTTGAAGAACTGTATCCATCAGGTTTTCATTTGAATCTCCTCTAGGTGGTAATCTTTCCCGATTTTCTGGGCTTGCAGGTCCTCCCATACTTACTTCTGGTGATTGAGGAGGAGCATCCTCACCTATGCATGAGTTGAGATCAAAGCACAATTGGAAACCCAAATGTTTTTTGCAGATCCTATTCTCCACAACATGATTATTTAAAGTTAGACGCTCATCTGAAAAAGCTGCAGAACTGCAATCCAAGTTAACATCCAGGATTGAATCTTCCTTAACATTACATGCATCATTATCTTTTAATAAATTTTTGTGGATTTTTGGTGGATAGGCATGAGATGAATACTGGTGGTTAGAAGAGAAAGGTCTAAAATTTGTCAGATCCCCATCTGTGATCAAAGTTCTTCTCGCAGACACCTCAGATGAACCAGGGAATACAGAATTGAGGTTTATATTGCCTGTAGATAACATGTTGACAGAACTTTTTACCTGCTTCCTGAAGTCGGTGTCATCTGATGTCAATTTATTATCACTATTGCAGAAGTTGCTCCGAGCAATTTGGTTATATTGCGGATATCTAAAGCTTTGAGAATTTTCTCTGGAAACTGAAGAGATGCCAAAACTAGAAAATTTATTCGATCTTTCAGTAGTAAAACATGGAAGTGCTTGAACTGCTGTAGGGGCCCTCAGAACATGGTGGGTGTTCTTTATCCAAGATGAGAATGAAGATGCTTCATATTTCATAACATCCACCAGAGGAACAACCTGATTTGATGACTGCCTGCAATCTATGGCAACCTGTCCAGCATTAGTGATGGGCAACTCACTATCAAAGCACTCTAAACCGAAGGGTTTCCTTTTTCCCTGTGACCTACTGCCACTCTGATCAAAGAGATGAGATGTGGAAGTTTCACAAGCTTGCTTAATATCAGTATCTTCAGAAGAAGAGGATAATGCATTGGCACTGATGCATCCAGGAGATAAACTCAAAGCATGACTACTTGGCCCTGAAAGCGTAGTTAATCACCAGGTCAAGATTTGCATAAATAGTAATTAAAGCTTGATAATGAACAATCATAGTAATGATGACTATAATAGATTTCTATGCAAATAACAGGAATATAAATGCTAAATTAAATTACCAAACCTGACGATAGAGTTCTTACCAGCTTCATCATTATCAGATAACCATTCTTGTTGACTTTTATTCTTTTTCAAGTTCAAAACAAATGAACTTTCCCCTCTTTCACAAGTAACTGGTGTAGTATTCTTTGGTTGAACCTGGAAATCAGAATTTGGTTTTCTAGAAAAATCATGGAGCATAATCTTGTCAAGGCCAGAGACCGAACCTGGTTTTTTGTCGAGACTGGCAGGTTCATTCAAATGAGATGAACATTTTTCTGTCCCAAATGCTGTAGCTTGAGTCTTGTGATCCTCTTGAAAAATATGGATGACTTGATATGGGTCTACAACACTCTTGTGTGCACTCTCAAAAACTGCCTTCGAAGAATGGCTTTGCACATCAGATAGATCAGGAACCTTTGGCAAAGATTCCTCCTCTTCACTGTCAATGTATTCATCAGCTGGACATTCAAGATCCAACATCTTTTTACCAACTCTCTTGCACTTGTACTCAGATAACTCAGGCTTTATACTAGGATATCCAGTTTGAAGAAGATCACAAGCTTTTGAGGCTGTTTCTACAACATAATTTGGAACTACTTTATTTCTTTCAGTCCCAGAAAAAGATAAATGTTCAGGATTCAGCCAAGGAAAGGAAGAAACTTGCTGCATTTTCTGGGGATGTAGAAATGAATTTAGGGAGAATATAGGGTCTGACTGTAAGTCCTGCAACCGTCGATGATGTTGAGGTGACTGATTCCTTTTTTCATTCATCAATTCTCTTTGTTTGTTATAAAGGCGATGGAGTTCATGAATCTGTACGGTCAAGATAAATTTTGGAGTTACTCAAAACCGAAAACCGGTAAGTTACAATGGACTTGAACCTGACAACATTGAAAATCATTCTCAAATGTATCGGATGAAGCAAAAAAGGAAAGTCCAAGAAGGAAATGCTGGGTCAATTTTAAATGTTTGAAGTTTTAAAGTTAAATAAGCAAACAGAAGGTACAAACTAGGCTGCTTATTTTATTTTGTTAAAAAAGAGTGCTTGGAAAGTGCAACATTTCATGCTCCTCATCTTGCCTTCTCTCTGATAGACCAACACTAACCCTTAAAAATAATGAAACCTATGCACAAATTAACAGTATGCACTAAACGGGCTTGTGCCAACCAGGAGTCAATGTTCTCAAGCAACTAACAGCACTGCAATGCTTACTTTTCATATTAATTAATCTTGATTGTAACAATGAAGTTTTTAGCACCTAGAAAACCTTCAAAATTCTGTGGGACGTTCAAATGAAACTGCATATCAGAACGATTTATAATGTTCTGAAGCAACTTGGCCTTTGCAATGCACAGCAATTATCAGTTAATGAAGAAGGAACATGAACATCTTACTGAAAGATAACAAGCAAAATCTAATCATTCTGAAACTTATGATTGAACACACCTGATACCTAAAAATAACTTCATGCTGGAGTATTTTTTGCCTCAGTATTTCCGTATAATTGTGGTGCAAAGTTAGAGGCATCAAGCTACCATAACTGCAGTTTCCATTCTTGAGTTCATTGTCACTGCAATATAAGTTGTTAAAAATAGGATTTTGAGTAGGACTTATAGTGGCACAATATCCAGGGATGTAGCTGCAGCACTTCTCTGATTGAATTTCTGGCATTGTCTGGAAAATTGGAGCACAATCTTTTGTTAATAGCTTAATAATGAACTACAGAGCAGCCTGGGCCCTGTGAAAAGAAAATCCTGCAAAACCAATGCCTTCAAGCAGCTTCTGCTTCCATGTAAAATGAGCAGCGAAGAGCACACAGATGGAACAAAATGCCAGATACATATGGGATTTAAGCAGCGAATCGTTCAGCCTCATTACATTTTCAGTATTGAAGATCCATTGGGTTGATACCGACAATGTCATATTTAACTAAGAGAAAGGCATTGAATCTAAAAGAGGTAACGATGACATTCCACACTCTCTTACGTCCCTCAACTCACCCCCAGGAATTAAATGGCAGACAGAGACGGATGGGTTATTACAATCTTTTAATTTTTTCTCCAGAAAAATATTCAGGATATATTAT
>JANKOD010000007.1:14971346-14987242 GCA_026284645.1 Erythroxylum acuminatum | reverse complement strand
TGACAGACTAGGATGCAATTGTTGGCAGGACAGTTAGATGCCTGTCATTTTGTTTTGCGTGTCTTCAGCCTACCTTTGTTAGCTATTGCTTGTACATAACTTTTTATTCTTTATAAAATTTCTGATTTACCAAAAAAAAATTATTATACTTTTTTTTGTTAAAATTACTGTACAATATTATACTTGCAATTTTATTAAATATCTAAAATGTAAATATAATGGAGACTAATACAAATTTTTATTATTGAATACTATGATATTGGGATAATAAAGAAAACTTCTAATTTATCAATTAAATATAAACATTTAAAGACAAATAAATTTTTGAATAAGTAAATTTAAATAATGGTTATATATAATATCTAAAAAATATAATGCATCTAATAGTTGTAATCATGGTAAAAATAAATTAATTAATTTTAGCTAATTATTTACAGAAATAATTTGTTAAATTTTATTAACATTTAACTTTTTTTAGGAAAATTTTGAATGTGGAAAATGGAAACAGTGTGTAAGAAGGGTTAGCTTTTGAAAAATTGATCCATCAGAAGTCATTACCCTTTATTCAGTTCTATTTGCAGATCCTGAAGCCATTGTTTATTTCATAAGCAACAATTGTTCGATGTTAATATGTACTGAAAATTACAAACTTGAGTCGTCCACTCAAGAATACAGTTAATAATTACTTGTATTCTAAAGCAATGAAACACATGAGAATGTGATGGTGAAATTACTCATGAAAGACTGGCCTGTGATAAAACGCAGAATCATCTGATTTGTTGCAGAACATCCATGGCTCAAGATAGCATTTAATTTAGCAGTAGAGAAATATGTATAAAAATGGGTTTCTATATCTTCTGATACTGTCAATGATACAGTACCTCCTATGTCAGAATTTGTATTCATCATTTAAGGTCTTTTTAAAGACAAGGATCGTTGCCATTCAGCACAAAAATACCAATGGCCTGAAAATTACTTCCACACGCGCTTAGGATATTACAATTTGATATTGAGAAACTCAGATAGTGGCACACATTTTTTTGGTGAACTAGCAAATGTGATAATACTAGTCTCTTTCGATGAAGATTCCTGCCTCAGTGAAGCTAATGCAGCCCTTCTTCTCTTCTTCCGATCTCGCAACTGCTTTATCTGATCCTCGAGTGAAACTTTAGCTTTCTCAGCAGCTTCTGCTCTAGTTACAGCCTGTTCTGACCGAGTCCTGAGATCCATGATTTTCGTCATAGCAATTTGCAGCTCCTTCTTCAGTATTTCCACTACATGCTCAATTTCGGAGGTTGAATGACTTGGATCCTTTCCTAAATATCGATCATCCTTTTCAGCTTTTCTAATCAATGAATCATATTCCTCAAGTGAGATTGTGATATTGCCATGATTTTTATCTCGTCTTTCAACTTCAACTTCTGACTCTACTGCAATCTGAGAAGGGCTCTCATATTGAGGTTCCTCCGGGCTAATATTGTCAGACTTGCCAATTACTTCATCTGCTACTTGTTTTGATCTTTGGTATCCCTTGTTGGATTCTTCTGTTTCAACTTCTGTTCCCTGAACTTCACGATGTGACCTTGACTTGGTAAGCACAGCTCTTGCTTCGACTGCCTTAGCTGCTGCAAGTTGCGTTCCCCTTCTGTGGAGCTTAGATTTCAGCAATGCTATCTCAAATTGTGCTTCATTATCTCGTTCCTTAATTTGGGACATTTCATTTTTTGTTTTCTTCAATTCAGTTGCCAGCATTTCGCCTTCAATTTTCAAGATTCTGGCCTCATCATTTGCTCCCTTTACCTCAAATTGTAAGCGATTCTGTTCAGTTTTCAATGCCTCTATGTAAAATACCTGCTCATAGTTTTCTTCTTCTTTGCTTTTAAGATCTGCTTTAAGCTGCTTCATGTCATTTCTTGCATCATACAGAGCTTTGTCAAGATTCATCTGCATGGAATCAATGAATAAAGATTTCTCCAGTAGTTGATTTTTCAAGTCTCCCACTTGCTTTTTCATTTCTTCTACCTGCTTCTGTGTTTGACGTGCTCTATTTGTTGCTAGCTCTGCCTTAGAATCTTTCTTTGATGAAGTTTCTACCTTCTCTTTTACCTCTTCAGCGACATCAAGTTTTGACTTGAAAATGGTTTCGTTCAGCTCAGCGACATAATTTAAGAGCTGTTCAACCCTTTCCTTTTCCATGGCTGCAGCACTTTCCATCACTTCTGCCTTTGTCAATGCCATCAGCTTCCCATCCCTGGCAGCAGCAAGTTCTGCTTCCATGCCCATGACCGCTGCCTGTGCAGACTTTAACTTGCATAGAACACAGGAAAGCTGCTCCCTAATCTCTTCAGTTCCTAACAGTTGATCGTCAAGCTCCTGCATCTTGGATTCAAGTTCACAGATCCTATATCTGGCTCCTGTCAACTCCTCTATGCAGGCATCTCTCTCAAGCTCCGAATTCTTCCGCAGTATGGAAAGCTCCTCGGCTGTTTTCTGGTAGTGTTCTAGACTAAGCTTTAGTTCCAGGTAAGCAGAGTCCTTTGCCTCCAACTGCACCTTGAAATTGGTCAAATCCCTTAACAGATTATCAATATCCTTCTCTTTTCCCATTCCCTGGAGTCAAAGAAAGAAGAAATAGCATGATGACAACTAATGACACGAAATCTTTCAGTATCCTGCTTTTGAAGTCCAAATAGGACATATTCTTTCTTAACCTTGCTAGGTCCTACTCATTTATCAGGAACAATCATTTTCTGGAGGGACATAAATCAGCCTACCTAAGTCATTCTAATGTGAATCTTACTAAAAAATTAACACCAGGATCGACTTCTAATTCCGAACAACATTTCAGCACCAGAAAACTCGGATTAAAAACTACATCAGCAGACATATAATCTAGATGTTGAAGAATAAGATAAACGACCAACATTTGATCCCAACCTGCAGTCTGATCTAGAGAACAGAAGCTTCCAAACGTAAAACCTATTGCCTAACATCTCACCTCCCTACTGTTACCACTGGCATGCCTACTAGGCTGTTGTTTCTTCTGATGATCACCTTGCTCGCCAAAGAGGATCACTGCAACTTGTACCGGTTCAATGGATCTAGAATCGATCTCACCCATATATTGTTGCAAAGAAGACAAACAAATTTCACCAAAGAGCCAATCTGCTACAGGTACAAGTCACATTTGACTTGCAACTATTATGGTTTGATATGGTTGCTAATTTGCATGCAACTAAAAGTACAGAAACATACCAATATCTATTTTCTGAAACTGACAATTCGAGAATTGGAGAAAGCTGAAAAGGGTAGAAGTGAAGCTTAGAGAAAGAGAAAAATGAAGAGTAGAAGAGGTAACAAAATAGATTCCGGGAAGATATAAGAGGACCGGAAGTTGCATCTTCATGGTGCTTGGCAACTAATATAAACACTTTTGTCCGCCGGAAAAAACAAGGTGGTGAGTTGTTAATGAAATTGGAGACTACGATGTTTTGCCACCAATTCCTCATCTTACAAAGCCATTGAAGTGCTCACTTTGAATGAATGGTATTTCCATTTTTGATCAGTCACATTCAAAGTTTTTAGGATGAGTCGTAGAATTGCGATTGGAACGTTGAATTCCAACCCCAATCGGCTGTTGCGTCCTTTATCATGTACAAGTCCAAAGAAAATATAATATCTTATATTGAAATATTAAAAATTACATATTCATTTTATATAAAAACCATTTTATGCAAGACAATTTCATTACTGGGCGATTTTCTCAAAGTATCATTAACCTAATAAACGTCTCAACGAAGAGTACATTTTGGTGTTGAGAAGAATAATGCCAATGTATCATGACCAATCAAAATCTGAGATATACTGGCAACATATCCATTGTATTTGTATCAAGTGTATTGGGATAAGTTCAACTAAAATTCAACCTTTTTTTTTAAAAAAAAGTTAAGTCTATATTTAAAATTTAACATGACTCATAAAATAGAAAAAAAAGTTAAGTCTATATTTAAAATTTAACATGACTCATAAAATAGATCTCATTTTAAAAGCATACATATATAACTCATTATAGAACTTCGAATTTAAACTTAGATCGTAAGTTTTTATTTTTCAAATCTTTTAATGATTATACAAAATAAAAATAATTTATTGACTCATAGATTAAAATAAAATAAATTTATAAAATTTAAAATAAAAATGTAATCTCCTGCAATAATATATTTAAGATTTTAATCATAATCTATAACAAAATTAAAGTAGATAAATAATTATAAAAAGTCATAATGTTAGTAAATTTTAAATAATATAATTATTTAATTTAAGATAAATATTGGACAACATCTATAAGTTAAAAATGATTGTAAATTATTTATAAAAATTTAATTCTTAAATTTTTTACGTAATTTTTATATTCAAATTCTAACTATTAAAACTTAGACTTTCTAATTTTTAAGCTTAACCTATCAAGTATCGATCTTCTGACCGAATTAAGGTGTAATAAATTATTTTATTGTTTTTATAAGCATTTTAAATTGTTACTTTTTCTATATAATGTTTTAAAAATAATTTTCTGATACAAATAAAATGGAGCCTAAAACGTATTTTAAATTATTACTTTTTTTTTTCTGTATGGCGTTTTAGGCTTCAAAGGTATCGGTCCTTACCCCTTTGTGTGGAAGCGTTAGAGTTTTCTGACTCCTATTTGGAGAATAGGCCTAAACCACTACTTTTGTATCTTCTTAGTTAAACTCTCCTATTTTCTGAAACCCCCAAGAAATGCTTTTGTTATCAAATAACTACCAATATTTGAAATTTTGAAAGCCAAATAGATTTTAGATCTCCTTTAGGAGTCTCTTTGAATCACAAGAACAGTATTAGAATTTTTAATATGAGTAGAGTGTAGGACTCGTTAACAATAATTAGGCTTAAGTCGAACCTTTGTCAAAATGACTAAAACTAATCATTTGGTTAGTTGACCTTTACCATTTATTAACTCTTTAAGGTTTTCATTTTTAATTAATGTGGGATACTCTGACACTCCTCCTCAAGAGCAAATGAGAGTGGACATCCAGCTGTTACTTGAAATAAATGCAACAGTAACCGAACCACTGAGAATGGACATCCAAATAAACAATTAAAAAATTAAGAATCCAAACCAGTCCTAAGTGTAGAACACATTAAAAAAAATTAGGCTTGAGTTCAACCATTATCAAAAATAACTAGAACTAATTTTTTAGTTAGTTAACCCCAATTTTTTATTAAACCTTTAACCTTTTTCTTTTTTAAAAAAATTGGACACTTTGACAAATAGTAATACTGTTACATGTTCAAAACACAAAGTTAACATCAAATATTTACGAGAATGAAGAACATGTACATCTATAACCTCCATATATTAATAAGGGTAGCAAATTCTACTTTCTTTTTTTATTTTTAGTAATAGAGAACTCGCAGATATTATTATTTTTATATATTAAATAAAATATTAAAAATTATAAAGCAAATTTTGTGTAACTAAAAAAATTTTGCAAGTTACTTTCAATTCAAGAAGTAATGATAGGAGGCTATCCATAGTTAAAATTGTAGGAGCCTGTTAAACAAAAAGTCTTGTTAAAAACAATTTGAAACGGAAGGCGTGCCTGTTAAAAAAGGAAAGAACCTCTTTAAAGTTGAAAACGTAAAGAGCCTGTTAACAGTGAATGAGCCTCTTGCTAAAATAAACACACATACAATATAATGCGGAAATATAAAAATTAAGAGAGAATAGAAGAAGGATGCAGTCGATTTATACTGATTTGGCTTACCACCCAAGTTTACGTCCAGTCCTCAAGTATCCCAAGTCTACGTTCAGTCCTCAAAGATCCAACTTGAGTATTTCACTATAAAAACAAGTAATATTTGACGAGCCTCTCCAAACTCATAAGTTAATATTTTTTAAGGTTCTCCATCCTTTCAAACTAGTAATATTTTACTAGCCTCTAGAAGCTCTCAACATAAATGAATTTTGCTCGATATGAGCTACACTGATCTCTCTCAAAAATATTTTCACTTTCTAAAACGCAAGAGATTTTACAATGATATCACTTTCAAAAGAATTGATGCTATAACTATATTTCAAAAGTCTTATACGTGTTCGCAAAAGTAGTGGCTCTTCTTTAAGTAGGTATTTCTTTAACTAACCATTGTTGCACTTGCATCCTTAATCAATTGGATGGATTTAAATATGAATAACTTCGATGTCATCTTTGCCAAAAATCTTCCAGTAATCACGTGACTTAATATAAAACGTTCATAATTAGTAAGATCCTCTCAGGTAAAATGTTCTTAATAAGGTAAGTTCATAAAGAAGGTTTCTGTAAGAAAAGAATTGTATTTCTTATGATTTTATTTCCTTTTAAGAATAAACCCATTAGCAATAAATCTATTTTGAATTTTGAAATATTATGTAGTTATCATCAAAATTGTTAAGAATAAACCTTGAGCTATCTCTCCCTTTTTGTTGATGACAAGCAATGATAGATATATTTTTCAAATTTCAAAAACATAATAGATGATTTCAAAAAATACCTGAGACTTTTATATATTCAGACATGATTAGAAGGAGCCTGTCAATTTTTTATTTAAGAAAGGAGCCTATCAATTTTGTATCACAGATTTTCACAGCAAAATCAGTCATAGATATAATCAAGGTAGCATCGAGAAATAATATCATATATATGCAAAGTCCACATAAGCTAAGCTCTCCCCCTTTCTCATTATCAAAAACAAAACAAAAGATGCAAAAATGGGGAGAAAATAAAAAAAATTGACACAGTCAAGAAGAATTTCTCCTAAAGAGAATTTGCAAATCCAGGATTTGGTTTTAGAGGCTGTCAATTTGTTTGCCCATTTGATCCTGGTTAGAGCGAATTTCCCACATTAGTTGAATAAATTGATTATTCGTGCTATTTTCGTTCAGATGGAGAACAAGAGCCTATTGCATTGGAGTAGGACCCGCAATTTTTGGTATCCTTTCAAACCTCTGCTCTGAGGCAGGACCCAAGAGGCCGGTTACTCTTTTAGTTTTCTTCTCCACCCAGATATTTCCCTTCAACTTATACATGAACTAATATGAAATGGAGGAATGAAACTTTCCAACTTCATAATATGTCACATTGTCAAAAGGGATGCCAAAATAGGCAAAAATCTTGGTCAGCAGCATTCCATAAGGTAGACCTCCAGTAGTGTTCTTGTGGCTTCCCTTGTATACCATGAACTTAAGGATCATTGCTGGGAGATTCATTTTGTTGCCCTTTGGTACTGTTATCACCTGCAACCAAATTAATAACAACTATAACAATGAAAAATGCAGTTATTGAAGAGTTGAGATCGTTCCCACAAGGAATTTTAAAGGTAAAGGTTATACGAGTTTAAAACTAAAACAAATTGGGGGGTTTAACTCACGTAAATTAAGAAATTAAAAATGAAAGAAATCAAGAATTATAAAAAATAATCAAATCTGAAAATTCAATAAACAAACCTTGGTTTCAGGTCACCTACATTATCAAACTAATATGGATCCTTGATACAAAATTCAGTCCATTAACAAACATTCATTGGGCGATGTTTTCTCTTAAGAATAAACGAATAGAAACATGTATTCTAAACATTCTTATTAATCAACAACTTAGATACGATCTTAATTTTAATTGATTAATAACTTTAAGAACTAAGAAACCAATGAACAAGACAACACACGTACGACATGCATTTAATCAAGTCAAGCATCTTCTTAGAATTTCAAAACTCTAACGTAAAGATGGTGATTCTAATTGCCACTATGGATTAGCAAAACTGAATGTCAAATCTTACTAATCTGGCTATAAATTAAACAAATCAATTCCTAGTTGCGCACCTAGAAATCAATTAATTCAATCATTAAAACAATTCGGAAGATACTCAACATTCATCAATGAAACAAAATTTATTTAGAAATCTTGCACATACTAGATGATAACGCGGTTCCCTTCAACCAAGAAGAAAGATTTAGCTACTCATAACCAAGAAGAAAGATTTAACTACTCATAATGAAGGTAAAAACCAACAGAAGAATAGAAAAATACAAAGTCTCCATTCCTGGTCTTTTTCCAGAAAAATACGAAAAATCCTCTAAAACCAGAAAAATATACAGAAAACGTAAAAACTCCTAATAATGCCTAACGTGAACAGTAAAATGTCTTCTTTTATGCTTTTCAATGTCCTGTCTCTTCCCTTCTTTCGTTATCTTCAGTAGATATCCTCCCCCATATTCAAGTTACAGATCCCCATTAGTAAGGCAACAATTTGATTCTCAAGATCATGAATATCTTAGGTGGATCGAATCTGATTTCAAAATAGATTATGCAGATATTCTTTTTCCTTACACGTGCCCACGCTTAGTCAATTATTTTTCTACCTGCTGGGAATTCAAATTGTCTTTACTTTCCTTGCATCTTTTTGATCCAATTTCATCTTTAATGTGTTGAAAATCATCTGAGAACAATTAAGAAACAAGTCCATTAATTTTGAATAATAATTTCAACACATTAAAGAGATTTGTATACAAAATTAGCATAAAATAACAACTTAACAAATTCTCCCACACCAGACCTTTGCTCGCCCTCGAGCAAATATATCAAACCACTATACTCTATCAATTCGTCCTTTATAAGATTAAGTGCACACAATTCGCTAAACTTGGGCCAGTAAGACTTAGGTCGCAACATACATCATAATCACTTTTCACCGATACAAATAAACAAAATCAAATTAAGACGTTCTTTTTCAAAGGCAAGTATGAAACAAAAGTGAATTCTTCTCACAGATTTCTCTCTTTACGCTCAAGTGTTAAAGGTTAAAGTATTTCTCTCAAATCTCCCTCTAACAGATTGTACTACCATAAGCTTGCAAATTCACCAGTTATCATTCATTCGAATTACAAGAGCTCATAAATTAGAAGGACTTAATTATGGGTTGTAATAGGGTTGGGTTGCAAGGTAAGGTAAAAATAGCAAAAGATTAATCACAAGTATTCACAAAATACCAAGTAAAAGGGACACTCAAATTCAAATTCTGAGATAAACACATGAATACAAGGGACTACAACTACTCATTACTAACTAATGCTACTATGCTTTATTTTTTATTCTTTTTCTTTTTCTTTTCTTTCTTTTCTTTCTTCTTTTTTAATTTGAATAATGCAAAAAACAAGGGAAAACAATAAAAACAAAAAAAATAATAGCAGCATAAATTAATAAACACATGAGTAAAAGTACTTATAAAAATATCTCAGAATACAATATAGAACAAAAGTCCCAAATTACTCAATACTTCATTCAACTTGTGATAGGGTAAGGTTAAAGGGGTTTTTTGGGTTTCAATGTAAGATGACATTCAAAAACAAACAGGGTTAAAGTTTCAAAAGGGTTTGCAAGGAAAAATGATTCGGTGGGTCATTTAAGCTAAGGGGTTTAAAACAAAGAAAGTCATAGTCATTTCCATAAACCATGTAGTCAAACAAATTCAATCTGGTTTAGTGTAAGTTCTGAAGGCAAGCCTGATTAGAGGAGCGTCACACAATACAAGAAAATAGAATGACATAAAAATGATGTCATTAAAGCTCAAATCCACTCACAGGTTTAATTCAAGAATTCACCTTAATTCTACATATTACCTAATCACTCAAATGTCAAACTTTGACTAAGTGTACAAGACTGATTATTGCAATTAATCAGCATGGTTCACCTTAGACTCACATAGCCCAGTTTAATTTCATGCACACACTCAATCTCATCTAAACTAATATGACAAAGCTTCATAGCTTAACACACAACACAAGCATGCAAAAACAGAAAAGAGAATCAAAGAAAGGCAAGATCATATAGTCACATGCATATACTCCATATCCTTCCCCCACACCTAGACCAACATTGTCTTCAATGTTATGACATAAGATTAAAGAAGCAAAAATATAAAGAAAAGAGAAAAGAATGCTTCTCTATTTGTTGAAGTCCAAAATTATGGAGTTGGTGGGTAAGGAGGTTGGAATCCTTAACGCTTCCAATATGCCATCAAATTATGCTCAATTTGGTGCATTCATTGTTCTAGTCGACTGAGACGATCATCTAAATTAGCTTGGGAAGGTTGGTGACGACTCGGTGCATTTGTTAAAACCCGACTTCTTGTAGCTGGACGTGGATTGAAAGGGTTAGTTGGACCCAGATCAGTGAAAGATACCCATCCATGGCTTAGGTCCACGATTCCCATCCTATGCAAACATTCTATATCCAATGTTTAAGGATAGATTTTACGTTGGCTGAATTGCTAAAATCGCTTGTTGTCTTCCAGGAGCTGAAAAGAAGTTAAGCCTCCACTTCTTGAGTTCCATTGGCTACGAGTTTCTACTTGTTTAACCTTCCTTGTTATGTTTCGTGTTGAAGGGTCTGGTGTTGTAGTTGAAATATGTGGTGCGGATGGGGTGAGTGCTATAGCCGTGGGTGTGGTCGTAGTGGTGTTCGATGGAGATTGGATGTCAACAAATAACGTGATTGGTGAAGCTAACCTACGAGATTCACTCTTCTTCTGTGGCATGACTCTAAGCTTTGTGAAATTGCAATTCTGAAACTTAAAAAGAAAGAACACGAAACTAACATAATCGTGACTAGGAATGGGTGGTTTACGGTGAAGAAGAGGGTAGAAGGTTAGGTGTTGTATGACAATGGTATGGGTGTTCACGATTTTAACAATAATGGTATAAAATCTGAAGTGAGTGAAAATGGGAAGAAAAGATAAGTGAAAGAGGAAGAATAAAAATGTGGGCGGTAAAATGGTGGTAGCGGTGGGAAGGAAATTTTTTTCGTTTTTTAAACAAAATAATAAAATTGCATATATTAAAAGAAAAATTTGAAATGATGAGTGAATTGAAATTAAATTCATAACTAGAATAAAACAAAATTAACAAAATAAAATAAAATAAAAATGAGAACCACTGAAAAATAAAAATAACAAATAAACCTGATTAGACTACTTAAAATAACAAATAAACCTGATTAGACTACTTTTTCCAAAAGAATAGCAAAATACAAAGTCTTCATTCCTGGTCTTTTTCCAGAAAAATATGAAAAATCCTCTAAAACCAGAAAAATATGCAGAAAATGTAAAACTCCTAATAATGCCTCACGTAAACAATAAAATGTCTTCTTTTATGCTTTTCAATGTCCTCTCTCTTCCCTCCTTTCGTTATCTTCAGCAGATATTCTCCCCCATATTCAGGCTGGAGATCCCCATCAGTAAGGCAACAATTTGATTCTTAAGATCATAAAAATCTTAGGTGGATCGAATCTAATTTCAAAACAGATTCTGCAGATATTCTTTTTCCTTACACATGCCCACGCTTAGTCAATTATTTTTCTGCCAGTTGGGAATTCGAATTGTCTTTACTTTCCTTGCATCTTTTTGATCCAATTTTATTTTTCATGTGTTGAAAATCATCTGAGAGTAATTAAGAAACAAGTCCATTAATTTTGAATAATAATTTCAACATATTAAAGAGATTTATATACAAAATTAACATAAAAATGACAACTTAACATCCTTCAATAGATTGTATACCCTGTAAGTATCCAGGATACTGCATCTTTCTACTAAGCTACTTCTTGGAAAGATTGAGGTAGCTGATACTGATGTAAGGCATCTAGGCAGTAGATCCAAATTTCTACACATTGGTCTCCCTTCATAGGCATTTTTAGTATGCAGACATATAAAGTCCACAGCTTCTTCCAGATCAATGTCAGCAATGTCCCACTTGTGACACGGAATGTTAGTTCTACCAACTAAAATGACACCTAGAATGTTTCCCAAAATTTCTTTTGTAACCAAGATCTCGCACTCATGTACCCATGAGCTGATTGCAAGGTTCCCATCTATTTCCTCTCTTCTCATGTGTGTGTAAAATCTCCTCACTAATTCATCACACAAAGTTTCGTTTAAATTTAAAAATTTTTCCTAACCAACAACATGAAAGAAGGATGTGATAAGAATACCTATATCATCGAATAGGTTAGGAGGTAAGATAAGTCCTGCTACAACCTTTCTCTTTTTGTAGCACATCTTGTACCTTGCTTCCGTTCCATTGATTGGAACAACTTTATTGGTGCTAATAATTCTCCCTTCTTTTGTACAACATTTTTCATTTTCTTCAACCTTTTTCCCTTTGGAACTTCTTCAAAGAAAGTTTTTCATAGGGAATCTCATTTTCAGCAATAAGGTCCTCAAGATTTTCTTCAGTTATAGGTGCTTTAGCCCTAGGCTCTTTCCCTTTTCTTATTTATTCTCTTTTCCTTTCCCTTAATTCTTCTTTTTCTGTTTCAGCAATTTCTTTTTGTGGAGCTTCTTTTGGAACAATTCCTCTAGTTCGTGGTCTGCTTTCCAACAGAGAAGGTTCTTCATCTGAACCATTTTCATTTATTTCCCAGTGCACTTTAGGCACTTTCTTTTCTTTAGAACTAGGTTTAGGAATTGTGGAAGTTTTCGGAGTATAAATGGGTAAGGAGAGATTTGGTAAATGGAATCTCACATCTTTCAGTAACTCCCCCTTACTGAAAGTCTCTTCTTCTTCTTCACTTTCTTCCTTTTCTTTTTCTTCTTCTTTTAAGTAGGAGGCGTATTGTTTTTCGATTGTTTCTTTTTTGTCTTCTGAAGAGGGATTAGGATAATCTAAAGACAATATAGTAACAATCTTTCTTTTCCTATCTTCTGAGGTCTCTTGATTAGGTATTTCTGAAGCTTAAAATTTTGAGGAGACAAAGATAGGTTGGTAATAGTGTCCAAAGAACCTGCTACGGGAGACAAGGATGAGGAATCATAAGCAAATGTTTGTTCATGACTAGGTGTTTCGTCATGGGTAAAAGTTGAAACTAAAAATTTCTTCTATCTTTTTGATTTTGTTCTTGCCATTGTAGATTGCTGCAAGGTAAAATTTGAGAGAATCTAGAAAATTGGATGAAAAGGAAAGAACAGAGAAAAGACATAAAATTACGTTTCAAGAGGAACAACGCTTCTTAGAAAGATAACAATTATGATTATGATTATGATTATGAGAATAGACAGTCATACATGTTAAAAGAGGGAGTGTGATAGTTTTCGCTTCTTCTGTCAATCACGTATGGATAGCTACTAAAATGACATCATGAATCATTTCCTTTTAAGACATGTGTACCCTGGTATGTTAAAGCAAGAGGAGCCATCTAAAATTAGTAGGAGCTTGTTAGATTGAGAGAGAGTTTTTATGGAAACATAATAGAAGGAGCCTGAGAATGCAATGATAAGTGGCAGAGAGAATTCATGCAGAAATAATATCAGAGAGTTTGCAAATACCAAGCTCTTTTCTTAACATGCAAAATCTATCTCTAGAAAGTAGCTTGGTGAAAATGTCAGCTACTTGATTTTCAGTATTAACATGCAAAAGATCAATACTTCCTTTTAAAACATGATCTCTATGAAAAAATGCTTGACTTCTATATACTTAGTCCTAGAGTGATGTACAAGATTTTTAGAAAGATTTATAGCACTAGTATTATCACATAATATAAGAATATGAGAAAAATTTATCCTCTAGTTGATGCTTCATCCATAAGATTTGAGCACAACAATTGGTAGCTGCTATTTATTTCGCTTCAGTCGTCGAAAGCGTTGTGCATTTTTGCTTCTTGTAAGACCAAGATACTAAACATCCTCTAAGAAATTGATAGTAACCACTTGTACTTTTTCGATTGACTTTATCACCTGCATAATTTGCATCACAATAACCTACTATGTCAAATGAATTAGTTTTTGGATACCATAGTTCAAAATCTATAGTTCCGTGGAGATATCGAAAGATTCTTTTGACTATTTGATGGTGATTTTCTTTTGGATTTGTTCAGCTTGTAAGATATAGTAGTGATCCAATCATTTCTCTATACTTTGTCTCATCCATAGCTTTTCCTTCTTCATTTTTATCAAGTTTAGTTCCAGTATACATGGGAATACCCATCGGTTTGACATTCTCAAAGTGATTTTTCTTGATGAGTTCCTTTGTGTATTTGTCTTGACTAATTAAGATTCCTTTTTCTGTTTGTTTGATTTGAAATACAAGAAAGAATGATAATTCTCCTTTCATGCTCATTTCAAACTCCCCCTGCATTAATGCTAAGAATTCTTCATAGAAGGATAGATTAGTAGCACTGATATTATGTCATCAACATAAATTTGTACTATAAGTAGATCATTCTCCTTTTTCTTAATAAATAAGGGTTTCTCGACCTTTCCTCTTTCAAAGTTGTTCTTAGGCAAAAAGTTACTTAACCTATCATACCATGCTCGAGGAGCCTGCTTTAAGCCATACAGAGCTTTGGTTAACTTTATCACGTAATTTAGATGGTTTTTATCTTCAAAAACTGGAGGTTGCTTAACAAATACTTCTTTGTTAATGTAACCTTTAAGAATGCACTTTTAACATCAATTTGGAACAACTTGAAATTTCTATGGCATGTGAAGGCAAGTACGATTCTAATAGATTCCAATCTAGCAACAGATGCATAAGTTTCATCAAAATCATTACCTTCATGTTGATTGTAATCTTGAACTACAAGTTTAGCTTTATTTCTTACCACCTTACCATTTTCGTCAAGTTTATTTCAAAAAACCCATCGAGTCCCAATGATTGACTAATTTTGAGGACGAGGTACTAGATTCCAAGTTTTGTTTTTGTCAAATTGATTCAGTTTGTCTTTCATGGCTGAAACCCAGTTTTCGTCAGTAAAGGCCTCTTCAACCCTCTTTGGTTCTATTTGTGAGACAAGATCAACAAAGTTGTTTTTGAACAATGATTTTGTTCTTAGACTTTCAGAGGAGTCTCCCAGAATGTATTGATGCGTATCTTAACCTCTCCATTCTCTCGGTATTTTTTGTTGTACGGGCTCCTGTTGAGATGAAGGAGCCTGTTATGTTCTAGCTTCAGAGCGACCTTCTTGATCTTGTGATTTCGAAGGCGTTGTAGTTAGAGTTTCCGATGTATTTTTAGGAACTAGAAGGTGCTCTTCATCATCTGAATCAAATGATATTGTCGACGATAATGCTTCATCGAAAACCATATGTATTTATTCTTCTATTTTCTTTGTCCTTTTATTATAAACTCTGAATCCTTTACTTGTATTACTGTAGTCTAGAAAAATAGCTTCGTCTAACCTCGCATTGAACTTCTTTTCCATTAGTTAGAATGAAACACTTGCAGCCAAAAGGTCGAAAGTAAGCAACATTTGGTTTTCTTCCTTTCCACAGCATATAGGGGGTCTTCTTTAGAATAGGCTTATGAGACATCTATTGAGTATATAACATGTGGTGGATACAGCTTCTACTCAGTATCCATAAGGTAGTCCACTTTCACATAGCATGATCTTGGCCATATCAACCAAAGTTTTGTTCTTTCTCTCTACAACTCCATTTTACTGAGGTGTTCTTAGATAAGAGAAGTTGTGAGTTATACCATTGTTGTCACAGAATTTTTCAAACTTATGTTATCTAATTATCCTCCATGATCTCTTCCAATTGAAGTAATGCAGTATCCTTTTTCAATCTGAATTTTTCTGCAAAACTTCTTAAAAACTTTAAAAGCATCATCCTTATTTGATAGAAAGTAAACCCAAGTAAATTTAGAATAATGATCTACTAAAACAAAACCGTAATGTTTACCACCAAAAATTTGAGTCTTAGTAAGACCAAATAAATCCATGTGCACAATTTGAAGTTGTTGGGTCCGGGATTTAGCCAAATGGTAAGAGGCGAGCATGTGGAAGCTATAAAACCTTGAGGTCATGGGTTCGAGTGCCAGAAACTCACCC
>JANKOD010000007.1:14909137-14923010 GCA_026284645.1 Erythroxylum acuminatum | reverse complement strand
TGTATCAATATGGACTATTTTGCAATTTTTAAAAAGTTTAGGGACTATTTTATAATATCCCGAAACGGTATCGGTACAGACCGGTACCGGTACAGTTCCGTTCCAGAGCCCAATCCGGTACCAAGTCCGGTACGGTATTCAGAACATTAATCAAACATGCTCATGGCTAAAATCATGAATCCTCCTGTAACTTTGTGAAGTTGGGCACATTCTAAAAGATAAATCTTACATGAGGCTGTAGATATTTCTCTAACTTTATAAAATTGAAAAGAATATGGATTAAGCTTATTGTTAAGATCAAGGATCCTTTAACTTTGTAAAACTAGACATGGTATGGATCTCGCCTATTATTAAGACCATGTCTGATTTTTTTTATAAAGTTATACAAACCGGTACACAATTATGTTAGAGGTTGTGCTCAGATTTAAAAAATCTTAAGTCTTAACTTAAATTAAACTAACTAATAATCTTACTTCAATTTGACTTAATTTTATATGTGTAGTCACTTCCCTCACGATATTATTAGGTATATTTTAAAGTCTTTTTTTAATTACTAACGTAACTAATTTGCTTTAAAAACTCAAAAGATCACATGCAATTTGATTTTTATTAAAAAGATTACCAAACTATTGATTAATTTTTCTTAATATTGATGTAGGTTGGAGTTGTATTGTTAAACATCAAAAGAACTTATCCAGCCAAATAGAGAATGATACAAATGGCATTCAAGACGCTACAAGAAGCACTCTAAATGATCTGATTCCAAATATGAAAAGTTTTTAGGTTCCAAAAAAGGAAATTTCACCAAATTTGGAAAATGGAGCTAAAGCACAAGGAGATGCCATAGGAAATCGTATTGAGGCTGTTCAAGACAAACAAGATCATTCAAGTGCCAACATAGAAGGTTTTTTCAATATGCAAAGTTTTGTCGATTCGGTCACAAGGTCTCGAGCAAAGCGTCTAAAAGAACAACTCCAAATTTAAGTGCAAAAACATGTTGAAAGTAGGTTGCTCAAATATGGAAAGTCCACATATGGAAATGTTTTGGAGCTTAAGTATGTCTACATAATTGGGCTAACAGACTAGTTTGGTGTGTTTGTATTTTTTAGCCTATTTTTGGTCAAATTTGGGTTTGTTTGTTATGGGTTGTTTTTATTTGTCTCCTTTGGGGTTAGAATAAGTGAAATGAGCCACATTTTAAAAGATCTATGTTGGTTTTTAGTCACTTCTATTTCTGACTTGGTTTAAGGGCTCAATTTAGCTTTTTAAGTTAGAATACATAAGCCCCTTGTTATTTTTACTTAAGCCCATTCGAAACCCATTAGGTTTAGGTTTAATTAAGCATATTTGAGGATTTTTGTAGCTGTCATATTCACGTCTTCATCTTATTCTCTCCATCAGTCACCTTTCTCTCAACATTGAAGATTGTCTTTTAATCTCACCCACCTTCTCCACCACGTTCTCCACATCAGCCATGTCTGTACTACCTTGAAGACATTTATTTCAATTTTAATGTTTTGTCTTGCTTTGTAATGTTTAAAAAGGCTGTTTTCTGATGTAATGCTGCAGAAGTTGTAATTCAAAAATTTCAGATCTGAATAAAGAGAGTTTTTGCTTTCTTTTATGTTTATGCTCAAAGTGTTCTTATTGATTGCAATTGAGTTTATCTTTTGCTATCAATTTTAATTCTTATTTCTTGTGTTCTTGAGTGCTTAACTGATTGGGGTTCAAGAGGATTTCTGAAAATTAACTTGGATTCTTTTTCGTAAGTGTTCTTGGTTGTAAGAACAAATCCTAATCTGATTGCTTTGTTGAGAAACTAATTCTGATTTGATTAGTAACGAGTTCTAAGGGTCGATAAGGGTCTTAGGATTTCACATCGTTTGGTATCTGAGACGTGATTCCAATCAAGTAAGTATTTATTCCGTATTGACTGAAAACCAAATTTTTTTCATTCTAACTCCAATCAAGGGGCCTATGTATTCTAAGTTAAAAAGCTAAATTGAGCCCTTAAACCATGTCTGAAATAGAAGTGACTACAAACCAATGTCGCTCCTTGAAATGTGACCCATTCACTTATTATAATCCCAAATGAGACAAATAAAAACAACCCGTAACAAATAAATCAAAATTTGACCCAAAATAGGGTCAAAAACGCAAACACCCCAAACTAGTCTATTAGCCCAATTATGTAGACATACTTAGGCTGTAAAACATTCCATATATGGACTTTTCATATTTGGGCAGCCCACTTTCAACATATTTTTGCACATAAATTTGGAGTTGTTCCTTTAAACGCTTTGCACGAGACCTTGTGATTGGACTGACAAAACTTTCTATATTGAGAAAACCTTCCATGTTGGCATTTGAATGATCTAGCTTGTCTTGAATAGCCTCGATACGATTCCCGTAGCATCTCCATACACTTTAGCTCCATTTTTTAAATTTGGTGAAGTTTTCTTGTTTGGAATCGGAAAATTTTCCATATTTAGAATTAGAGTATCAAGAGTGTTTCTTGTAGCATTTTGAACGCCGTTTGTCTTGGAGAATGAGCAACGTTTCATATTAGCCCTTTTTCACGTCAATTCACCTGGGCATGTGAGAATCATTCCAAGCTGCCAGTGTCCTGAATTTGATGGGAAGCTCGAGTGACTTTGTGCCATTTTGTCATGTCAATGATCGAAGCTAGAAATGATTGAAAGTTGTTAATGTTGCGCTGTACCTGTCTTAAGTTGTCTTAAAGCTTAGTTGAAGTGTCTCACTCTCACCAATTAGTTTCTGTAGTTATAAATCGAACATCAAGCAACCACCGTATGGTCCTATGACGGTAAAAAATTAGAAAAAAGGACAAAAATGTAACATTTTATGCTATTTTTGTTGGTTTTTATTTCTCTATTAATTGCCCAAAATATGAGAATGATACTCTGGCTTTGCTAAAACGGCAAAGAAAGCACACAATAGAAAGAAAACGTGCGTTACGCATACGGCAAAATATTAATATACTTGTATTCAGTTTAATTAATTTTTCTTATAATAGTAATTTTTAAATATATGTATATAATTTATAAATTACATATTTTGTATAAGTTATTTAATCAATAATTGATTCAAAGACAAATAAAAATATTCAAGCTAAAAGTAAATGAATTGATAAATAATTTTTATATTTATGTCACGTATTAAATTTTAGAATGGACTCAAATGTAAATAGTTTTTTTTATTAAAGTCCTAATTTACCTGTCTAAATTAAGTCTTGCATGACTCATCTTGTAAGGAAGTTGGTGGATATTTGGAAGAGTTGAGACTCCACCAAGCATCCTTCACTAGTTCCATCTCTTGTTATTGTGAAATACTTACTTACACTTAACATCTCAACAATCTTCTTCTTAAGTGTGAGCTTTTATGTTGAACTTGGACTCCTCCTTAAGCGAAAGCTTTTTTTTAGTAGCTTTAGTATATGGCATCACTAAGATGTCATTCTACTCCAATAATCTGGTCCCACTAAGAGTTTCCTTGCTCTTCTTTGTAGGGAAGTAATCACGAGATCTAATTACCATCTCTATACTCGTCCTTTACCGAACCATCGATTATAATACTAATTGTCATTTTTACGAGAGATTTATATCATGGGTCTGATAAAGGACATATTTGTAAGTCTTAACACTACATTTCAACCCAAAAACTTAAGACATTAAGTTGGAGCATTTTTTACTTATATATCCCTTATTACTTCCATCTCTTTTCAGCATATTATTTCTACCGAAACTTTGAGGTCCTAGCAAATATTTTGTTCCACGATTCACTTCTGGTGGTGGGTGTTGATTCTCTTATTAACAGCTGTGTGTGTGAGAGAGAGAGCGGGAGGGAGGGAAATTTTCTTGAGGAAGAGGTGTACTCTGTTTTTGTATTTTCTCGTGGGAGTGAGGAACAAGGGAAAGGTAGAAGAAGATAAAAACATGGAGAAAGCAATGACAAAAGTTGGGAGCTTTTGGATTTCCAAGAAAGCCAAACAAGAGTTCTCCACCATCACCCATGACCTCTCTGTATCTTCAACTCTCTCTCTCTCTCTTCACCCTCTTATTTTTCTGCCTGCATTTTATGTGAAAAGCTGTTTATGTTTCATTCTCAAGCACTTGCATAGTTGCATTGAATGTTATTTGATCTCTCAGCTTAGTTGGCTTTGTCAAATAGTATCATGCAGTGGATGTTTGGGTTCTCAACTTCAGGGTCAAAACCAGGACATAGAATCCCAAATGGAAAACACTACTGATAAAAAAAATGTGATTTCTAATTAAATCGAAGTAGAAAGAAGCTATTTCTAAAGTTATGACTTATGACTTTTCTGGTTTTTTTTTTCTTTTTTACTAACAATGAACCGTGTGCAAAACAATTCCAGTCATTCTCCGGCACTGTAGAAGAGAAGGCTAGATGCGTATTGAACAAGTTGAAAGGTATGATACTATTTTTTGTCCCGAAATTTAAACAAGATCACACAAGAAGGAAAGCTGAGTCCTTCATGTTTTTGGTTCAGGGAAGCCATTAAAATCGTTACCAGAACTTCTCAGAAAGTACAACCTGCCAACAGGGTTGTTCCCACAGAACATAAAGTGCTACGAATTCGACGAAGCCAAAGGCAAGTTAATCGTCTTCTTTCCGTCGGCATGTGAAGTGTGCTTCAAGGACTCATCCATCATAAGGTACGCGACTCGCGTCAAGTGCACAATGACAAAGGGAAAGATGAGTGGGATTGAAGGAATGAAGACTAAAGTACTCGTGTGGGTTAAAGTGACGAGCATAGGCGTCGAGAGCTACAAGTCTGATAAGATCTGCTTCGCTGCTGGTGTCAAGATATCGAGGCCTAAAGATGCCTATGAGATGCCTAGCGACGCGATTAGAGTTGAGGAGTTTTAAGTTTGCCATTTGTCGGGTTCTTTGGGTCATATGTTTCTGAGTTTGATTCAATGTGCATGTATGATGGAAAACAAGCTGTAGTTCATGTTTGATAAGAATTTTGAAAAACAAAAATTATCCTTTTATTCCGTCAAAACAAATAATGAAAAAGAAAAGGATACGGTATATGCATATACAGAATCAAACATTTATGGAGTGGGGATGGCAATAGCCCAAGGCTCGGTCTGGCAAAGGTAGCCGGTGAACCCGAGCCCATCTCGGCCTAGTTCGAGCTCGATCTCTACCTAATTTTTTATTTTTTATTTTTAAAAAATAGATTATTATATATAAATCGAAATCTTTTTTACAATAATTGTCGGGCTCGAACAAGCTTAGGCAGCCAGAATTTGAGCCCAGTATGACGCACGATTTTGCCATCTCTACTATGGACCTTCATTTTATTGTTCTCAAGTGTAACTTGTATTGCAAAACTTCATGTTGTCTAGAAGGATGAAAGCCAAAATCACACATCTACAGGTCATAAACTAAAACAATAAAACTTGGACACCAGTAGGCTTGAGCTTGAACCTTTTATAATTTTGGACAGTAATGATGTTAAGTAGACCCATACAATCTAGCATTTGATGTGATGGATTAAACTAAAAAACAATTAAAGAGTTAAAGTAAATTCATGAGTTCGATTTAACTTTAAATTAAGCCAAATATTTAATGATCAAGATCTAATTATATAAAAACCAAAAAATAGTTTGATCCAAAATTTATAAGTTATAATTACCTTAAACTAAGATTGTTGTCTAATAATTATTTTATAATACTTAATATTTATATAGATTTTATATTATTTAGATCTTACAAAATTTATACATTTTATATTTATTTAAGAATTGTGATTATAATTTTATATTATTCTAAGAAATTATATTTTATTTTAAAATTTTTATTTATTAAAATACTAAATAATTTATTTATTATGTATACTTACTAAAAATAAAATAGGGTTTACATTCAAAATTTGATAACTATCTATCTGAGTTGACAATAAAATTCATTTTAAAATATATAAATTTACAAAAAAATTTCATAATGTTTAACTTGAACTTTAATTAGATTTGAATCTACATACTGATATGTTGTTAAGGGCATAACAGTAAGCGAAGATAGTTATTTAATGATTGATGATTGGTGTTATACATATTGAACCATCGCTGACAAGATTCGTAACGTATCGCTGAAAAACGGTATGAAACTCAGAAGTTTGGTATTGGTTGGTATCGACGATTGTGCCGACCGGTCTTGGACAGTATTTAAAATACATACTAAATATCAGTCAATACCGTAAATTTTAAAAAATTCTAAAGACTTATCAAAAAAATAAAAATTTTAAAACAACACTCTCCTCCCCGCTATGTTCTACCTCTTTGTCTCTCTCTCAATGTTACTCTCTCTCTCCTCTCTGTCTCCAACCCCAGTCGCCCAGCGTCCCACTCTTAGCCCAGTCCCAGCATTGTCTCTCACACTGCCCACCTCTAGTCGACTACCGCTCTCGTAATTATAAACTAGACCTTTTAAAAATAGCAATAGAAAACAGACCCCATTTGTATGTATTCTATATGCATTCGTTGGTCGAGTCTTTGGCCCTCTTGTCATTTTTTTTTGAAATATGAAATAATTGATTAATGGAGTTACAAAAAACACTTTACAAGGGGGAGGAGACCACATTTGTCATCACCCTATATACACCAAGCCAGTCCACAGCCAATCACCTATCAGGTATACAACGCAAAAACAAAAGGATCAAGTACAGTTGTCATATATGCCATCTAGCCCTCATACTTGGAGTCAGTCGATACTCCTCTTTCCTAGCCACAATGCTTGCTCTAATCTCGTTCAGAATGTTCTACGCTAACTAATATTTATCAGTTTCTACCTGCATGTACAATCTGGAGTTCCTTTCTTTCCAAAGATAATGGATAGAATGAATGAAAGCAGCTTTAAAAAATAAGGCATTTTCCTTATCTGGTTGAGTTTGATACCAGTTCAACGTGATTTGCCTGTCATACACCGAATTCTCAGCGACCACCATATGTTGGATACTACTCCAGACTGCTGAGGAATACACACAAGAAAAGAACAGATGGTTACGATCTTCATCAACTGCGTGGCACAACACACACTCCTTATCTTCCAGATTAAACCGACATTTCGTACGGCAATCAATTTTTAATTGCCAACCAAGCAATGAAGGATGCTCTTGGTCTCAAGGATTGTTGCCATATCAGGTGATACCATGGTACTCGATTGACATCATGCTGAAATACCCTTATGCATGACTTATTAGAAAGCACGCCACTAGAATGCAAAGTCCAAAAAATGGCATCCGATTGAGTGTCATCACCAAGTCGGGGAAGGTGCGTAACCGGTGATTCTGATCCCTGAAAGTGTAGTCTTCATGCTTCTTTCAAAATAAGTTTAGCTACCTTAGTGTCCCCTAGTAGTCAGTTACGGATATGGGAAAAAATTGGGTTACTGGCTAAAGGGCTCAAGTCGCACCAATTATCCACCCAAAACCATGTTTCTCTACCTCCGTTGATACGGTATTTAATCAATGGGTAAAGGTACGGTCGCAGTTTCATCACCTCATTGAAGAACACCAGAGAGTAGGAGGGCTTCAATTGCCAGATATTGTGTTATTGGATATGGACGTGGTGAGCCCACTTAGTCCGTAGGGCTTCTTTGTCAATGATTAGCCGCGACAATTGCTTAATAATAAGGAACCTTTGCAAAGTAATTGAGGACCTAATTCCAAGTCCTCCCTCCTTCTTGGACTAAGTTAACTCCCTCCAATTGACTTTAGCATCACCACCAGCATCACATCTCCCAGCTCATAAAAAATTTTTAAGCAATCGATCAATCCACTTAATAAGCTTATAGGGAAGGATGGTATGGGTGAGTTAGTGAATGTGAAACCTAGAAAGTATTGACAGGATTAAAGATAATCGCCCTTTATAAGATAGGAACTAATTTTGCCGTGACATAACTCAAGCTTTAATTCTCTTTACTATAATGATACAGTCCGAATACTTAAGCTTTTTAGGAGAGATCATCACTCCTAGATAACGCATATAAGGTGGCTGGAGAAGGAGTCCAGTAGCACTTTGAAATTTCTGAGGATTTTGAATATCAGAAGATAAAATCAAACTAATCTTCTCCAAACTGATCTACAGGCCCGACCACCGAGAGAAGGTAGACAGAGCATTCATAAGGATGTTAACCAATGCAATATCTTCCTCACAAACAAAAGAAGGGCATCCGTAAACATAAGATGTGAAAGTTGCAAGTCCCGGCATTTATGATGATATTTAAAATGCCCATTTGCCCTTATGATCATCTTAAGAAGTTTAGAAAAACCTTCCAATACAATAGAAAATAGATACGGTGATAGGGGGTCCCCTTGACGAAGCCCTCGAGTAATCTTAAAAGGCTTAGAAGGAGTACCATTGACTAACACACTCAAATGGGCGTTTGGACACATTCCATAATCCAATTCACCAATGTCTCCGATAAATCTAGTGCGGCCAAACAAATTCATAGAAAACCTCAGCCTACTAAGTCATAAGCTTTATAGAAATCAATCTTCAGTATACAACTCTTAATATTCTTCCCAGACGAGTACTCTTTAAGGAGGTCCTAAACAGGGAGTATGTTATCTCCAATAAGTTTACCCGGGATAAAAGCTCCTTTGGTGAGGTGAACATATTCGACCAAGATGCTTTACACTCAGCCTGCTAAGAATTTCACAATGGTTTTATAGACCAAGTTACAGCACGAAATTGGCCGGAAGTCCCCCGATGACATTGGATGGACCTTCTTCGATATCAGCTATTACATACAAACTACATTAAGCATATACCAATCCGAAGGAATCACTCATACAATTTATGCCAACAATACATTGAAATCACAAAAGTGAACCTTCCAAGCCAACATCTACCTCGTATTCAAGATACTTAAATAACGCGTTAATTACAAATTACAAATAATTTTGCAAACTCATATGCACTTCCTCCTTGATACATTTATGCAAACTTTTTTCTTTTTCATTTTCTTTTTTCTTTTCTTGTGCTTTTCTCTTTTCTCTTTTCTTTCTTTCTTTTCTTTTTTTAACATTAAAAGAAACTACATTAACATGAGAATTTTAATCATAAGACATAACAAGTCATCCCAACATTAACCAATCCACACATATGTACACCCCCACACTTACACTTTTGTATATCCACAAACTCACCATTCACAAATACTCCACTAGCTTTATAACTTGGGTAAGACATTTGGTTAAGTTTAAAAGTATAAAATGTGGTTTATACAAAAGGAAAGGTATATAGCTTAAAGTGGGTTAACATGGGAAAAACCATGCCAATAGTGTAAGGCTATTTAGCTAATATAGTTTGGAAAAACAAATAATGCCAAATCATTTCCAAGTTAATGCATGTGATAAAAATGTGGTCTTGAATAGAAATTCAAAGAAAAATTAGGATGTACATATCATGAAGGTCACACATTATCAAAAGCAATGAGACTAAAATGAAGGTGTCAGTCAAATAAGGCTTAAAATCTCCAACTTTGTCTACCACTAGTCATTACTCTTATAAAGATAATGCATATCTACTAATCACAAGAGTAAAAATACATGCTAAAGTTGCTATGAAATTCTCTAGTCAATTCACACTCTAATCATGACTATATAATCTCATAATCAACAGAAAATAGAAAATGTTTATTTTGTTGTTTTATTCTTTCTCTCATTTTGATTGAAAACTTAAAACAAGCAAAAAACAAACTAACATAGAATCACACATGAAAATAAAAAGTAATGTGGATATGTAAAGAAAAGAAATTTACTTCCCTTAGATTGCCTCTCAAGAAGCGCCTTTGTTTAGAGTCACTGGCTCAACTCCTTCTCCTCACGTGACAAAATTGTGATCTTCAAGTATTACGGTTAGCTTCACTTCCACGTGAGGTTGTGATCCTCAGATTCTCAATCTCGACTAAGTTCATTTACTCCGAAAATATCTCAAATGTCTCTTTTCCTTTTTCTTCCTCATTTAATTCCTCCAATCTGCTATGTAAAGGTGAAGAGTCATTCTCAACAATAAAATAGAACTCAATACTTACCTCTGAGCTAAAAGATATGTCTTTTTCTACTTCAAGCTCCTCCTCTACTTCTTCTACACAAGCAACTCCTTGAGTAATGCTCTCAAAATTCTCAAGCTCCTCATCACTCTGTAAAGATCCGCATAAATGTCCATTGGGTACACCTTGGGTTGATACGGTTGCTCCTCTTCGCTTTACAGTTCCAGATGATTGATATCTCCCCATTGAGGTAATGCATCTTGTTGGAATTGTAGAGCATCCTGTCGGATTTGCTGTACACCTTACTGAAACAACTGTTGCATATTCTGTTGGAACTGCTGCATATCCTGTTGAATTTGAAGATTGTTAGTAGCCATAATATTAAGCATTTCTTATAAACATGTAACTAAGTCGTGTTGGCTCTCTGAATCTTGGCAACTAGACCAAGATTGTCTTTCATCCTACTAGAATTGCGGGATATCCTGTTGGGTCTGCTGTATACTCTCGTAAAGCTACTACATACCCTGCTTAAATTGAAAAAAATTGTTAGCATTAAAGGTCTTGATATAGTAGTCCAGAGATATAAGTGAATCGTGATAAGAAACTTCTGGTCTATACGAGAATTGTTGTGCTTCTTGCAAACTATTATGGAAGTAACTTTGTTGATTACCCCATCCATAACTAAAGTTAGTTTGATCAGTCCAATATTGGTTATAGGATTGAGAGTAAGAGTTAAAGAAAAAATTACTTCCATCCATGATTTTTTTTAATAAATCATAAACACAAAACAGAATAAAGAAAGGATTACAACATAACTGAAAAGAAATCGATTACAAACAAATATATACAAAACACCAATTAAATCACAAACAAAACTAAAACACCGCAGTCCCCGGCAACAACGCCAAAATTGACCACGTGTTGTAACGCTAGTCAAAATAAAAACTAGAATACTACTATAGCAGTGGTGAGTCTAGGTCAATCCCACAGAGAGTGTGTGTAAAGTTATTGAAATAAAATTAATCGGTGTTTAGGTTTTGGAGGGGGGGGGGGGGTTTGGAATATTTTAAACAAGAAAATAAAATGAAACTAGACTAATAAAAAAATTAAAGAAAACATGCGAAAAATGAAAAAAGTGAGGAATTTGGTAAGGACCCAGTTCTTTGGCTCAATCTCAGCCTACACCCTAATTAAGCATATTTCATTGATTTGTTTTTCTCAATCCTCTCCTAGCAACAATTAATCGTGGGTTAATAAATAACCTAAGTTTTCCCTTAGGTTTTGTTTAATCAAGATATGATCGTTAATTAAGCCTAGCTACCAAATAACCTAGGATATGATGTCTAGATTTAATTAGGCAGTAGCATTACAAATTAGGAAAATTAATTAATCAAGGCAACAATCACATACGATGCGTCACTTGACCTAGGTCATGTTATCCCTAATGATTACAAATTATTAGTCACTACACGTGAATTTTAACAAAGCAATTACGGATTATATCGAAATTCTAGCTTTGGGTTCGCAATTAAATGATTCAATGAATGCATTTAAATCTTCTTTTCACAATACCCAATTGGTTCATGCACAAATAATTAAACAATAAAAAATCTGATTATCCATACACAATACCCAAATCAATTAACATAGGATAACACAATCAATTTCTAATGACAGAAAGAAACAACAAAATAATAAAAAATACTTAATCCAGATCGTCGGCGTCGATGTTACCTCTGAACCAGTGTTGAAACGTCTAGCCCTTAATGGGTATCTTCTGAAAAAATGCTTCAGCCCCATATCCCTAGCCAAAACCCCTTTCGGCTCTCTTTAGTTCACCTCCCTCTCTTCTTTTTGGCGCTAATCTCTCTTTTTCCCTCAATATTCACCGATGTGACGAATAAATTTGTTGGGTCACACATACTATTCACCCCTCCACTCCTCTCCCTTTTGCTAACGATAGCGATTAACGCTAGCTTCCTTCTACTATCTCGTAATGTTGCATCATAGTGTGAAACGTCTATGTTTCTGCTGCTCTTGCCTCTCATCTGCGCTGTCGTTTTGGTTGTTTTCCTCACTTGGCTTGTGAGTCATTTTATTCATGCTTCTGCTCCTCTTCCACATTGTTTGCTTGCATGAAACGCAGGTTGTTTGCATTTGATTCACGCGTTTAACTTATAGACTGTTGCATGCTTCATCTTTATTCTTCTTTGTAATTTTAACTTGTGTTTCATTTTTCTTGGCATTAATTACTTGCTCCAATATTTATCATTCTTGCTCCATGATGACAAAGGATTATGATTCGTCAGAAAATGACCCAAATGTAGTGCTTTCGACTCACTTTAATTTCTTTGCTTCCAAATTTTGCCTAAAATCACATATGAATTAAAGTGAGTATCTTAAGTAATTTAATGCCAATAATTACTAACCGTTATGAAATAATTTCATAATCAATTAAGTACTTATAAATTTTCCCCACATTTAGCTTTTAGTCGTCCTCGGGAAAAACATTAAAATTAAACTCAAAGATTGAAAAATATTGGCTCGTTTCCTATATGTTTCAAGAATACATAATCATAAACAAAGATGAATGGCTTTCAAAAATTATAGCAATAAGTCAACATTTCAAGCTTTTACTCATGATCAATCGACATTCGTCATCTTCAAAACTGAACAATCTAATGGTAGACTCGAAAAATGTATTTAACTAAAATATATCCATAGGTACACTCAATACCATTCATGATCATATCATTCCATAACTTTACATATCATTTCATTTCTCCACCACTAATGTTCACATGCAAAATCATGAATCAAAGGACTTTTCAAGGTTATAAAGTGGGTAAAGGTAAGGTAAGATGTGTTTTGGTCAAGTAGCACGAAAGCTATCAAAGCTAGTGAAACAAAAGCAACACTTAATCAAAAACTGGGTACCGTTAGCTATGACAAATGCAACATTTATATTTCACAGCCCTATTCAACTCTCGCACACCAACCACATGAAGATATACCAATCCTAAAGAATCACTCATACAATTTATGCTAACAATACATTGAAACCACAAGAGTGAACCTCCAAGCCAACATCTACCTCATGTTCAACATACTTAAATAACATATTCATTACAACTCTATGAAGATGCATTAATTATGAATAACTTTGCAAACTCGTATGCACTTCTTCCTTGATGAATTTATTTTTAAAAAAATTTCATTCTTTTTCTTTTTCGTCTTTCTTTCTTTTTTCATTTTCATTTCATTTCTTTTTTATTTCTTTCTTTTCCTTATGCAAATTAAAATAAACTACATCAACATGAGAATTTCAATGATAAGACATAATAAAACATCCCAATATTAACCAACCTACACATATGTACACTCTCACACTTATACGTTTGTACATCCACAAACTCACCAATCACAAATTTTTGACTAGCTTTATGGCTTGGGTAGGACATTTGGTTAAGTATAAAGCATGTAATATGGTTGAAATAAAAAGAAAGGCTAATAAGGCTCAAAGGGGCTTATTAAAAAGGAAAATCATATAATGGGTAGGCTATTCGGTTAATGTAGTTCGGAAAAGCAAAGAATGCCTAATTATATCCATGTTAATGTTTGTGATAAAAATGTGGTCTCGAATAGAAATTCAAGAAAAAATCAGGATGTACATGTCGTGAAGGTTACACATTATCGAAAGACAATGAGACTGATATGAATATGTCAGTCAAATAAGGCTCAAAATCTCACTAGCTTTGTCTACCACTTGTCACTACTCTTCTAAAGATAATACACATTGACCAATCACAAGAGTAAAAACACATGCTAA
>JANKOD010000007.1:14898519-14908774 GCA_026284645.1 Erythroxylum acuminatum | reverse complement strand
CTTATTGCCTAAATACATGTGTTTGTAGTATTTTCCCCTTTAATTATTTTATTTATTTATTTCATTTTTTTCTTTTTCAATTGCTTGTACGTTTTATTTATTTGTTTGTTTTCTTTCTTATCTATTTATTTATTTACTTCCTTTTATCTTTATGTTGTTTTGAATCTCTTTTTTTATATTTATGTTTTTGTTTTTGTTTTTATTCATTTTTACTTATGCAGTTATTTGTTGATGTATTTAGCTATTATTTTCTTTAAACCATTTTTCTTTAAAAAACTTTTTTTCTTTCTTATGGGTCTATCAAAAACAGCTGCTTTACTAATTAAGAGTAAGGTTGTGTACTTCTAGACTTCCTTAAACCCTGCATCCTAGAGAAATTTCTACTAGGAAGTTATTATTGTTATTGTTATTATTGAAATATAAATGTAATTAATGAGCTTTAGGAAATCAATGAAAAATTAAATAATTAACAAAGACCACTTATTGTTATGAAATCAATTAATTTATAGTTAGGGTCATCTTTATTGTCGTTGTTGGGTGTTACCCAATAATTTATTTATAAGAAATATGTTTACTAAAATTGAGATTATGATGTTTGAAAACTTTTGACCTCAAAGCACTTTGTGGTCATTTTATATAAATAATATTAAATAGTGTTATGTATAAATATCTATCATATTAATGTATTGACATTATCTTATTTGGACCTTTTCAACTTATTCGTATTATTTTAGAATGTTAATAATCTTTCTTATAATATCAAGATTTTTATAATCAAATAATTCCTATGTACTTGTAAATTAACTGGGCAAGAATCAACACAAATATATGATTAGGTGTTTTTAGTTTTCTCTATTCGATCCAGTTTACCATGGAGAAAAATGATATTGTGAAACCCATTTTAATTATTCTAAGTAGTTACTACAATCTTTGGGTGCTAAGAAATAAAAATTTTCAATTGATCACAATCTTTAGCATATTGTTACAAGATATATCACTGAGCTAACTAAAGAGGTAAATAAAACTAATGTAAAATTTGTAGATCATCTTAAAGATTGGGATAGTAAAAGTTATCAGATCATCACATGGTTCCACAATACCTCTGCTCCATCCATTCATATTCAATTTATGGATTATAAAACTATAAAAGAAACCTATAATTTTTTGTCCAATTAATATAAAAATATTAGACTTATAAACTATTACTAGTTGTGAAGAGCTCTTCATAATTTAAAATAGGAGCTTAGTTAATTTGGGAATGATTTTCTCTTATAAGTTCAACTAATTTGAAATAAAATATCTCAGGCTAAAATTAGTAAAGATCATCTTCATCCCTTTTAAGTTCTCATAACTCTTCGACCTAAGTATAAAGATGTCTTAGCCTCTTTATTTTACTGAAATCCAACACCTACATTAGATAGTGCAATTATGAGATTATTTTTTAAGAGACTTGCCTTAATATTGACAAAAGTTCACATTCTGAAGTTGTTATTGCAACCACTTGATCCTTACATCAGAAATATGGTATATCTGTAAGAATTATCATCAAACTGGTCATAGTTTTATAAATTGTCCTATTATAGAATGAAGATAGTGTTATGAGTTTGGCTATATTCTTAAACATTATCTAATACAAACTCCACGATCAAAAGGTGGGTTCTCTAAATTCAAGAATGTCTCAAAGTCTAGATCTTCCTCTGTCACTGTTATTACCACTAAGGGTTTTACTGCCATAAATGATCTTGAGGTATTATTTAGACAGATTCTTTCTTTTAATTCCTCAAAGTCTAGATTTTCATATGTCATTATTGCTACCACTGAGGGACTACCATCACTATAAGTGATATTAAGGCATCGCTTAAGCATGTTATCCCTTCCAATTCCTCTATTGCCATATCTGCCACCATGTGTAATTCTCATTGGCTTTATGACTCTATACATTACAATCATATGACTACTATTATCAAAATTTTGTCTTCTCTGAAACTTGTCTCTTCCTTACTATCAATTCATATGGTAAATGTTAGCAAAATGAGCATTACTCATATTGGTCATGCATCTACCCCCAATCTTAATCTTCTTAACACCTAATACATCTCCAGCTTAGCCCTCAATCTTATCTCTACTAGTCAGTCATGTGATACAGGATTAATGATAATATTTCTCCTCTAGTTTTTCAGGCACACGATCTAAAAATAGGTCAAAATTTTGGAACAGGTTATAGGGTGGGTCGATTATTTGAGCTTACCTCTTTTTATCTTCCTTCAAAGCTTATGTTTGTGGCTATATCCATTAACTCTTTCATTCACTAATGAAATATTTGTCTTAACCGTGGTTCAACTAATAAAATTTAGCCTTTAATTTCTCATGGAATTTTAGGTTTTAGAAAGTTTGAGTAAATTAAATGTTTAGATTGACAACTTACAAAATAACTTGCCTTATCCTTTAATATTAATATTTCTATTTCTAACAATATATTTAACTTGATTCATTTTAACATTTGGCGTCATTCTCCTTTTTCTTCAGTTAAAAAATTTTGATTCTTTGTTTATTTATTGATAATTATTCTTAATTCACTTGAACATATTTTCTAAATCATTTTTTTAAAGTTGTCACAAATTTACATTACATTTTCCGTTATAATTAAAACTCAATTTTCTCGCACTATTAAATTATTCACATAGACAATGTTATGGTATTTTGAGATTCTTCTATACTTTAGTTTCTTAGTCAACAAATCATTGTTGCTTAATGTTCATGTATTCACAATTCTTAAAGAAATAGACGAATTGAACAAAAACATTGCCGCATTCTTAATTTTATTTATGTTGTTCTTCATTTTTCTTCACTAAAAAAACTTTAAGGGGATGCATCTCTTACTACTATCTACACCATAAATTGAATTCCAACCTTAGTCCTTCATAATTTATCTCCTTTTAAAATTTTATTTAGTAATCTTCTAATTATTCAACCCTGCATCCCTTGGATATGCTTGGTTTGTTCTTTTACAAACTCATGAACACACAAAATTAGAAGTTCATGCTAACATGTATTATTTTGTTGGTTATAGGATAGAACATAAAAGTATTGTTGTTGGGATCTTGTTTCAAATAAATTATATATTTCTCATTATGTTACCTTTTGGAAAAATATCATGTTTTCTTTTGTTTCCAAATCTCACCACTCCATCACTACTAAATCTTTGTTTTTGCTGACTCCTTAATTGAGTTATTTCAAAGTACTAATATAGGTAACTCTGACCTGAACTTTGTTAGCCTTAACCCACATGCTATCATTGATTTTGCACCAGTTGTTGATCATACATCTATACTTACACTTGATACATCTCTTTATCATTCCACTCGAATAAGACAAACTCCTCATCATCTTATTAATTTCCACTATTATTCTAATATTGCAACTCTCCATGACTTCTCTTTTATCATAAGGCAAATACTAACCCCCTTTGTCAACAAGTTGTGTTTGAAGATCTTTAGGCCCTAAAAAAAACTGATACTTGGGACTTAGTTAATATTCCTCCTAATACGACACCTATTAGTTGTAAATGAGTTTACAAAATTAAAATTGGTTTTGATGGCTCTATTGAATGTTACAAAGCCTATTTATCTACCAAAGGGTACACACAAGAGTCTGGTAAAGACTATAAATAAAACTTTACTCTAGTATTTCGATTAACCTCTATTCACAATCTATTAAATTTATTATAGTTCAAAAATGGCAACTTTTTCATATGAAAGTCAAAATTTTCTTTCTCTACAATGATTTACTGCAATATGTTTACATATATCCTCCTCCAGGTCATCATTCTTCTTATAAGGTTTGTAGGCTTCGACAAGCCTTATATTGATTGAAACAAGCTACAAGGGCTTGGTTTGCAAAATTCAGCTCCACCTTTACTCAATTTGTCTTTATTTCTGGTTTGTATAATTCTACATTATTCAGTAGTCAAATTGTTAGGGGCATTGCCCTTTTATTAATTTGTGTTGATAATCTAATAATAAAATTCGATGATGCCTTTAGTATTTTAGGATTACAATATTACCTTAGTCGTCATTTTGAAATAAAAAATATAGGTTCTCTCATTTTTTATGTCTTAAAATTTCCTATACTTCTCATGGTTATTATCTCTTACATGCTAAGTACACATTTGACCCATTTTTTCGAGTTGACATCACCAACAATAAACTATATCAACTTCTTTGGAATATAACTATAAGCTTACTCCTTTAGATGGTACTCTTATTGATGATCCCACTTTATGTTGATAACTTGTTGGTAGTTTTGTATGTCTCACTATTACTCAACTTGATATCTCATATATTATTCATCTGATCAATCAATTTATGTCCACTCCTTACTCATATCATTTTTTCATGATTAAGATAATTCGTTACATTAAAGAAACTCTTTTCTATATATTACACTTCTCTGCTACCTTAATTTTGGTATTATCTAGCCATTATGAAGATGATTGGGCTAGTGATCCAACAGATCATCATTTTATCATTAGTTTTTTTTTCCCTTGGGGATTCTTTTGTTTCTTAACTTAGCAAAAAATAAATTGTTATTGCTCGATCTAGTACCGAATCTAAATATCATGCTCTTACTGATGCTACATCAAAATTACATTAGGCTATGTTTAGTGGGGGTTTATTAATGGAATGAAATATAATATAATATTATTTCCTTGTTTGAGATGAGGGTTTATAATGAAATAGAATGGGATGGGATGGAAGAAGAGAGTTTCATATTACATCCCATTTCATCTTAAACAGTAAAAATAAAAAATCTCTGATTTGGAGAGTTTAGGATAAAATGTAAAATAATAAATAAATTTACACTATAATGCATTATAAATCCTTCATTCAAACAACATTTTACTATATTACATTATGAACCATTTCATTCCTTACAAACAACAATTTTATAATATTACATCTATTTACATTTTATTCCATTATAGATCATTCCATTACATTATATTCTATTCCATTCAGCTAACCAAACATAGCCTAAGTGCCGTCGATGGGGCTCTAATTAAGCCCATAACCGTGGACAATAGAGAGACATTTGTTTTTTCTTCTTTTTCTTATTTGGTGAACAAATTTGGTTTCTGCTGGACGTAAGGACCTTATTTATGGTAAAATTTCGAAAACGGACACGGTAAGCTGGTCCTATAAGCTATATTGAATCAATACTTCATATTTTGCTATTCTAGAATGTGCAATTATAATTGATCCATGAGAATGGGGAAAAGGACAGAAAAATGCACGAGACTATTACAGTCCAATCATGTTCGTATTATCGCTGATATTAGGCGACAATACTGTTTCTAATGTTAAAAATTTACTAATGCCTAGAGTAAATAGACTGCCATTTACCAGCCATTTGTGAGTGATTCGGGGGCTTAATGGTAAAAGTGACTTACCAAGGAAGCTAATTTTACTCATTCTTCAGTAATTTTCATGTATTAAATAAAACTTGTGAATCTATTAAATTTTATGTATTACATAAATCCTTAGTAAGTTAACCCATTTTCGGAAATTAAAAAAAAATTCTAGATTAGACATGCACTACTTTTTCCTTGAATATTTTTTTTTTGGTAAATCAGAGTAATAAATTAGAAAGAATAAATATATACAAAGCGTCCAATTACAAGTGCCACTGGAGACACAACGAGCCAAAAAGGCTAACAGGCATAAACAGGCAGGCCAAGAGAAAGACAACAAACACTCAAAAGAGAGGCACGAGAGAACAAGAAACTGCCAGACAAAACCAAAAAACAGGGTGCTCCACCAAAACTAAAGCGGCTATAGCCATGTGAAATGCAGGCGGTGAGCACTAGCTCAGACGAAACTATTTTTCTTGAATATTTTCGACATGAACTAACTGTTGAAAGAGAAATGGTAATTTGTTTTACCCTTTTCTCTTCCTTTAGAGATTATCCTTAATTCAATCTTTTAGTCTATGTCGTAGAGATGTTAAATAATGATGATGTCCTAAGCTGGCAAACGCCATTTGCAATGATCAATGATATGGAAAGCAGATAAGAGCTATAGAAACCAAAAGTTACCATCGACCATTACAGGTCTCCACTCTCCACCATTTTGTTCCAAAAGAAAAGATAAAAGAAAACTTGTCTCTAACGGTGGAGAGGGTGGCTAATCATTTTTTTTATGCGCACCACCCCACTATCTTTACGCGTTTAATAGTTCATTTTGAAAGATTGATTCTAAGCCCATTTTTATAATAATCTGATCATGAACATACATCAAGTTGCACAAGGTTCCTCCAATTATCATCCCAATGCAAATTTAGACATTTGCTTCATGCCATTCGCAATGCATTAACCAACCAAATGTAAGTGATGATGAGTGAAGTTGTTGAGAAGTCATTGGCTATGGACGCCAGAATACCTACCTTTTGACTTACCCCCTCCTCTCTCTTTTTTCTTCTCTTGTTGAATCGAGTGTTCTAAACTTGTTATTGGTTTCATATTAACAACTGGAATTGCCGGGTTTGGTATGTTTATATGAAAATTATATAGCCACCACACGCACATTTCTTATTATCTACTTTTAAGACTCATCAACAGGGCATCACTGAACACAGTAAGAGCCATTTTGTTAACTTATTTCCACAAAAAGAAGAAAACCTAAAAGATTGATCTATTTGAAGTGTTTGCGGGAGGATATATATGTTTACTTAAAATATGATCTAACTCAAATGAGACCTGCTTTATACTCTGCTAGAATGCTGTAGAAGACAGAAACTATATGTTCTTCACATGTGATTACTCTAAAGCCATCTGGAGACTATCCAATAAATGGTAGTGAACGCTGACTATGACTGGGATGCTAGTTTGAAAGGGGTCAATAGCCGCATCAAAACAGGTTCTGAAATGTCATCATTATTAAGGTTGGTTTTATATCAACCATTTTTATGATCCGGCAAGAAAGAAATTACCGTATCTACCGAAATGTAGCTGCAGAAAAGGACCAAATAGTAAACAAGTTGTTGAACTGGATAAGAGAAATGTTGCTGGCCAGGGGCATTGACAAGATGTTATCACAGCAGATGAAAATGAGATGGAATATCTGAGGTTAGTGGGTAGTTAATAGATAGTGGCGTCATTTTCTGAATTCTGTAACTTTGTATAGTAGTGCATAGGTAGTGACCTCTCTCAATTTGGTGATTGGTGTAATATTAGCTTGGTTATTGTTAATATTATTTTTTTAAAAAAAATTAGTTAAGAATATTTAAGACAGATGATCTGATGAGCCTGCTTTGAGTTTAGACTGAATTTGGGTTGATATTCTTTGTGTTGAATTGAGTTCAAGACTTAATTTTAAATCGTAGTTTATGAAAAATTTTAAAAATAATAATTAATAAGAGTATAGATAAATTGAATTATGTAAATATTTATTAGACTGAGTTTATTATTTAATTTAAAATTATCAACTCATTATATGACTTATTTAAATATATAATTTATAAATGATTATTAATTTAATATTGTATTTAATACACATTTAAATAAAAATATTTACAAATTTTAATAACTTTATGAGAGTACTATGAAGAAAGTAAGTGAAAGATTAAAAAGATCATTCTTTTTTTTGTTCCTCTGTTGGAGTTGGCAATACTTAAGGATAGATGAATTCCGCCGCATCTTACCGTACAAAAGTGCGGCTTTAAGTGTTCTCTAATGTTATGGACGATCAATCACAATAATCAAAGAACAGTGCAGGAAATAAACAAACACACAGATTTACGTGGTTCACCAAAATATAGCTACGTCCACGGGCGGCTAGGGTTTCTTTCATTCACTGTGAATTTTTTTTGATACAATGATATACTAGGAGAATAGAATACAAAAGGCATAACGTGGGCCTTGTAAAATCCAGAATATTTTATCAGGCTCCATATCTCAACAATTCTCCTACTTAAAGATTGATCCAAGTAATCCAACCATCTTCATTCTCCATGCCAATGTACCCACAAACTCACCTAGCCGCAACATCTCCTACGTTGTGGTAGAAGACCAACTGAGGCCTTGCACAGCCTCAGTTTCCCAGCATCCACACCTTTAGTCAACATGTCTGCTGGATTCTTAGCACCATCAATCTTCTTCAAACACATCTCACCTTCTTCCACCAAACTGCGAGTGAAATGATACCTACGTTGGATGTGCTTGGTTCTAAAATGATATACTGGGTTCTTCACCAACTTTATGGCACTCTGACTATCAGTGAAGAGAACCTTGTTATTCTGCTTCTTGCCCAACTCTTCCAAGTAATCAGTCGACTATATCATCTTCTTAGCAGCTTCAGCTATTGCAACATATTCAGCCTCTGTAGATGACATAGAGACACACTTCTAAAGTTTAGACATCTAGCTCACTGCTGTCTCATCTATAGTGTAGACATATCTGGATGATACTTTTGCTTGAATCCACATCTCCACTAAGATCAGCATCAACAAAACCCTTTAATACTACCTTGCCATTCCCATAACAAAGCGAGGTGTTGACTGTTCCTTTCAAGTATCTCAGAAGCCACTTCACAGCTTCTCAATGTTCTTTCCCTGGATATGACATGTATCTGCTCACAGCTCCCACTGCATGTGCTATATCAGGCCTAGTGTAGACCATAGCATACATCAAACTCCCAACTGTAGAAGCATAAGGCACTTTTGCCATATGTTTACGTTCCTCAGCTTTTTTGGGTGATTGCCGCTTTGACAATTTGAGATGGTTAGCCAAAGGCGTACTCCTGGGCTTAGCATCATCAACTTTGAACCTGGACAACACCTTTTTAATGTATTTCTCCTGGGAAAAATTTAGAATTCTGGCAGACTGGTCTTAGGAAATCCTCATCCCTAAAATCTACTTTGCTACACCCAAATCTTTCATCTCAAACTCTGAGGACAGTCTCCTTTTAAGATTATTTATCTCCTCCATACTTGAACCTGCAATCAACATATCATCCACATACAGAAGTAAAATAACAAAGGAGTTAGTAAACTTCTTGATGTAACAACACTGATCCTTTTCACTCTTGTGAAAACCGTTTCTGAACATGAAGGAGTCAAACTTCTTGTACCACTGTCTTGGAGCCTACTTCAATCCATACAAACTACTTTTGAGCTTACACACCATGTATTTATCAACTATGATGCTGTGCTCACTGCATTTGCCCAAAACGTTTTTGGCAGCTCAGCATGTAACCTCATGCTTCTTGCTCGCTCATTTAACGTTTTGTTCATCCTTTCAACAATCCCATTCTGTCTTGCCTTGCCAGGAACTGTCCTGGAACACCTGATTCCCTCATTAACACATAACTTGAATTCTGTAGAATCATACTCTCCACCATTATCAGACCTTAAGCATTTAATCTTCAACCCAGTCTGATTTTTAACTTCAACCTTCCACCTCTTAAATCTAAAAAACACATCAGACTTATGTTTTAGAAAGTAAACCCGTACCTTCCTGCTGAAGTTATCAATGAAGGTGACGTAGTATCTCGAACCACCAAGAGAGGAGACTGGAGATGGCCCCCACACATCTGTGTGTACTAGTTCTAACCGTTCTGCCTTTGGTTCTCTGCTAGCCTTTATGAAACTAACCCGTTTTTGCTTTCCCAGAACACAACTCTCACAAAAACCCAAATCAACAGATTTCAAACCTTGCTGATACCCCTTTGAAACTAGCATCTTCATCCTTTCTGACTCATGTGTCCTAGTTTGTTGTGCCACAGACTCGAGCTCGATGTACTATTGACGACAACAACCATGTTCGAACACTCTGCGGTACTATATAAGGTTCCAAATTTTGTGCCCCGTGCTATCACCATAGCTTCCTTCACAATTTTCTAGGAACTCTCCCCGAACACTGTCTTGTAACCCGTGTTATCCAACTGACCAATAGAAATTAGGTTCTTCTTCAAATCAGGAATATTTATGACATCCTGCAGCTTCCTTCTACCTCCACCTGAGGTCTGTATACACACATCCCCTTTCCCAGCAATCTCCAAGGCTTTATTATCAGTAAGATACACCTTCCCAAAATTTCCATATTTAAAATTATGGAATATCTCTCTGCTCGGAGAAGAGTGGAATGATGCACTGGAATCAAGTATCTAGAGTCAACCAGGCTATCCACACTAAGAATTAAGGCATCACCAATGTCTTCCGCAGAACATACAGAATCATCATCTTCATGAGACTTATTTTT
>JANKOD010000007.1:14885917-14896798 GCA_026284645.1 Erythroxylum acuminatum | reverse complement strand
GTGTAGGGCAGTCCTTCTTGAAGTGTCCTTTTTCACCACAGTCCCAACAAGTGACCTCCTTTCTGCCTTGAGATTTTTCCTGCCCTTTTGATTTCGATAGACCATGTTTACTATGGCCTCCCTTCGACTTACTCCTGCCCCTTCCCTCAACACTGAGTGCATTACCAGACGAATCCCCGATTTCTCTTTTGCGAATGCTCTCGCTCATGACAACATCTTGGACTTCATCAAACCTTAGCTTCTCAGACCCATGCGAACTGCTAATTGCGGAAACAACAGTATCTCACTACTCGAGTAGAGAGGACATCAAATTAGGGCTCTAATCTCATCATCAAAATTAATATCAACAGAGTTCAATTGACTGATAATCATATTAAATTCGTTAATATGATCTGCGACCAATCCACTTTCAGACATCTCCAGATTGAACAAGCAATGCATCAAATATACCGTATTGATAGCTGACGGTTTTTCGTACATGTTAGGCAGCGCCTTCAGTACTCCTACAGTCGTTGTCTCCTTAATGATGTTAAAAGCAACGTTTCTCACCAACGATAAACGAATCAACCCTAGCGCCTGCCGATCTTTCAAATCCCAAACCTCCTGTCTCATGGTTTCTGGCTTCATCCCTAACAAAGGTTCAAGGAGGTTTCTCTGATACAGATAATCTTCCATCTGCATCTTCCACAAACCAAAATCGTTTCCATCAAATTTCTCAATTTGAAACTTCGCGCTTTCCATCTTTTCAAATTGTTGTGATACGAACCAAGCTTTGATACCAATTGTTATGGACAATCAATCACAATAATCAAAGAACAATGCAGAAAATAAACGAACGCATAGATTTATGTGGTTCACCAAAATATGGCTATGTCCACGGGCGGCTAGGGTTTCTTTTATTCACTGTGAATGTTTTTTTTGAAACAATGATACACTAAGAGAATAGAATACAAAAGGCATAACGATATTTCGCCAGGAGTAAATTCTAGAATATTTTATCAGGCTCCATATCTCAACATCTAACACTTAAGCGAGTTTGCATTGTAGACTCGACTCCAAGTGAATCTGAAAAAATAATGTTATTTTGGATTAATTTTTAAAACGACAATGTTTTAGATCGAATTTTTGATAGCTTCTCAAATTTAAGTCGAACTTAAATTTTGATTAAACTAATTTTAATTCAACCACTTTGGGTTAAGCTTAAACTTAATTATTAAGCCTATTTTTCTATTCAATCTTAACAACTTTTTGTCTTTTAAGTCTACCTAATGCTTATACGTAAATCTTTTTTCATTAAAGATATTTTAGAAAAACTAAATAAGATCTTTTTTCAATTGAATTTAAGATATCTTTTTTTTAAAAATCTTTTTCATTCAAAAGTATGTTTTCCAATATTAAAAAAGGTGTATAGAGAAAGCAATTTAAAAAAACCATTAATGAACAATTATTAATAATAAATAATCAAGTAAATCATTTTAAAATATTTTTCATCACGTCAACTAAAATAAAAAGTCCACCATGCATAGTATAGTAAACACTCAATAATAAGGATATGTTTGATTAGACATGAGATTTTTAATAAAATGTAATGGAGTGGAATGATTTAAAATGAAATGGAATGGTTTACAATGAAATGAAATGTAAATGAATGTAATATTAGACAACGGTTATTTGGGAATGATGAAATAGTTCATAATGTAATATAATGAAATGTTGTTTATTATTTTATATTCTATCCTAAACCTCTTAAATGGGAGGTAACTTATTTTTAGCGTTTAGGATGTATTGATAATACCCACATTTGAGTATCTCATGTTGGAAAAAAAAAGAGAGGAAAGAAGACTAACATATAAGTCTAGTGGGCTACTTCACTTATTGCCAATTGATTTTAGAATGGAACCTCACTTGAGTTTGCGTGTGGTCTAACTTTCCTTCTCGTGTGGGGCCGTAGACTCGTTGCAAATTTCACATGATCAGTAGCGAAGCTACTCTTTGGTGAGGGTGGGCAAATGCCCACCCTCAAATATTTTTTTTATTAAAAAAGAATAGAAGATATGTAAAAGCTATGGTGGATTGGATACATTGCCCCCCTGGATTGAATACATTGCCTTCCCTGAAACAAATTTCTGGCTTCGCCACTGCACATGATGGAATAGGATATAATGTGAAACACTCTCCTTTCATCCTATTTCATTATAAACCTTCATCTCAAACGATGAAATAATATTTCATTATATTTCATTCCATTAATAATCACCAAATCAAACATAGCCTAATAATATCTTGACTAGGTGCATTAGCGAGGTGAAAATCCACTTAGGACCTAACCCCTTAACATATGGTCTGCGTAGGGTTAAATCGATTAAAACATCATTTTGAGTGGAGTTTGATTGTTATTCTTCAAGTCTAGACCTGATTCAAAATTCGATTAATTCAAATTTTAACTTGTTAATTTAAATAGAGTCAAAATTCCAATAAAAAAATAAATCTCATTCAAATATTTATAATAAAATTTAATTATTTCAAAATATTGTATTATAAATTGTAAAGGATACTTGTATTTTTTATTTTAAATTTTAAACCAAATAAGAACAACCTATTGTAAAAGCTATCCATATCACACGTTCTAAAATAAAAAAACTGTGCATCCTCTCATGTCTAGTTTTCATTTAACCTTTCATCTTAATTTCAGTTTTTAAAAATATATTCGTTGATTATAGTTTTCCTTTCACGTAATAATTTTAATTCAAAAATATTTTCACGTAATAAAAATATAGCTTTGAAAAATAACTTTATTTTATATTATTTACATCTAGAATTTAATTCAAAAATACGTAATAATTTTAAAAGTGAAAATATTAAATTAAAAATTTTGAAGATAAGTACTAAAATTTTGTTTTATTCTGTCACATCCTATTGGATTAAAGTGCGTAAAGGAGAAGTTTAGATCCTCTGTCTAATATTATGGTGTCTTGTGTCTAATAAATCTCAGTCATTTATTTATGTGGGATCCATATAGAGTCCGCGTGGATCCCGTAAAATAAATGGCTGAGATTCTATAAGACAGAATAAGACGGAGTAAAACTGAACAGAAAATTTAGTTTCGTAAAGGAGGGATGAGGTCACCTCCTCTTCAATCTCCATCCACCAAGTCCAACCGTTTTCTCTGCACAAACTAAACTATTTAATCAAAATGTATAGAAATTCAAATATTAAACAAAAAGGAAGAACAAGAAAAAAAAAAAGAAAAAAGGAAGAACAAGAAGTCGTCACATAAGTCAACCCAACAACTGTACTGTATTACACTGTAATGAGATAGTCTACGTAAATATATAACGAAGATATAATGGTAGACCACGAAAGTTGTTTACAGTTGCGTGAATCATGGTGGTCTGTTTAGGTACGCTGTCCAATAAGAATGCTATCTCTCTCTCTCTATCTTCCAATCTCATTCTCCCCGCAATTCTTGGGAAATTGAGAAACGAACAGACTTCAAAGGAAATTGAAAATGAAAAAAGTTAAGAGAGTAAGTGCGTGGGTGACGAGCGCAGAAACTCGATAGTGATCTTAAAGCATTCCAAAGCGTTTGGGTATAAACTCCAACTGCCCATTTCACAGCTCTGCATTTCATTTCTTCCCTTTAACGTTTTGTTCGCTTTGTGAGGGAGAGTGAAGGTTTTGGACCCAGGTCAAGTCGAGTCTCTGTCGGAGATGGGTTGTGTGAGCTCGAAGCAGGCAGTGTCAGTGACGCCGGCGGTTGAACATTCATGCGGGTTCAACTCGGGTCAGAAAGATGTCGGGTCGAAGTTCGAGAGGAGTTACTGCGGAAACAGTGACAACGACAACAACAATAAGAACAAGAAGAAGAAAAAGGGGGAGCTGAGTTGGGGAAGCGAGTGTGGTGAGTCCGGGAGGGCAAGTTCGAATGGCGAGTCGTTGAGCTTTAGCCTTGGGAATTTACACAAGTATTTAGAGGGTGAGCAGGTTGCCGCTGGTTGGCCTGCTTGGCTCAGCGCCGTCGCCGGCGAGGCCATTCACGGATGGATTCCTCATAGAGCAGATGCTTACAAGAAATTGGAGAAGGTTGTTCAATGCTTTCTTTAACATATATCCCGAAGAAAAACAATGATTAATAAAAATTCGTGAACTTATTGTGTTTTTTTTTTCTCCGTAGATAGGGCAGGGTACTTACAGTAGTGTGTTCCGAGCCTGCGAAATAGAGACAGGAAGGATAGTTGCCTTGAAGAAGGTTCGGTTTGACAATTTTGAGCCGGAGAGTGTTCGGTTTATGGCAAGAGAGATACTGATTCTTCGCAGGCTTGATCATCCCAACATAATGAAATTGGATGGGTTAATAACATCCAGATTATCCAGTAGCATATTCCTAGTGTTCGAGTACATGGAGCATGACATCACTGGACTCTTGTCTTGCCCTGATGTCAGGTTCAGTGAATCACAGGTACTATTCACGTTGCTTTTTGTGGATGTTCTTCACAGAATTCTTGAACTACGTGCAGAAAGTCCGTAACATCGGATTTTGACATTTATATTGAAGTTATATCTTACGCTGTTGATGTGCTGTTCATGGTTTTGACTTTATTCTTGTCCTGACGTTTCCTTTTCTTCTTCTCCGTAGATTAAGTGCTACATGAAGCAGTTGTTATCTGGACTCGAGCATTGTCACTCAAAGGGTGTAATGCATAGAGATATAAAAGGATCTAACCTTCTTGTAAACAACAAAGGTATATTGAAGGTTGGAGATTTTGGGTTGGCAAATTTCTGCATTTCTGGGCATAACCAACCTTTGACTAGCCGTGTTGTGACTTTATGGTACCGACCACCAGAACTTTTGCTGGGTTCGACTGATTATGGAGCATCTGTGGATCTCTGGAGTGCTGGATGTGTTTTCGCCGAGCTTCTCCTTGGGAAACCCATCCTTCAAGGGAGAACAGAGGTAATCTCAGAACACATCACCTGTCCACAGTTGTAAGAGTTAGTGATAGCTGCATTGGAATGCCAGAATGATAAAAAATGTCCATGGAGTTTGAAAGTAAGCTATACAAATTATTAATCAAAACTTTCAGTCTTGGAAATTAAGTTGATGCGCACATCTTGATTCTGTTCCTTATCGCTTGTAAAAAGTACATGTTGCAATTATTTTGATATCAACATTAACAATTAGTTCTTGAAAATTTTCTTGATTTCTTTCCATTTGAAGTTTGTCTACAAAGAACCTCTTGTTTCTATTTCAGGTTGAGCAATTGCACAAGATTTTCAAGCTCTGTGGATCTCCACCTGACGAGTACTGGAAAAAGTCAAAACTTCCTCGTGCAACTTTGTTCAAACCGCAGCAACCTTATGATAGTTGTCTTCATGAGAGATTTAAACATCTGCCCAGAGCTGCTGTGAACCTAATAGAAACTTTTCTTTCAGTAGAGCCATATAAACGTGGAACGGCATCCTCTGCCCTTGCTTCCGAGGTAAATATTATCACCTGGGAATTTTTGCCGGTCATCATGAGAAATACGCTTGATTAGTTTTCCAGTGCAAATTGAAATTCCTTGGTCAAATTCTTCCAGACATATGGTTTTTAGTTTACTTCAATTTGTATGATGTTCTCACTCTTACATAATGGAGCACTATCATGTTCCTTTTTCCCCAAATTTCATGAGATTTTGCAATATTACTCAAATTTTCACTTATCTGTATCATTTGGATCGTCTAATTCATTGTTTGTTATGCAATTCAGTATTTCACAATAAAGCCTTACGCCTGTGATCCTTCAAGCTTGCCGAAATATCCGCCCAGTAAAGAGGTTGATGCAAAAATCCGCGAGGATCCAAAGAGGTGTGAACGCCGTGCTTTAAATTGCATCTCACACGAGATATTGCTGTCATGAATATAAATGGTTTTTGCTAGGTTCTTTTTCTTTTTCCTTTTTTTTTTGGGATATTATGGAACTGAAAACAATGCCATTCACTGATACAGGATGATCAAATGCATTTGACACCTTATAAAACTATAGATGATTTTGCATAGCCTTTATACTGACATTAGAGTATAATGGAACTGAACTTCCAGGAAAGAAGTCAGCGGAAGAGTTCTTATTGATGAAACAAGAAAACCTATGAGAAAGCAGAATGGAACTGCTAAATTGGCACCAACAAAGGTCTCTCTCTCACGCACACTCTTGCTTTCTTGCGCCTTTGTGGAACTCTTAAGTCTTGCCTTCTTTCTATCTTCCAGGATCTGGCAGCCCGAGCACAAGGTGTTCAATTTAGCACTAGCAGTACTCTCCGTATTCTGAAGGGAGGAGATGCGAGATCAGGTAGGGAGGCAGGGAAGTCATCGCTTGATAAATTGGAAGAGATATTCCATGTAAAGAATGCATCCCAAGGAGACGTTCCCTTCTCTTGCCCATTACAAGTTTCTAGGTCAGGTGGCTTTGCATGGGCAAAGAGACGAAAAGATGATACTTCTGTAAGATCTCACAGTAGGTCCATTTCAAGAGGTCACATTGCTAATGGATTGGAAATCTACCTCCAGGAAAAGATTAAATTTGATTCTAAATGGCACGATAACAGGGATGTGTCGTATGGAACACGTACCTATTCTAGAGGCCATCATTTATATGAGACATCCAACTGTGATTTGCAGAAAACAATGAGGCCAATTTCAACGTCCAGACTCCTTTGATGATTCTGAGAAGTAATACTCCCAGGAACTGGCATTGTCACTTCATGCGAGAGAGGAGATAGAGGCCAAGGGAAATAATTTGGTATCTCTGTGGTCACTAGAACTACATCAAACTTTAAGCTAAAACTTCAGCCGAGGTGAAACGATAAATTATTGGCAATTTTGCAGTTATTGTGTGAAGACATGGGACTGAGAATATTTACTTGATGAAATTTAGTTGAACGTCTGGCATTGAAGTGTATAATAAGAAATGCTTATCTTAATTCAGTAACATAAATGGTGATTAGACCTCTGTTGAATTTGTAGATTGATCTTTTCTTGCTGAATATTTTGGCTCAAATATACCCTTTTATTTAAAGTGAAATGTGGATTGGAGTGGCACCAGCAATTAAGTAGCTTTTGAAATTTCTATGCTATATAATCTGGACATTATCCTAGATAATATATTAAGCTAATTCAGTATTTGATTATCTAACCTAATGTTGGGACTCAACAGAGTTTTCAAGACCAGGGAAACAAGGTTGATCTCCCAGAACCTATACTATCTCAATCAAATAGAGTGGATGAACTCCTTGACGACACATTCTTCAAAAAGGTATTACTATTATGATTACAATCTCTATAAGGTCAATTCTTCATCATTGACTTTTATTTTGTTGGCATGGTGATCTTAACGCTGATGCTTGTGATCTTGGATACTGCTTTAGGCTTAATGGGGCAGCCATTACTAATTATGCCATCCACCATAGTTAGTGCATGCTACATCTTTATAAAGTTCTTCAAGGACAATGAGCCGAGTATCTCAAGGTATGTTTCTTTCGAGTTAAAGGTAGGAGGCATGAGAAGTGATCATCATTAAGTTATGGTTAGTCAATCTAGCTCCTCTGCCCAATTGACGCTTCTGTCCCTACAAGGGAATGTCCAAGTAGTGTGTTAAGTCTTCTTCTGAGCTTTCCAGTTTAAGAGACTTAAGTAACTCATTATGTGCCTTTTCTTTTTCTTTTTTTTTTCTATTTTCTCGATTCATTACTTCTTATTTTTCCCATGTACAACCTATGTATAGTGTACTGAATGTTTATTGATCCTAAAGCATCATGTAGACCATAGAAGTTAGGAATATTTATTGCACGCGTATTCTAAAAACTATGATTCGGATTATTGGTGTAAACATTCTCAACATGAACACCTTTACGCGGAGGTAGTAATATCTTTTCGACATCACCACTACAGATGATGAAAATAGAAGCCCATAATGTTGCAGAAGGAATCTTCTTAAGCATAGATCAAAAGTAAATGCAAACTTTTGTGCAACAATAGTTTTAAAATTGGAAAACCTTTTACAGTTCCCAGGTGGCGGTTATTCGTGCCATCACTTAATCACCTAAAATTAAAAAAAGATAATAAAAATTGTGAATTTATTTTTTTTGCATATATATGTAAGAATACAAGAGTAAGGCTTCATACATCGATTACCCTCCCAGATCTCCGCAAAGCGGAGAACCTTGTGCATTGGTACTTTGATATTGACATTAATAATTAAAAAAATTATAATTGTCATCCTAAAAATAATTATGTCAATTAACTGAAAAAAAATGTCAACCTTTTAGAAGGAAGATTTTGCTCGTTTTCTTCACCTGTCAAATTCATCTTTTTGTTGAAATTTGAAATTGTAAACCTCCACCTTCAATCTCTAACACAAGTTTGCAAGCACTTTTTGTGTATTTTACTATTTTCATATGTTATTAGCAATTAACTTTGTTTTAACTATCAAGTAAGCACGCAAGTGTGATATCAAGCAACTATTTCAACATCATTTATATTTTTTTCCCTCAATTAGAGTACTGTAATTGGAGTAAGATGCACTGTCAATTTTTTTGGGTCATGATTAGCTATAATAACTATAAGTCCAATGTGAAAAGATGTATGTATTAGTTATGTAATGATTTTGATATGATAAAGTATGAGTTGCATATAAAATGCAATAGAGTATGAAATATTAATGTTATGAGAAATGAGATGCAAACTTTAGAGGTTTTTATTGTCAACTATTTTTAAATTGTAAAACAAAATTTTATTATTAACTTGACCCTAACTTGATTTCCTTTTTTTAATGAAAGGTAAGTAATATATTGAATCAAAAACATATGCACATTGATCCTTGCTGTATACCCCAATCAGAAGTTGTAATAAAAAAGACATCAAATTCCCCAGTACATCCGAAATATCAAAAAGTAATAAGTTCCATGGGATACAATATATATAAGATCCTATACATAACTATTTTAATTTTAGAGATTACATCTAAGCTCTTAGCAGAAGCAGACTCTAGCTGTATAACATTCTTGGTCTTCCATACCATGTATATGGTACACATGAGTGCAAGTTTAGCAGCTTTGCTTCTGAGACGTGCTCCAGTGTAATCTTTCCGAATCTATTTGATAACACTAGATAGCGTGGACATAGTTCGGGTCAATCCCAGCCATTTCTAGATAGCATTCCAAACTTTACCTGTAAAAGAGCATTTAAAAAATAAATAGTCAACTGTTTCTATTTCAACATTACAAAAGCTACATGTTCGGTCTATCTCCAAGAATAGTAGGTTATCCTTTGTTGGTAGTCTATTCCGAAGACTAAGCTAGGCAATAAAGGAGAATTTTGGAGGTATATATTGCTTCCATATAAATGCCATCCATGGTCTTCTTGTATGCTTGACTCTCAATAATTCATAAATTTTTTGTGATGATAGGATTCCATGTACACACAACTTTTGCATGCCATACTCTATTTCCCTTCGGCCTCCCAGCTTTTCCACCAATTTGTCTCGAATTAATGCCAACTTTTTCAGCAATGGTGAATCACAGTTGTGGGGTTCCAAGTCCTAAATTGATCTGTCCTTCAAATACACTTCATGAATCCATCTTACCCATAATGAATCTGCTTTGGCATGAATATTCTATAGCATTTTGGCCAACAGTGTCGAGTTCCATTGCTTACAATTTTTTTGTCCCAATCCACCCTCATCTTTTGGAATACATATATTCTCCCGTGCCACTCTAAAGTGTCTACCACCCTATAGGAACACTCTGCATATGGAGGTTATCCTCTCCAGGATGGTTGTTGGGATGGGGATAGCTTGGAGCCAAAAGGAAAGCACCCCTTGAATGACAGAATTTATAAGTTCAATTATGCCCTCATATGATAGGGATTTACCATTCCATGCGTTGATATAGGCCTCTACACATTCAAGAAGCACAAAAAATTGGGCCACCGAGACCTTCATAGGTGCCAAAGGGATCCCCAAATATCAAACAGGAAATTCACCTATAGGGTAATCCACCATTTGCATGATATTCTCCCTCTCATATCCACACACCCCCGCTAGGTAAATATTAGATTTTGAAACATTTACCTTCAGCTCTGCCACTTGTTTCAATTCATTCAACACCTCTAATAGTATGGCTATAGAAGTGGAATCACCTCTAGAAAAAAAAGCATGAGGTCATCCGCAAAGGCAAGGTGAGTAATATCAAGTTGTTTACACTTCGGGTGGAAGTGAAACTGAGGCCTTGCAATTCTGTTTTTTAACAGTCTTGAGAGATACTCCATCCCAAGTAGGAACAGTGTGGGTGACATTGGTCACCTTTTCTCAGTCCTCTTTGACCCTTGAACATGCCATGTAATCCTCCATCGATTGATATTGAATATGTAGTAGTTTGTACACAATTCATAGCCCACTGTATGAATTTGGTAGGGAACCCTAAACCTTTCATCATATCCTCAAGAAATTCCCAGGCAACTGTGTCATAGGCTTTTGTAATGTCTAATTTTATCATGCATCTTGGTGAAATTCGCTTTCTAGTATAACCATGGACAAGTTCCTACGCTAGAAACACATTATCAAGCATGTTTCTACCTGGTACAAAGGCAGCTTGGGTTGGATCCACAATTTTTCCCATGACCTTCACCATGCATTTATTCAATATTTTAGTGATCACCTTGTACACAACCATGGATCCCAAATTGTTCTGGAAAGTTAGAACTAGTATATGTGAAAAGTTGAAAGTTAAAAGTTGGAAAATGTTACATTGAACATGCTTCGGTGTTTTATCCATAACTCTTTCTCTAGTTATCGAAATGAGATGATTTTTTATTTGAATTAAACTAGAGAAATAGGGCTACAAATTA
>JANKOD010000007.1:14863037-14875907 GCA_026284645.1 Erythroxylum acuminatum | reverse complement strand
AAATTTCCAATAGTCAGTCAGAAAGATTAGATAAACCAGTTGGACTACCTCCGAAAAGATATTGGTGGGCTACTTTTAATACTGAGGACCAACTCTAAATGTTGAGGCGACTTTGGGCCATTGGGGTAGGCGTTAATTGTACCTGGATACCTGGAAGGATTCCATCTTTGTGAAGAAAAATTAACAAGTAACCAAAGTATTAGGAACTATGTTTTGGCTCCTTACCCTTGAATTCTTTCGACCCCGATGCTCTCAGACTTCAACGTTAACGTATCATCTGGACTCTTGAGTTCATGTCATGAAAATGTTTTATGTTTGGTTTCTGTTGGATTCACCAGTCTTTCCTTATCCCGAAGTGAAGTGGTCCCTCTGTTTCATTCGAGACCAAAAGGCATTCATTCCCTTACTATCCGGATTATCTAAATTTGAGTCTCTTACTCGTTGGCCGTTTAGAAGATCATTAGCAATGAAAAGAAAGTGGAAAGTTTAAAAAAAAATTAATAAGAGAAGAGATCAAGCATTTAAAACTTCACTGTAAATTGATTTAGTAATTATATTCTCTATATCAATTATTTATAGTCTTCACATACTTTATTGGATATTAATTGAAATAGTTTTTTAATAAAAGGCACAAATAACTCTATAATTTAACTTATATTAAAATTTGTAAATTTATCAACTTAATTAATATAAATTATTATATAGCTGATTATTAAGTAATAACAACAATGTCTTAGTAGAAATCCCCTTGAGATGCGAGGCCTGGAGAAGCCTAGTAATATGCAGTCATACCTCTAACTAGTAGAAAAACTATTTTTCTTAGATCCACAAAATAGAATGCAAATTGACGAAAAAATTTGAAAACGATTTGAGGAGAAAAAGTAATAACAAATACATAAACAAATAATTGCTTAAATTAATTAATTAAATTAAAAGTAAAAAATAAAGACTAAAATTCAAATTCAAAATAAATATAAATATAAAAGTAAATGAATAAATAAACCGATAAGAAAGAAAAATAAATAAATAAATAATTGAAAGAGAAACATAAATAATAAATAAAATGACTAAAGGGTAAATACTATAACAGAACTATTAGTATAATTACAAAACATTAAAAAAAACAAAAAAAGAAGGAAATAATTCAAAAGACATGCAATGAAAAGAAGAGGACCTTTTTATGTAAAATTCTTTAAGCATATCTTAATTAAGTTTTCACTAAATTTTAGTAAGGTCATATTATATCTAATCACCTCCTTTCAAATCTTTTTCAATATTTGTCTTTTTCTATTACAGTTTATAAATATAATCTTCTCGTATTTTTTCAGTAAGACGTCAGGATATCTCCTTTTAATATATCTGAACTACCTAAATCTTGTTTTCCTTAACTTACCATCAATATTAATTACCCTCAACTTCTTTCTTACTACTATATTTCTGAATTTATCTTTTATTGTAAGCATAACTTAATGAAAAATTAATAAATAATCACTTTTTAAAAAAATTTATACTATACAATATTTTAAAGTAAATAAAATCACACAAAATGTAGATATTTTATTCCATAATTTTGACTAGTACATATATTTAAGATAGATCTCTTTGGTTATTGCAATAGAATTCAATCCTAATTCACTTGCATATTATTATCTGAATACTCTTATAAAGAAAAAAGATATGAAAAGAGCTGAAACTAAGCAAGATGAAAATAAATATGATGATAATCTAGTTCACACACACCAAAGATCCCTTCTGTATTTAATGTAAAGGGAAAAAACAAGTGAAGTGGTCCCTCTCCAAACAAAGCTAATGTGCCATAATAACTGTCTTAAACTATCATTACTCCAACCATACCAATTATGCAACAATATTTCACTCTTTTCTATATTCCCACCACATTGTAAGAATCCCAAGAAAGAAATCCCCCTCCCACTACAGCCATAATCATCTCCGCTTCATGCTTAACAAATATAATATGAGAATTAAATAAATCTATAAAATTTGTTAATGGTAACTTTGTACATCTCTTTCAATTGAATATCTTAAAAAATTACTTAAATAATAATAAAAAATCTAGCAAATACTTATAATATTTTTATTATTTCTCTTTATCATAAATCTAATAAGTACATAATTCATATTAATGGGTGTTTTTTTTTAAATTGCAGTTAGTTAATTAATTTATTGTTTTTATAGCAAACAAATTTTATTCATTTAACCTTAGATCAAAATAAATCATCATCATCACCAACATTCAATTAAAGTCTCACTAAAGTGCGGGGTCTAGAGAAGTCCGATAGTACGCAGCCTTAATAAAAATGTTAACATAATCATCCAACAAATATTTTTACTCTAATAATCTTTATAAATTATAGTGGTTATTATTTTCCAAATGTATACTAAATAAAAATTTTATTATGTATATTTTATTTGTAAATTTACGTAATAAATTACTATTGATAGAAATTGAACCCTTAACCACAACTTAAGTGCTGATGTCGTCCATATCGGTATGATTGATGCAGAAGACTCGGATGCATGGCAGCTCGTATTAACAGCAACCCTACCCATTGAATTACTTCAATCTGAATTCTTAAACTGCGGACCACTTTGAAGCTTGTTGAGCATATTTCGTTTTGAAGCTTTATTGACTGTAATTTTGCTGGATTGCTTGTCCCCTAGTATAAGACACGTACGATGCACGTGATGTGAGTTGTTTCAAACGTATGTACTTGCTTGTGGACACGGTTGGTTTATTACTTTCGTGTGGGAAGTGGGATCTGTCTTCTAAGTTCTAACTATACTATAGATTTCATCTTAAGCCGCAAACTGTTAATCCTATCCCTGATTGTTCTTTCTTTTTCTTCACTTTCACCGTGAACAAGAGAGATGACCAACTCTTTAGCTTATAGTAACAACGACGACATTAATTAGCCTTTTCAATGTGGGCAGGCGTGTGATAAAGTCGATATGTCTCCATCAAAGCTTGGGGTTGGGGACCAACTCCAAAAGGGGGTACCAATTAGGTCTTTCCTAGCAGTAGGATTAAATCCAAAATCAATCAAAAAAGGTACCAAAACCTTGTGTATTTTCATTCAATTACAAATAATTAAATTTTTATGATTTTAATTTTTATAAAATTAAAGGACAAATTTTCCCTTGGAATCAAGAGATTAAAAAAAATATTTCAATAATCTAAGGGCAAATTTGTCCGAAAATATCCAATTGGGGTATCTTGGATGAGAATAAAAAATATAGGGGCTAAGGTGAACGAATTAAAAACACAGGGGCTAAGATGAATAATCAAATATATCACAGAAGCTGTTTTATGTGATTTGCCATTATAATTTATACCACAACAACAATTCAAGTGTATAAAACTCTCGATTTTGAGACTTTCTTTTGCGTTTTACAAAAAGGTTATTTCCGTGATTCAAATTTGTAACCTTTTAATCATAAAAGAATAACTTTATCAGTTACTTTAAGACTTACCTTCGTATATTATTTCTTTCAAAACAATCCAAAAGTAACTAAATTCTTAACCTTCAACTCCCAAGTTCTGACATGGTAGAATTTTCATTAATTGTTTGTGTGTTTGTGGGCTATTTTATTTTTTTTGAAACAAGGCAGGTGATAATGAATAGACAACAATTTTCAAAAAAAAAAAAAATGAATAGACAACAAACACGAGACCACGTGAGCGACGACGTGTACATGTCCAATCCAAAGCATGAGTAGATAAAAAGCAGCGCACACTTGCTTTGGCAATGCACGTAGTACCGCAGAAGAATGATTAATTGGAATTTGATAATGAAAGGTGTATAAAGACGTCCGTTACAAACAAAAGCAGGAAAACAAAGGCAGAAAAATACGTGACGTCTCAACACAATCCAAAGTCCAAACGGTATGCCCACAAAGATGAAATTTATGTACAATGCAATTAATTAATCTCATTTGAATCTGAAAGTATTCTATTAGTGTGGTATAACGTTTTAAGATGTTTGAACTTTATATTAAGAAATTGATAACGAGTGAAGCAATACTATTTTTCATCATTTAGTTATATGATCTTGAATAATTAAAGTTTAATACCACAACACTTTATTATTATTATGCATTTTATTTTTGTAAAAGTTGTCATAATTGATACATACATAATTAATTTCAATTCACAAACAATGAAACCATACAAACTTATAGGCCAGTTTATTTCACATATAAAACAAATTTTTTAATCACCAAAATCCTTTATATGGATATTCCTTAAATTTAGTAAAGGTCGGAGCAATCAACTTCTGTTCTAAAAGTGGCAACTGAAAGTTAATTATTTTTAAATATAAAATAAAGCTATACTATTTTATTAAAATACATTTTAATTTTTTGGATAAAATTGTCAAAATATTGAATTCAGCGTCAGATCCTTAGTCCCAAATATCCTATTCCAACTCTGTTTTCGCTCAAAAACGACATCGTTTTATGTATAAACGACATCATTTTAAGGCAAAAATAGAAATAAAATAGAGTAATTAGAACATTTTGAGGACAATAATCTTCAAACCTCTGTTTTACGTCGTTTTATGTATAAACGATATCATTTTAAGGCAAAAATGGAAATAAAATAGAGTAATTAAAATATTTTGAGGATAATAATTTTCAAACCTTCATTTTATGTATAAACAACATCGTTTTAAGGCAAAAATAGAAATAAAACAGAGTAATTAAAACATAATAATCTTCAAACCTTCGGATGTCGCATGCTTCTATAATTATTTGGGAAGGGGGAAACGAAATGTTTGTAAGATCTCAAGCCTCCTCAATCTTCGGTAGAAAACTTTCCAAAATCAACATACAAAGTATTAGCTACAAGAGCAATGGCCTCTAGCTTTCAGTAATGTCTCTGTGAAAATTAAATCATTCTTGTACTCCAGATTAATGAATATGAATGATTAATATCCTCATCACTAAAATTATCGGACAACTACCTATTCGCTAAACGTGTTTATCAATTGTTCTCTATCCTATTCACATGAAATAATATCAAGAAGAATTGTCAACGTCTAGTATGTCCGTAGGTGAAGAAGTTCCTAGTAGACCCTGGTAGAAGTTCAAGCAGCAGTTTGCTACTTCTCTCATTGAGGTAGTTGCATTTCCATCGTCCCTAATGAGATGGGATATTGTATTATGCTTTCCCCTTTTTCTCGCCACTGCGTGGAAGTATTTACTGCTCATGTCTGCCTCAATAAGATGTGTGCATTTTGCCTTCTATTGATAAAAGAGTCTTTCTGCTTCCATTAAAAATTCAGCATACTTCCTTTTTGCCTTAACCTCTTGACTCAATTCAGTATCCTTTGTACTGGTGAGGGATGCCTTGTAGGCTATTTGGAAAACCTTTTGTGCTCTCTTAGCCTTAGCAGAAATGTTCCTATAAGTCTTAGAATTTAGTAACTTCAAATCATACTTTAACTCTTTTAATTTCCTACACAAGGCAAACTGTGTTGATTCTTCTACTACTCTCTCCCATCTATTGTCTATAACCTCCTGTATCTGAGGATACTTCAGCCACATATTGAAGAACTTGAAGGGTCTCTTACCTATCATTTCTATTCGGCTGATATCCACAAACACAGGGCAGTGATCTGAGTCAACCCTCATTTCCAAGAAATGTGTAAACAATTGACTCCTAAATTGTACCATGCGTGGTTGAGTAAAACCCTATCCAATTTAGCCCATAGCTAGTTTTTATTCCAAGTATAATATTCACCCCTGCTAGGAGCATCCTCTAACCCCATTGTCATTCTGAAGTCTAGTAGGTCCATTAGGTAGAGGGTGGCTGGCAACCTAGCCTCTCCCTTGCATCACAAACACAATTGAAATCTCCCATGATAATCCAAGGTCTTCTTGTATCCACATTCACTTCCTGAAATTTCTACCAAAGCTCCCTTCTTCTTGTAACACTATACAGTCCATATACATAAGATATTGTAAAGGTTAACTGTGTAATCCTTCACTGTATTTCAGCATGTATAAATTGATCTCCTGACTCCAAAACCTAGCACTTGCGGAAATTAGGATTCCAAATTACACACATTCTGCCACCATCAATGAGTTCAAAGTTATGGTAACATTCCCATTCTCCAAATTTGTTTCTCATTAGCTTTTTCAATCTATCAACAGTTAACTTAGTTTCCAGTAAACAAGCAATATTATAATGGTGTTGTCTAAGTAAGTTGACAACACCGTGTTGTCTCGAGGCCTTGGACATTCGCAAAATACCTTCATTTTTCAAGTTGGGAAGGTCTACCCCTTCCTGTAACCTTTTAGATTTCAGTATTGTTCCTCACTGCTACTTTATAGCTGCCTTCTGGCCTTTGTAGAGTCCTCTTTACATTTACTGTTTAGTTTGCATTACTGCCTTCCCTTTTTTGATGCTTCTGTGGTTTTGAACTTCTTGCCATTCACCCTGATTCAATATTGTGTTGTCCATCCGAGGCTGAGAGCCCAGTTGTTTCCTTTATGTCAATTCCACCCTACTCTCCAATATTTTATCACCTACTTCATTTTGTTGTTGATGCTCACATTCCTTGTCAGGATTTTCATCCTGAGCAACTTCTACATGAATATTAGATTTTGCCAGTTGCCCCTCCCCCTTTTCCAGGTTAGGCATATTCAAGTCATTTACTTGTTCAACCAGTTCAGTATCTTCTTCCTTAGTGGTCTCCTTCATCTGCTTCTTTTTACTTTTCCCTTTACACTCAAAGGGGTTATGGCCAAATTTCTTACAATAATAACAGTAGCTATGGAAGGTCTCAAATATCACCGTTTGAGTATATCTATTGCCCTTAGGCAATTTTACCTCGAAGCGGGTCACATGGCTCTTAGACACATCCATTTCCACCAGTAGTCTTACATACCCGATTCTAGACTTTATACTAGTGACCTTATCAATACATAGTGGCCTTCCTATTATGGATCCCAATTTTGATAATCCCCTTTCATTTCATAGCTCCAAAGGCACATTTGGTAGTTATACCCATATTGGTACTTCCATAAAGTCCGTATAGTCGAAAGCAAAGCCTTGAGTAAGCTTCTTAAGCAACAGAGTTCTTCCAAACATAATATAAGGACCTCCAGCTAAGACTTGCATTCCTCCTCAGTGTCGAATTGGAAAATCAACCACCCCTGACTGTGTGGTAGTATTCTGCAATGCACATTCCATTTTGTAGTCAACCCTTCAACAACCTTCAGTCCTGGGAATCTTCCCGTGAAACACCCTACCAAACAATATCCCTATATTTGCTCAATGTCTATTACATCTTCCATTTCCATAGTGACCTCATCTTCTACTTGCATATAATCAAGCTTCATTCCTTGATTCATCTCTTTGTTGTTTATGAACAAACTAATGTAAGATGGTTTCGGGTTGCCTTCATCCTGCTTGTCTAAGGTTGGTTGTGGCATTCTATCGAACACCTTCAATGCGGACTCATCCTCTTCTGAAGCATCAGAGTCTGTTGAGTCTACACTCCCCAACTTAATGTCCTCATCAGCTGTGGATGCATCCTCATCCCCCAGCTCTTCACACAATACTCTAGTACTCACAACTTTTTCTTTATTCAGTAACTTACCTTGCTTGTTCTCAAAACCCGACTGCTCTTGTTCTCGAGTCCTACCTTGAGGTATTATTCTTCTTTCTCCAACTCTGTTTACTCCCAAAACCATGTTCGCTACCATCGCCTCTACATTTTTGTCCCCCGCATTGTTTTTAGTATTTGCTATTTTCATCGTATGAATGTTCGCTGCACCTACCTCTCGCATTTCCTCTTCGGCATTGCCTAGATATCCCATAGGTTGCCTTCGTGGATTCTCTACTTGTAGACCTATTACGCAGTCGGCTGTAATGTCTCTCCCTTTGTGCTTTTTCTTTCCCATGCCTCAGACCCGAGGAGCTTGGTAGGGATTAACCCTGATCTAAATGGTACCTCTCTTTGTTACAATACACAAATCAACACAAAATTGAGTCAAGGAGAAGAGCGATGGTTACCATAAGACGTACAGTGCCTTGAACAATCAGGGGAAGTGTTAGTTGCCCCCATCAGTGAAGAGGAGATAAAGAAGGCCATGTTCAATATAGGAGATGAAAAAGCCCTTAGACCAGATGACTATACTTCCACTTTCTTCAAACAGCAGTGGGATAGAGTAGGGTCAGCTGCTATTGCTTCAGTGCAGGAATTTTTTGCAACTAGACACCTTCTGAAACAGCTCAACCACTACATTCTCACTCTTATTCCGAAGAAGAAGACTACTCCTAAGGTAACAAACTTCAGACCTATTGCCGGCTTAAATGTGGTTTATAAGGTGATTACTAAAGTTCTGAATGAGCAAATGACTAAGGTGATTCAGAAAATAGTTGATCCAACATAGGCAGCCTTTATACCTGGCAGGAACATGATGGATAACGTGTTTCTTGCTCAGGAATTGGTAAGGGGGTATACAAGGAAAAGAATCTCACTAAGATGCATGATCAAAGTAGATATTACAAAAGCTTATGATACAGTTGAATGGGAGTTTCCCTGAGAACATGATGATGAGTTTAGGATTTCCTTCAAAATTCACAGGTTGGGTCATGGAATGTGTACAGACTGCCTCTTATTCAATTTCAATAAATGGCTCAATGCATGGAATGTTCAAATTCTAAATAGGACTAAGACAAGGTGATCCAATGTCACCTACCTTATTCTTACTAGGTTGGAATATCTCTCAAGGCTGTTAAGAATTAGAACAAATACTCCTCAATTCCACTTCCATCTGAAATGCAAATAGCTAGGTATAACCCACTTTGCTTTTGCAGATGACCTTATGCTTTTCTCTAGAGGGGATCATACCTCTATAGGCATATTAGTAGAAGTGTTGCATGAATTGGAAAAGGTTGCTGGACTAAAAGTGAATGTGCAAAAGTCTAGTATTTATATAGCAGGAGTGGATGGCTATGAGAGGGAGCACTTAAGGTAGCTGGTGGACTACCCTTTAAGAGATTTTCCTGTTCGTTATTTGGGAGTTCCATTGGCTCCAATAAAGGTTCTAGTGGCCCAGTTTTTAGCACTAATTGAGTCGGTTGAGACCTATCTTAACTCTTGGATGGGTCAATCACTTTCATTTGTGGGTAGAATTGAGCTCATCAATTATGTTATCCAAGGAGTGCTCTCTTTTTGGTTATGAGCATTCCCTATCCCCATTTCAATCTTGGATAGACTAACCTCCATTTGCAGATTATTCTTATGGGGTGGAAGGCACTTCAGAGTGGCATGAGATACTATATGTACTCCAAAAGGAGAAGGAGGGCTGGGGCTCAAAAATTGTAAGAAATAGAACAATGCACTACTAGCCAAAGTTCTATGGAATATACATTCAAAGGAAGATTCACTATAGGTAAGGTGGATAAATGAAGAATATTTGAGGGGTACACCAATTTGGGATTGGATTTCCCACAACTGTGATTCACCTCTATTGAAAAAGCTAGCATGGGTTCGGGATAAAATGATGGAAAAATTGAGAGCCTGAAGTGAAGTTGTCCATGGCATGCAAAAGTTGTGTGTGAATGGAGTGCCCTCATCACAAAAAATTTATAAACTAATTCGGGTAAGGCATACAAGGAGACCCTGGATGAATTTATTTGGAGGCAATATATACCTCCTAAATTTTCATTAATTGCTTGGATTAGTCTCCAGAAGAGACTACCAACCAAAGATAACTTACAATTCTTGGAGATAGAAAGAACATGTGCCTTGTGTAATGTAGAACCATAAACTGCTGATCACTTGTTCTTCAAGTGTGCTTTTACAGGTGAAATCTGGAGTGTTATCAGAGGATGGATAGGATTGACCCGCACAATGTCCTCGTTACCTAGTGCCATTAAATGGATCTGAAAAGACTACAGTGGAGCACGTATAAGAAGAAAAGCTGCTAGACTTGGCCTCATATGCACCATATACATGATATGGAAGATAATGAACATCATCCAACTAGAGTCTGCTTCTGTTATGAGCTTAGATGTAGTTGTCAAAATAAAAATAGTAATGTATAGAATTTTATATAGATTGTATCCCATAGACCTCATTACTTTTGGAAAATTAGAATGTATGTGGGATTCTGATGTACTTTGCTTATAGCCTCTTTATGGATGTATTGGGGAATATAAGATGTGTCTTGGTTGAGGCCTAGTGACTATAGCCTTCTTTCGGGGGTATTGGGACATTTGGTTTATTTTAAGGGCAGAACTTTATATGGATGTATTGGGGAAAGGGTTGTAATTGACATATATTTTAGGTGGATTGGGGTATACCCCAACAACCCATGAACATATGTGATGTATTTTGCTCATAGCCTCTTTTTGGTTACTTGGGGGAATATGAGATGTGTTTTGCTTGAGGCTTAGTGACCATAGCCTCCTTTCGGGTGTATTGGAACACTTGAATTATTTTGGTTGCTGCATTGTAGATCGTGACAAACTGAATGTATTTTTGTATTTCTAGCCTCTTTTCGGGTATATTGGGGTACTTGGAGTATTTCTACTTATAGTTTCTCTTGGGATGTAATGGGGAAATGGTAGCAATTGAGGTCGGCTTTGGCTTACACTCGTGACACAGCGGTTGTATGAGGGATCTTGAAGCAACTCGACTTACAGCCCCCATCCGGCTATATTGGGGGATATGATGCATGTTATGGCTACTGCTTCGGAGGTAGTTGATCATTTCCTCCCTTCGGTTGTATTGGGGAACTTATGAGGGATCTTGATGTAATCTTGATTATACTGGTTATATTAGGGGATATGATATATATTTAGGCTGATGTATTTCATGTAATCTTGTTTATAGCCTCTTTTCAGTTGTATTGGGGAATATGATTACTATTGCTTTTGATGTATTGGAGAAATGACTGTAATTAATGTAGGTTTTGGGATCATAAAGAGGATCAGGGTATACCCTAAAGATCCATGTACATAAGATTTTGTGCAAGATTACATTGGGTGATTTTTCTCCCAATTTTTGCCCACATTACAATCCGATTATACACCATTTTTTTGACTAATCTTGAGTGAGTTAGTGATTCCGAAGTGGATTTTCCGGGTACATCTGGTAGATTAAAACAACCGGCCGCCTTAGTTTTAGGGCAAACCATCAGCCTTGGTCTTTGGCGACTATGGTGGTATGGGAAAGAAAAAGAAATCAACGCAGAAAGGAAGGGACATCACTAAGGATAGTGTGTTGGGTTTACAAGTAGGGGGTATACTCATGAATAAATCTGATAGTGCAAGCATTGAAGACCAAGAGGAGAGGGGATACAGCCAAGCTAGATGCGAAAGGGGAATGAACAACTAGCAGTAGAGGGCAGACAAGGAACTATTGAGGCAAAATCAAATGCTAGTCTCTGTCGTCAGGAACAGTTGAAGGAAAAAAGGGAACAACGGGAAAGACAACAGAAGTTGGGGTTTGATGACAAGGAAGGTAACAAATTGCATAAAATCAATAATGTAGGCTCTGGGATGTTGTGTACTGAAGAGCTAGGGGATGAGGATGCATCCACAGCTGATGAGGACTCTGAAGTGGGGAGTGAGGACACGGCAACATCTGATAGCTCAAAGGAGGAGGAGCTAGCACAGAAAGTGTTTGACAAAATGCAAAACCGAGTTTTTGTAATCACCAAAGGAGACAAAAACAAACCATCATTTGCCAGCCTCTTCAGAAACAAACGTTATATGAAGCAAGAGTTACAACTGAAATACATGCAAGTCGAGGATGAAGTTACAATGGAGGAAGAGGACATAATGCCAATTGAGCAGGAATGGGGGTACTGCCTTGTCGGATGTTTCATAGGGAGATTCCCGGGAATGAAAGCACTTGAAGGCCTAATTGCTAAATAGGGAGTGCATTGCAAGATACTGCCCCATGATCAAGGCTGGATTGTGTTTCAATTCGAAGCAGATGAAGACCGAACCAATGTTCTGGTAGGGGACCCCTATATTTTGTTTGGGAAAACATTATTGCTGAAAAAATTGTGATAAGGATTTGCTTTCAATTACCAAGACTTTATGGAAGTCCCACTATGGTTGCAATTTTCGAATGTCCCACTGGAATTGTGGAATGAAAAAGGACTCTCCAAGCTTGGCTCCTGAGTTAGTAACCTATTTGCACGAATAAGATAACGGGTAAGAAATCCAGAATTGGTTATGCTAGAATATTGGTTGAGGTGGATGTGTCTAGGAAACCAGTAACTAGTTTTGATGTTAAAATGCCGAGGGGTAGTAGATATACTCAAATGGTGATTTATGAAACATTCCTTAGTTATTGCTGCTATTGTAAACAATTTGGGCATAACCCTTTCGAGTGTAAGACTATAGGAAGAACACATAAGAAGTTGCTGAAGGAGATTACTAACGAGGGGGGCATGAAGGTTGGCAATCCATCGGATAAAAGAGATGTTAATGAGGATGGTGGCTTAAGGAATCAGGCTAATTAGAGTATGGATGCTGAGAAACCTGACAAACTGAGAATCCATATGGGAATAAACAAAGACACAAACCAAGACAGGGAAAGTGAACTGCAAATACAAACATAAAGGAATAAAGAATCTACTTTAACCAGAGAGGCAGTAAATGAAGCTAAGGGACAGAATGACATCCAACATCGAAGGGAGGTAAAAACAACTAATGGTAGTGACCGACAAAAGGTGCAGAGTTATAAAAATAGAACTAAAGGCAAGGTAGTTGATCGCGGCTCTGTCGTTCGATTAGGAAATCGACCTTGGAAACTGGTCAAAATAATTAAATTCCAAGATTGCAGCAAGCTGAACCTCGGGTCGTCTCTCTTGTTGGAA
>JANKOD010000007.1:14824066-14851891 GCA_026284645.1 Erythroxylum acuminatum | reverse complement strand
GCTTGTTAATAGGAACCAATTTAAGCGCAAAAGTCATCAATTAGGAGTCAACGAGTGCATAAGCAGTTAAGAAAATGCGGCCAATTTATAAAGTAAACTTGGCTCAATCAGTAGTGATAATTACCAACGGAAGAAAGAATGAAGGAGATAAGGGGCAAGATCAACCGAAGGGGAGTAAAGAGCTGAGTAAGAAATGCACTGCAGATGAAAACAAAAAAACAGGAGGGGAGGGGCCCTCCCAAATAAGAAAATGAAGATGTTATGTTAGAAAGTCCAAGGCCTAAATACGGCCTCGAGACAACACAGTGTTTTCAACCTCATTAGACAACACAATTGCAAATTTGCTTGCCTTTTAGAAACCAAACTAACTACTGATGGTTTGGGTAGTATAATGAATAATAAGTTTTCAGGATAGGATTATGTCCATAATTTTGGTTCTATCTTAAGGGGTTGAATTGCTATTGCTTGGAATTCCTTATTTTATTACTGTCATGTATTGGAGAAGGGTGAACAATTTATCCATTGTAAGGTGTTATGCCAAACAACTAAAAGGAAATTTTTGGTGACATGTGTGGATGGGCTACATGTATAGTGTGACAAAAAGAAGGGAATTATGGTAGAAGTTGATTGGGCTAGTTACGGATTCAATGATGCCATGGATGATAATGGGGGATTTCAATTGTGTATGTACGGCTAGTGAAAGAATTGGATGCCAACCCCTATTCGCATACCTGTTGAAAGATCTACAAGAGTTTTGTATGACTCTCGGATTGGAAGATGCCCAATTTAGAGGAGAGACTTTCACAAACCAGCCATGGGCAAAATTGGATAGAGTCCCCATCAACCAAGCATGGGAAGCGAAGGGTATGCACTATTCGACTAACTTCTTACTTATGATGGTGGACTTGGATCATTATCCCGTAATAGTGGAATTCAGTCAATAGGAAGTCCGAGAGAACAAACCTTTCAAAATTTTCAACATATGGCTCCACCATCCTTTCTTCTAAGATATAGTTGCCAATACCTGGGACATGGAAGTGGATGAAACTGCGCAATACATCCTATATGCGAAATTGAAAGGCTTTTTTACCAACAAAAAGCCAAATGCAAACACTTGATGAAGGCTGATAGAAGCACTAGGTACTTCCATGTAGTAGCTCGGAAGAGAAGTAGACAAAATGCAATCACCCATTTTATTAAAGAAGATAGATCCGAAACCACAACAATGGAGGAGGTGACAGAATGTATAGTAAGCTATTATAAGGGGCTTCTTGGCACTCATCCCCTCGGGAAAGTGTAGACCTACAAGTGATAAGGAATGGAGAAATTTTGGATCCAGAGATGCATGTAGCTTTAATTACCTCAATTACGGATGATGAGATCAAGCGAGCTATGCTTGATATTGGTAATGATAAAGCTCCAAGACTAGATGGTTATACGGCCGCCTTCTTTAAGAAACAATGGGATAGGGTTGGACAAAATGTCAGGGAAGCCGTTCATGAGTTCTTTGTTAATGGTCGTATGCTAAAACAACTCAACCACACTATCGTCACTCTTATCCCCAAGAAGCAGACAACACCGAGAGTGACTGATTTTCGACCAATAGCCTGCCTAAATATTGTGTATAAGGTGATTACAAAAATATTGACTGAGCATATGACTGCGATTGTGGGGAAAATAGTAGACCTGACCCAATCTGCTTTTGTACCAGGTAGGAGTATGCTGGATAATATTTTCTTAGTGTAGGAACTTGTTAGGGGCTACAGTAGAAAACGCATCTCCCCACGATGCATGATCAAAATTGATATTACAAAAGCCTATGACACAGCCTCATAGGAATTCTTGGAAGAAATGATGAAAGGGCTGGGATTTCCAGATAAGTTTGTGTATTGGATTATGGAGTGTGTAACAACAACCTCATTTTTGGTCTCGGTCAATGGCACATTACATGGGATATTCAAGGGGAGGAGAGGATTGAGACAAGGAGACCCAATGTCACCTATACTTTTCTTCCTTTGTTTGGAATACTTATCAAGAGTTTAAACGTGAGAACGACCTGCCCTCCTTTAACTTCCACCTGAAATGCAAGCAATTAGCTATCACACATTTTTCCTTCGTTGATGACCTTATGCTACTATCTAGAGGTGATTACACATCAATCAGTGTACTGGTGGATGGATTGATGAAATTAAGAGAGGTGGCAGGGTTGAGGGTAAATCTCTCAAAATCCAATATCTACTTAGGCAGAGTATGGAAGCATGATAGAGAAGACATTTTACAGATGGTTAAGTTTCCTATTGGTGAATTCCCAGTTCGGTATTTGGGAGTCCCCTTGGCGCCGATGAAGGTATCAGTAGCTCAATTCTCAGTATTGCTTGAATCGGTGGAGACCTGCATTAATGTATGGAATGGGAAAAACCTTTCATATGCGAGGAGGATTGAATTGGTCAATTCGATTATCTAAGGAGTTTTATCATTTTGGCTTCAGGCGTTCACTATTCCAGTAGTTATCCTTGATAAGATAACCTCCATATGTAGACCTTTTCTATGGGGTGGTGAGCATTTTAGGATGGCGTGGGATAAAATTTGTGCACCTAAAGAGAAGGGTAGTTTGGGATTGAAGAATTGCAAAATATGGAATTCGACTTTGTGTGGCTAAAATGTTGTGGAACATACATGTCGAAGCAAACTCTTTATAGGTGAGATGGATCCATGAAATCTACTTGAGAGGAGTACCGATATGGGATTAGGTACCTCACAATAGAGACTCCCCCTATTAAAACGTTTGGCAATGATTCGTGACACAATGGTGGGAAAGTTAGGAGGGCACAGTGAAGTGGTAAATGAGATGCAGAAGTTATGTGTCAATGGAGTTTTATCATTACACAAGGTCTATGAGTTAATGTGATTTAAACACAGTAGGCGCCCACGGATGACCTTTATTTGGAAACAGTACATTCCTTCAAAATACTCCTTCATTGCATGACTTAGTTTGCAGAATAGATTGCCAACAAAAGACAATCTTTCAGTCTTGGATCTGAACCGAACATGCAGGTTGTGTGAGACTGAAATAGAATCTGTTGACATTTGTTCTTTAAATGTTCTTTTATAGGTGAGATTTGGAATGCAATTCGGGGATAGTTGGGAATGACTAGAGGCATATCCACACTCTTCTTGAGTGCTATTAAGTGGATTCGGAAAGAATAAAATGGAGTCAGCTTTAGAAGTGAAGCTGCAAGACTCGCATTCCTGTGCACCTTGTACATGATATGAAAGACCAGAAATGCTGTTCAATTAGATAAAGCCTCCATTACAAGTTTCGACGTGATCTCAAAGATAAATTCTGTGATGTATAAGATATTGTATAAATTATATCGTGTTGAACTTATTAAGGCTATTGCTTCTTTCGGATGTATTAAGAGTAATTACAGTTAACCTCCAATTGGATGTATTGGGGCATTGAGTGTATTTGATGTAGGCTTTTCGGATTACACGTTTGATCGGGGTATACTCCAATGATCTTGTACATATGATTTTGAGTAATTTACTATTTACATTTCATAAAAAAAGAAAGAAAAGAACTGTCAAGACAAGGCAAACACTCGACCTAACCTAACTCCCATACGACATTGTGCCAACGGAAGGTGTTTAGAATGTGAAAATGTTAGAAAAGGTGTGACATGTAATAAAATATTTGTCGGCGTGCTGACACGTGTCAATGGTCCAAATTGAAAGAGGTTGAATCGGGTAAAATGAATTTGGATCCGTTCTTATGCAGTCCACTGCGATTCTCTCTCCTACCTCTCTGTCCAATTTTGTTTGGTAATAGAAAGTGAAAACTGAAAATCTTTTGTAAAAATTCATTCCTCTCGAAATTCATTCCTAATCGCTTTCACTTTGATCCTTACTGTCACTTGTACTCTGTCTCTATCTCAAATCAAGCTTCTCTTTCTCTCTCTAATTCCTCATTTCATTTGCATTGTGTATTATTCAATTATCGGTAGCAAAATTTGTTGATGAAGTTTCTTTTTTTGCGTCGGGTTGGTTTAATGTTCTTCTGATGCGAATTGGGTTTTACTTATTCTGATTGATTATTCAATTGCGTGGCCAACTTTGCTTTTTCTCTCTCTCTCTTCTCTTCCCTGAGCTGCGTCGTTAATTTCTTTTTTAATTTTTCTCTAATTCTGGTAAGCTTTAATGATATATCCATAATGGGATACTTGGTTTGGAATTGGGTTGATTGAGTTGGAGAATCCAGGGATCTGCAGTTGTGTTTTTGAGGTCAAGTTGTGATCCGTTGGGTGGTATTCCAAATCAACGGTTTGGATTCAATCGGCGGAGAAACAGCGCCATCGCATGGCGCTGTTCAGACGCTTCTTTTACCGGAAACCACCGGATCGGCTTCTCGAAATCTCTGAGAGGGTCTATGGTAGGTGTACCCCACTTTTTGTTTTTCCTAAATTTTGCATGTTTCAGCAGAATTGGAAGGAAAATGTGTAATGTCTTGCTTCATTATATGGCTTTCTGGCCTGCATTATTTGTTTAGCTTCTGAATTTTGACTTCCTGTGATTCATCCCTCTGGGATTCATGTGGGTTTGGCGATTTAATTGATAATTTGGGTTTTGAGAACTCAAATTGGAGACCTTTTTAGCAATCGGTGACAATGGCAATGCCCCATTAACACATTTTTCCTTTTTTCGGCTTGGGGAATGCAATGAAGCAAATGTGTCTAGAATTGCAATGTTGTCGGGTTTTAGTATTTGGCTTCCGAGATTCTTTTGGGGTTAGGGTTTGGGGCAAGAAGGTGTAAGCTTAAGCAGAATTGTGAAGTGGTTGGAAAAAGTTGATTAATTGGATTGCGTTTCAAGAATTTTGATTCAGCTAATGAGTTTGTGTAAAAACCAATTCATGTTTATGAAAAACAGTCAAGAGGAATATTGGCCGCAGGTTGTCTCATTTTATCAAATTCATTGTTTTGCAGTCTTTGACTGTTGCTTCTCCAGTGATGTGTTGGATGAAGATGAGTACAAAGTGTACCTGGGTGGTATTGTAGCACAACTTCAAGACCATTTCCCTGATGCTTCCTTTATGGTGTTTAACTTTAGAGAAGGGGACAAGCGGAGTCAGATTTCAGACATATTATCACAGTATGACATGACAGTTATGGAATACCCTCGACAATATGAAGGATGTCCTACGCTGCCGCTGGAGATGATCCACCATTTCCTTCGATCAAGTGAAAGTTGGTTGTCACTGGAGGGGCAGCAAAATGTCCTTTTAATGCACTGTGAAAGAGGAGGATGGCCTGTGCTTGCTTTCATGCTTGCTGGTCTTTTGTTGTACAGGAAACAGTACAATGGAGAGCAGAAGACTCTTGAAATGGTCTACAAGCAGGCCCCTAAGGAACTTCTTCATCTTTTGTCCCCTTTAAATCCACAGCCATCTCAACATAGATATCTCCAGTATATTTCCAGAAGAAGCTTTGGTTCTGAGTGGCCTCCATCGGATACACCTTTGTTTCTAGATTGCTTGATGCTTAGAGCCCTTCCATTGTTTGACGGGGGAAAAGGTTGTAGGCCAGTTGTACGCATTTATGGTCAGGCTCCTCTAAAAACAGCTAATAGAACTTCAAAACTTCTATTCTCTACCTCAAAGATGAAAAAACATGTTCGCCATTACGCACAGGTGATACTCAAGTCATCTAATTTTCAATTAGGGTATAATTCGCCACAATATGAGTTATCGCTCCTAAATTTCATCTGCAGGAAGAGTGTGTGCTGGTCAAAATAGATATTCGGTGCCGCATTCAAGGTGATGTTGTACTTGAGTGCATCCATTTGGATGAAGATCTGGTCCGAGAAGAGATAATGTTCAGAGTTATGTTCCACACAGCATTTGTGCGGGCAAATATTCTGATTCTCAGTCGGGATGAAATTGACACAATGTGGGATGCGAAGGACCAATTTCCGAAGGAATTTAGGGCAGAGGTAAATACTTGTGATTTTCCATGCCTTTTTCTGAATCTGAAGGTTTGATAAATGCATAGTCACATTTGTGTCAGGTTCTTTTTGTGGATGCTGATGCTGTTCTGGCTAATGTCACTACGGTTGTGGCTGGTGAAGATGCGAATGAGACAGAATCTGCTTCACCCGAGGAATTTTTTGAGGTGGATGAGATATTCACCAATCTAATAGATGGACAGGAAACAAGGGGTGATAACGGTACTCATGTCAATGCTAGCAATACGGTTGTTGACATGGATTCCAAAGATGTTTGGAAGGATGAGGTGGAACCTCACTCATTCCAAGACTGTGCAGCTGATGAAAGCAATCACAAACTGGATGGCACTGTGGGCTTTATTGTTGATACAGTGAAGGATATTGCAGTTGATGATGTGAAGTATAAGGTGATTGACAAAGGGGATTCTGATCTTGATCTGGTGAAAGACATCACTGTGGATGATGGGGATACTAAGTTGGATTATGCTCTGGTTGCCTCTGGTGTGGAGGGTGCCAAAACAACAAATGAAGCAAGTGAAGATACAGATGTAGAATTCAAGGATATGGAAGATAAAGGTGATGAAGAAAACACCACAACCAAGAAGAAGCTAGAACCCAAGGCTCCACCAGAAAAGTTAAGTGTTGCAATTGGTAGACAGAAACCTGAGAAAGTGGTGCTCCCTTCTCCTAGGAGACAAACTACACAAAATGCAAAACCTGCTATAGATCCAATTGTGGCCAAAACAAAGACGAAACAACAAGAAACTCATAATGCAAAACATGCAAAGCCAAATACTGTACCCAGGTGGGTTCCTCCTAATAAAGGTCCTTTCTCTAATTCAATGCACGTTGTATATCCACCATCAAGATATAATAGCGCACCACCTGCTCTTGCTGTTGCTGCTTCTTTTAAGGATTCTAAAGCAGCTACTCATGCCAAATCTTCTTCGATTCCTCCTGCTCATGGAGATCAGGTTTCAAGTGATCCAAATTCCTCTCCAGCTGTACCAGTACCATCTGTTAGTCTGGAAATTGTGTCTCCTCCACCTCCACCTCCACCTCCACCTCCTTTACCACCTCCTTCTTCACCTCATTCACAATCCCAACCACCCCCACCACCCCCACCTCCTCCAAGGCATTCTACTAACTCTACCTCATTGTTTAGTAGGAAAATTATTGAGACAATTTCACACCATACATCTCCTTATCCTCATAAGCCTCAACCTCTATCCACACCTCCACCTCCGAGGCAAAATATTGGGATTGTAGTGCCCCCTCCTCCTCCACTGCCATGGAAGTCCGAGAATACTTCATCTGTCCCTATGACATTTGTTTCTCCACCTTCAGTATCATCATCTCCTCCACCTCCACCTCCACCTCCACTTCCACCTCCTTCCTATTCTACTACTTCAAGACTTGGAGTGGGAGTTTGTTTTACATCTTCCTCTCCCAGCATGTCAAGTGTTTCTCCTCCACCACTACCCCCATTGCTGCCGTCTCCTCCTCCTCCTCCTCCTCCTCCATCTGTACCTACACTAGGTATTCTTCCACCTCCACCTCCCCCACCTCCTCCACCCCTACCAATACGTAATAGCCATCAATCTCCACCTCTGCCGCCGCCTCCGCCTCCCCGACCACCACCACCACCACCTTCTACTTGTGATGCTTCTCATCCTTTTCCTTCCCCTATGTGTGGAAGTCGACCTTTACCATCATTGATGCCTGGACTTGGGCCACCATCTCCACCAACACCACCACTGCTGCTGCCACCTTTTGCATATGAGGCCCCTGCTCCTCCTTTTCCTCCCACTGCTTCCCATATACGTCGAAGTCAGCCTTCATCACCATCAATGCTTGGACAACCCACCCCACCACCGCCGCCACCACCACCACCACCACCTTTAGGTACAGCTCCTCCAGCCCCACCTCCTCCTCCTTTATATGGAACTTCACCTCCACCGCCGCCTCCACCAATGAATAACATGCCTCCTCCTCCATTTCGAGGAACCCCCCCTCCACCACCTCCGCCATTACGAGGAGCACCTCCACCACCACCTCCTCCAATACGAGAAGCACCTCCTCCACCACCTCCTCCAAGGTGTGGTGCCCCGTCTCCTCCACCACCTCCTCCTAGACATGGAGCCCCACCACCACCACCACCTCCATTCCGTGGAGCTCCTCCTCCACCTCCATTAAATGGAGGGCCACCTCCTCCACCTCCTCCTGGAGCTCATGTTCCTGGGCCTCCTGCTCCACCTAGACTTCCAGGTGGTGGACCTCCTCCACCTCCACCATTAGGTGCCAAAGGTGCTGATACAAGAGGCCTTACTGTGGGAAGAGGTCGTGGACTTTCACGTGCCTCAGTTGGAACAACACCCAGAAGATCTTCCTTAAAACCGTTGCATTGGAGCAAGGTGACGAGGGCATTGCAAGGAAGCTTGTGGGAAGAACTACAAAGACATGGAGATCCCCAAATGTACTGTAGATTTTCTTTTATTTGAATCCTCCTTTCTAGATTTTTATTCTCTATGGCTATAATATTTTCTTGGAGTGATATTATCAAGCCTTACTAGTTATGATTCTCCTTTATGATGTATCATTTTCTTCAGTGCACCAGAATTTGATGTGTCGGAGCTAGAGACTCTTTTTTCTGCCACAGTCCCAAAACCTGCTGACTCAGGAGGTAGAGGAGGAAGACAGAAATCTGCTGGATCAAAAACTGACAAAGTTCACCTGGTACTTTTAAAATGAATCCTTTCATCTCCATGTTGCCTTTCATGATTTTAGGTTACATGTGGCTCACTTTTCTGTTCAGTGTTGTGTTATTCTGATGTCATTTTATTTTAATTCCTTTTCTTGCATTTTTTGATTTTAGGTGCTTTCTAGTTGCCTTTATTTCAAGTAAACCTTACGTTGCTTTCTTAGCTTATATGGTTGGTTGTCTTGGCGAACATACAACTATGGATGGATATGGTACTAGTTAGGCTATGAACAAAATCAATACATGTGTAGCTTTTTTTGTGGAGGCCTCAGATGCTTGTGCATAAATGCTTCGAAGTTTTGTGGCTGAACTAGGTTGGATTCCCATTTGACTGTCTGATAATTGAGTTTTCGTTATCCTTATCTTCATCAGTCAAACGTTTTCTGCTAGAGGGCTATTATTTACGAATTATGTTTATAAGTATACCGATAATCTGAACTCAAACATCAGATAAACATATAGCAGCATATCTTCCATTTCGAGATCCAGAGCATCCAATTTCAGCGCCCAATATAAGAGTAAAAATAGGTACAAGCATCCCTAGAATTCCATAGATCCCATTTAATTTTAAGGATTCCAATAATTATGAACGTAGACTGGAGTTATAGTTATACTTAGAAGTTACAGAGTATTGAACTGCAAGAGATAAGACTTGAAATTATGATGTAGGTTTTACATACTGCAGAATACAGCCCTAGTCAAGGTGGGATTCAAATGAAAAAGATCAATAGTTCAAATCAAGCCTGTAGTCTGATAACTACCATATTAAAAATTAAGGAAAGTGTCGGTATATATGTTTATTAACATGTGTATGTGCCTGCATTAGATATTTATGATTCCTTTTCTATCTTTGTACGGTACCAGGCTTTGCTATACATTTCATCTTTTTTTTTTTGGTGTTTGAATACTGAAAAAAATCATTTATTGTTTTTTGATAGTTCAAGATACAAGAAAATTTGCAATATGATGCTGATGAAATAATTTATTTCTCTGATTCATTGCAAAACAAATTTTGACTCTGTTAATGTCCTAAGGGTATCTTGTGTTTTTGTGTAGATCGACCTGAGAAGGGCTAACAACACTGAAATAATGCTCACGAAAGTGAAGATGCCACTTTCAGACATGATGGTAAGATGGAAACCTCTCTTTATCTTTGTCACCAGTTGATTGTACATTTTTGCTGAAAATCAATATGCTTGTAATGATGTTTTCAGTAAATCTTTAATGTAAGCTGTGTATTTTGGTTGTTAAACTGGAAAGTCGCCCCCTTTAGAGTTCTTGATACTAGCTTCAAGTTCTAATAGGACTTGGTAGGCATGGTTTCTGTGCAATTGTAATTGACTCTGTTGCAAAGGAATGTGGCCTATTTGTTCAGGTATTTGGAGATTATTTGCCTTTGGCTGAATTCCATCGGTTGATCTCAATCTATATAAGCTTAGGTTTGAACTTCGGCAAAAGAAGATGATACTAATATGTCTTTGTGAAAGTATGAGGTAGGGGAAGTGACTCTGTGTGTGTGTGTGTGTGAGAGAGAGAGAGAGAGAGAGAGAGAGAGAGAGCGGAAAGAGTGGTGCTCCTGTCGTAATTAAAAGTGTGGGAAGTTGACAGATTTTTTGGCGCTAGTTCTGTCTACATTGTATTTATTGCAAAATTTTGTAATTCCAGGCTGATATTCAACAAGGTAGGAGGTTTAGCCCGTCTTTAATATCTAGGTTTTCCGCATTTCATATCTACATAAGATTGTTATTCCTTTTACTTGTCATATTAGGAAAGTTACAGTCTTAAAAACTGACTAGTATCATCATCCATAAATTTTTATTCTTAAGGGTTGTGATATATGTCACTTGTTTCCTTTTTGTTATTGTGCTTTGTAACTAGGTCTGGTCAACTTTCTAATTAACTTCACTACCTGCAAATTATCAGGCTGCGGTGCTGGCGATGGATGAATCAGTATTAGATGTTGATCAAGTAGAAAATCTTATAAAATTCTGCCCCACTAAGGAAGAGATGGAACTTCTCAAGGTGAACTTTCACTCAAAATATTGATATATCTGATCCTGGGTATACCATGTGGAGTCAATTCCACTTGGATGACCTCTTTCTGAAGATACTATAGTAAGCCTTTGCTCATATTGATTTATTCTCGAGGCCAATATCTGATGTGTGACATTGATACCTTCATCCAATGACAGGGTTACACTGGTGACAAAGAGAAACTGGGAAAATGTGAACAGGTATGCAGATGCTGTTCTAATAACTATATGCTAAATAATTAAGTTCAATCAAATTCGCCTTTCATGTTTTTGTCAGTGTTTGAAGAACTAATTTGTCCATGACAACAATTTTTATGCATTTTGCTTTCTCTGCCTTCTGTTTCCCTATGCAATCCCTAGCTTATTTTGTATTTTTATATTTTCTTTTTTTGTATCTTTTCCCTTTGTTTTAGAGATTTTTCTTTCATTGAGACTGCTGCATTTGTTCTATAATCCAAGTGCATGTTGTGCACCTTCCTTCCTAATGTACTTAACTAGAAGATTAAGTTTTAAATCGAATTTTATATATTTACTTGTTCAGTATTTTCTGGAGCTGATGAAAGTGCCACGGGTTGAGTCAAAACTAAGAGTATTTTCTTTCAAGATTCAGTTCAGCTCGCAGGTTTGGCAGTATTTGTATTGTTAATCTGATCTGCTATTAATAAGACATTTCTTTCTCCTCCCCCCTTTTGTCCTACTTTTATAGTGTTGTCTTAATTTTGCAGATTTCAGAATTTAAAAAGAGCTTAAATACTGTAAACTCTGCATGTGATGAGGTATGCCTGGACAATGAATTCAAAGATTCTGTACAGTATGTTTCATTCTTTTTGATATACCTACCATATATCAGGTTCGGAATTCCTCCAAATTGAAGGAGATAATGAAGAAGATTCTTTATCTTGGTAATACATTAAACCAAGGCACTGCAAGGGGTAAGTGATTCAGGTTCCTAATATTTTTTTACTTCTGATATAAAAAAGGTGATGCTTATCTCTTGATAGCTGATTTGTTCATAATGTTACTCTAAACATGTGGGGAGACTTTTAGTTTCATATTATCAAATATTTTACTTTTAGGTTCGATTATTAAATCATTAGGTTCAACAGAAATGAGGAAAGTACTGAAATGTCTATTGATTATCTTTTCACATGCTATAAGATTTTCTCCATGCTGATCTGTACAGAACTGTACTTTTAACAAATTATTGGATCGTGTTCTAGTGGTCTTCAGTATTGTCTTAGGATGCTACTGAGTTCAAGATAAACTATTAGGTAAAATTTCAGCGTGCAGCATCCCTTTCATGGCACTTCTTGAAGTTCCTAGTTGGCTCAGATGCAGTCAAGGGTGGAGCCAAGATGGGTGAGGGAACATATCCCCGGGTTCCACCCCCCCTGGTTCCACCCCTGCCCTTGCTTCAGAAGCATTGTTATGGTGGGACCACTTAATAACTGAATATATTTATGTTCCAGATCTCTTGGTGAAAGCCTCCACTAACACCCCCACCATTCATATTTTTATAAAAATAAGAATATGTTAATATGATAATAAGAATTTAAAATATTCTAACCTCTTAAGACTTTTAATGAAATAACAAAAACATAATATTTCCCGCCTTTGTCTCTCTCTCTCTCCGAATGCACCCTCGCTCTCAATGATGTTTCCCAATGTGTTATCTCTTAGTCACACATTCAAATTCTTTTCTACCTTTTCGAGTTCTTCTTTACTTTTGAACTATTTTTACTGTTCCTCTAAATTTATTTGCATGTTTTTATATTAATTGTAGTTCTTATTCATATATATGTATAGTGGGTTTTCTTATTCAAACAAACATGGCTATAACATATCACATTCTTAATTAGCAGAAAATTAGAGGAGTTATAATCTTTGAATAACTTTATTCTTTTAATAAAAATATTTTAGCGTTTTAAAATATTTTAGTGTTTTATATAATAATACTATTTATTAAGTATAAATGAATTTTTTGTTAAAGGAAGAATTTTATCGTAACTTTGATTTAATTACTTGCATTGAAAATGATAGTGTTCCATGGTGTTCATAATAAAAAAATATAAATCTGTTACAAAATATGAGAACTCATTGGGATCAATTATAACATATGTTTAATCTATTTTGAGGATTAATATTTATTTTGTTATTATAACTTATATGTTTTAAAAAATTTACCCACTGAGTTAAATTTCTAGCTTCGCCCTTGCACACAGTGGTGTAATTATTGCTTCAAGAGTTGCTAAGAGTTGTGTTTATTCTAGATAGGAATATGTGAAGATTTTCCTACGACTAGAAAGTAAAACCATATCACTCAACAAACTGTGAAGTTCCAGTTCTAAACTCTGATGAAGTAAAATAATGAATTGTGTGAATATTCTGTTATTTTCTATATATAGGCCTGCTGATTTCAATATTTATTAACCAAAAAATTTTTTTAAGTCTGAAGTTCTGATAGAATTGTATATCAAACACTGTCCTCTTTGCTCACTAATGCTCAAATATTTTGTCTTCTTTTCATTGAAAATCATAATTCTTTGGTACCATTGTGATATGTATCCAAATTGTGAAGGTTCTGCTGTTGGATTCAAGTTGGATAGTCTTTTAAAACTCACTGACACTCGTGCTTCTAACAGCAAGATGACGCTCATGCATTATCTTTGCAAGGTACTACAATTCTATGGTTTTAATTTATATCTCTAACTCATTGACTACTTGTTGTAAGTTTACTTGCTATGGTGGACTCTCAGAAAGGAAAACTATATGTCATAATAACTGTTCTAAAGATAAAATTTGTGAAATGAGATCATCATGATTCTGACCTTGAAATTTGGAAAGATACAGAGACAATTTAGCGTAAAAATTCTTGTTCAAGGCTGGTCACCTCTTAGGTCAATCTATATTAGCACTTTTCAGGTCAATCAATATAACTCGGCAAATTCAGTTGACAGAATTGTAGCTTCACTGTTCAGATATAATTTGCTAAGTGCTAATTATGGAAATCTCCTACTGTTAACAGTTATTTCTGTGGAGTTAGATATAGATGTAAGTTTTACTCTTGATGTGATTTCTGAGTGACTCCATAAAAAGATCATAAGTTTCTCCTGCATCTCAACTCAAACATCAACGGAATGTTTTATATCATTAAACCGGCAATTGTATGAGCCTAGAATTTTGATCAAACTTGGATTTTGCTATTAGAATCACAGATAACAATGCCATCTCTTTACATCACAAACTATAGAAAAGAGCTAATGGATGCCGATGTTGGCCCAAATTTCTACACTGGGCAGCATTCTGTATTCATCTCTGTTGAAAGTAAATGAATTCTCAAGAAAGGTTAGGTAATATAAATGTTGTTCATTGTCCTACAGAAGGAAGCAAAAAGTCACAAGCCCATTTCTCAAAGATATTTTTGTTTGCTTCTCTCAGCACACTTAATCCTGATGCATTTTTCTATTTGGAATTTGAATATTTGCTTTCAATTTGTCTTCATCTTAAAAGTTTGGTTCTTTCATCCCTTCAGGTGCTTGCTGCTAAATCACCAGCATTGCTAGATTTTCATCTTGACCTTGGAAGCCTTGAAGTTGCATCTAAGGTTTAGACCTGTCTTAAATTTGTAACAATAAGAAGCTGCAGTAGCATTATATTAAGGCTATGGTGTTGAATCCTTGCAGATACAATTGAAGTCTTTGGCAGAAGAAATGCAAGCAATAATCAAGGGCTTAGAGAAGATAAAGCAAGAGCTGGCAGCATCAGAAAATGATGGTCCTGTATCTGAAGTTTTTCGTAAGGTATATATGAATTTTTAGCTAGTTTTTGTCCTCTGACATTTTTTAAAAATTTGATATTATTATTTTTTGCTTAGTTTTGATACACTGAAACAGCTCAAGTATTTACCTTCGTTTTTTCCTTCTGTTTCTATTTTTCATCTCTCTTTGTGTGAGCATTTAGAGCTAATTTTGATTTTCTTTTGTGAAAACCTTTTCTCAAATTTTTATCCTTTCAAACATAAGATTCTGAATTTGTATTTTTCTTTTGCATGAGTAGCCTCTACTTCCGTTACACTATCCACTTCTTTCCTGTTTCATTTATCTCTTTATTTACCTGTCATTTGCATTTTATTCTGCAACTAATGTGGTTCTTGTTGTTATTAGACATTGAAGGAATTCATTTCTGTTGCTGAGACAGAGGTGGCATCTGTGACAAATCTGTATTCTGTGGTGGTAATTTTCCAACTAACCTAGGCATAATAACTTCTATATCTGATTTTCATGGTGTCACTAATTCGTTTTTCTACGCTGACAGGGTAGAAATGCAGATGCTCTAGCACTATACTTTGGTGAGGATCCTGCTCGCTGCCCTTTTGAGCAAGGTACTCATTTATTTTGATGGATTTAGAAGTATTATTTCCAGTTGCGATTCTATTAATATATGCTGCATTAGATGTTTTCTTTGTTTTCCTTTTCTTGGTCATCTTTCCTACATAGGTTTATCTCTGAAAGATTGAGTTAATTGCATTGTTCACGAAATTCAAACTAGTTCCGTAGATTGTGTATTTTGACATGAGCACTGTAGGGAAAGGTAGTTTAGGTGATTGTAAGTAGGCTTTGGAAGAGTCTCAATGATTGTAAGTAGGATTTGATTTGGGTGGATTTTGAATCGCAAAGGATTTGATTTGGGTGGATTTTGGATCGACATGAGGTAAGAGTATTGAGAGTTGACAAGGATGTGGAGAGGGAGAGGGAGAGAGAGAGAGAGGGCAAGAGGTGGCACTATTGCTTGTACTTGAATGGTTCTGTTCTACTCTGTTCATAATTTTGTAGGTATAGAGCTTACTTAGCATGGTCTTTGTAATCGTGAATGCAGTTACATCGACTCTTCTAAATTTTGTGAGGCTGTTTCGGAAAGCCCATGAGGAAAATTTGAAACAGGCTGAATTGGAGAAGAAAAAAGCTGAAAAGGAGGCTGAAATGGAGAAGGCAAAGGTAATAAATCTCTCCAAGGGTGCAAAAGAGACGTGAATGCATTTCTTCTCCGGTATAGAAACTTGAGCTTCCATATGCAGCAGACTTCGGCTGTGATACTTTATAGTGAATGACAGTGAAATTGCTGCTGACAACTAGTCAAAAGTGCACGATCCTGCACTTCATCGCTTCTGCTTGCAGTTAAAGGACTTCCCTAAGAAACTAAGCAGATGTAGCAGAAAAGCTGTTCCTCAAGGCTGGCAAAGCTTAAGGCATGCGGTACACACACTATATCAGAGGACATTGCTCAGTTAATTTAAGCCGTAGTGCTTGATTTCATGCGAAAATGTCTGGGAGGTAGAAATGCTGAGTGAGTAGCGCAGGTTTATCACATGTTCTATGAAGTGACGAGCGTTACCCTTATGGTATCAATACAATACCTGAAGAGAAGATTGAGTTATTCATGGAAGTAGTTGATCTGCATTCTGACTTTAGCCGTTCTTTGGGCACAATTTTTTCAGCACCAGAGCGGATGCGTCTTCGGTTCTGTAAAGCACACAAGCCCCACTGATAGCATTGAAACACTGTACAAAGCACTAACCCCTTGTCCTAACGGTAGAGTTCAATTCTTTTTTATTGTAACATAAGACCCGATCCCCTTCCATGGTTTTTTGTTTTTTCTACTTGAGATTTTGATTTATCCCCGTCTAAAAGTTTGTTGTATAGTTTTTCAGCTTCAGATAGAGTGAGTAGAAGCAGACGGGTTACTTTCTCTGTAATTGTAAGATAGCATAGGAAAATATAAGATGCAGATTAAAATTTCTTACTTCCAATTTATACTCATTATTCTTACTGAGATTTAGTTCCGTGTTCTTAATGCAACTGCCCTGTTAATTTACATTCTTCTGGGAAGGATAGCAAGACAGATTTCACATTTTGAGACCATCATTTATAATGCAATGTTCTGTCCTTACAGCGGAAACAGCACCTGTTCTTTGTGGTTTTTTGTTTTGCTTCAGTCTGCACTGCACATTGGATATCTTGGAATAGACACTGTTGTTTTTGTTATTTACAAGGAAACACACTTCATGTTGTTGTATAAAGTTATTGCCATGTAAAGCTGGAGGTTTAGAATTCTTGGTTGCTTTTGTCTGAAGTTGGCTCTGGTCCAGATAAAGTAAACCATCATTTGCATGGACAATTCATACATTCACACTTGGTTATAACTGTGGTCCTAATTGATTAGTTGGAATTTAACCAATAATGAGAAACATCTTTTTTCTAACCTAAGCATTTTAATTAAGATGAAAAGATACCTCTTCAATTAAGACCTTCTCAATTAGGTCTACATATTCTGAACAATGATAAATTTCAGAAAAGAAGCATTACATCTCCATCTGCTGTGCCTAAAAGTTGAAATGAACAGATAATTTAAAAATTGAAATTATCATCCAGCTTATAAATTGAAAGTAACGGGCACAAAAGAAGTTTCAAATCAACTGTTTTTCGTTATTCCGTGTCTATCTTATTTTATGAGCATCTATCCATATAAAGCAAAGCAAATCTTTACGATGATGTTGCTTCATTTCTCACAGAGTGGTAATGTGATCATTAAGCAGTCCTCTTGTCTACCCTCTCAAGTAGTCAAGTTGCTTATAAACTACATTGCTGCTCGTGCCATGTTATCCTCAGCCAGACTAAGACTACAGCATAAACTGGAGATTATTTTAGGTTGCTGCGATATAGAATTCGGTGTCACATTTATGGCTTCAAAGTCAACTTTGATGTTGCTGATTCTAAATTCCAACTTGAAAATATTTCTTCTTTCTTTAATTTGGGAATACACCAATGATTCAATTCCTTAATCTCTTCAGACATACGGTGGTATTGTAAGAGAAACAGCTATCAAGTTGTATTTTAAGTTTTAACAACTTGTCATTTGATTTTCAATAATTAATTTATTGAAAAATTATGTTAAGATCATTCTCAAGTGCTTTTCCAATATTTTAAAAGAAAGATTTTATCAAGCTATACGAATAAATTATATAAAAAATAAAATTTCAAGTAGAATATAATATAATTCCAATTTAATGTATGTTTTAAAAACGAGATTAAGTTGTTAAATAAATATGGAATGTTTATACTTTCAAAAAGTTCTAGTTAATTTATATTTTGTTGTTGTAAATAACCTCACTATGTATTATACTTTTAAAACATCTTTAATTATTTAATCAAAATAAATTCACATATTTTTGTTTTTATTTAGACTATTATTATATAGAGTTGATGTATAAATGTGTTTAATTATATTAAAGATTAATAATTTTTTTATTTTGAATAGCAATATATTAAATTAGTTAAATTTAGATTAATATTAATATCAAAAAGGTCAAATTATTTTAATTTTGATTATAATCCTATGAAATAAAAATTTATTTTAAAACAAATCTCAATTAAATAAATTTTTATTTTTTTAAGAAAGAAAACTCAAAAAAGAAAACGAAGGTGAAACCAAAGTCCCCTAAACAGTTTATTTAGGACTTGTCTTGCAAACTATTAATTGTACATTCCCGTTATTAACAAAAAAGAAAAAGATCGCCTTGTTCTTACCAATTACAAACGAAAATCATTCTGTTGAGAAAAATAAGCGGAAGAGAACTTTCAATATCCAATGGTGTAACAGTGGGAGAAACAAGATGAATTCTACAAAATCTCCTCCTTAACTTCAATCGCACCCGGAAAATCTTCATTGTTTCCCTCAGCTTTGCTCGCCATCTGTATATGTACTGACTTTGATTACAATGTTAATTTGATACTTCATGGAAATTCTTGAGAGACCTTTAAACTCAAATACCCTCTGTTATCTTCCCCTGAAATTTCAATCCTGTAAGCATATTTCCATTCTTGGTCAGCGCAAGAACTTGCCTTGCAACTTCTGTAGAACTGACAATTCATGATTGTGTCAAGAGCGATAAGAATTGAGTACATATATGCTATTAACATAGCCTCTAGACCCATCAAAATACCAGACTTCTCGCTGATATGATAATAACTCCTTGCCATCCTGTATTGAAACAGAGCTTCAATTCCTGCCATGCCCATGTTCACAGGGAGTGTGATTGTTAAAGCCGTCGAAGCTCTGTCTCGGATCATGATACACGCTTTTAAGATTGCCATGTGGCCACCACTTTTCTCAAAACCTGACAAGACCATAGACAGGTTGCATATGATTAGTGTATTGGCAAGAATGATCGAGTATAGAACTGCTCCAGAAGCAGACAGGAAGAGGAAGCAAGTAGGTGTATAGTAACCAAGCCCTTCGAGAAAGTTGAAAATAAAGAACAAGAGACAGAAAGCTGTTGCATTTGCAGAGATAATCAAGAAAGAGTTCCATATGTAGGTGGCAAATAGGTGGCTAAAGATTGATATGATTGAAGAGAACGAAGGTTGCAAACATGGTCTGGGGTGATTGAGAGCTTGAATTACGGATGCTTTTGCGACCAACAAGAAAGTTAAGGTAAAGGGTAGAGTGAAAATATTGGCAGAGATTGTTTGAGAAAGCTTGAGATTGATAAGGGTGAAGAATCCCGAGGAACGCGGAAACCCTGCAGCTTCAAAGAAAGCCTCCAATCGACTGTAAATCAATTGTAGGAGAGAAGAAGATGAGGGAATAAAGGTATGAGAGAGTAGAATTGTGGCGGAGAAAGGGAAGGCAAGAAGAGCAGTGGTGGTGGTGAAGTAGTGATAATTCTGAAGCAAAGTGTAGATTGATCTTCTGATGATCTTGCACGGGGGAACTCTTGTGTTGTTTTCTTCCATTGAAGAAAGAGAGATAGCCATGAAAGCAGAATTTCAACAATAAGAAAGAGTTTTTGTGTATGTGAGGGTAGTGTGTAGAGAACTTATGTTTGCCCCTCTTTATCCTGATGACTCACCTTTTCTATCTCTCCAGGTTTCAAGGTAGGTTAGAGGAGTTCATGGGGTTGTTTATTTTGGATGAACAGGTAGGCTAACCGAAAAAAGATAATATGTGAGTGATGGAGTTGTTTGGGGATGGCTTGAAACCATTTGGAGTCATTGAGAGAGGGGGTATTAGTTGGCCGAGATGATCACAATACCTTTCTTCTCATATTTAATATGTTATAAGAATAAAATATAAGGTTCAAATAGTCATAAAATAGAAACCAGATCCTCTCTTCAGTTTTACTCTGTCTCATGAAATCTCAACCATTTATTTTGCGGGACCCACGCGGGCTCCATGCGAGCCCCACATAAATAAATGGCTGAGATTATTAGACACAATAAGACACCATAATATTGGACAGAGGATCTGGACTCCATAAAATAAGGATTGTCGATTTACTAAAGATACTCTGTTAGCTGGATGTTATATTATTTGACTTTTTATATTAAAATTATAACTTATTTTCTGAATAATATAAAAAATTGTATACTAACTAAATAATATATAGAAAATAAGCAGTAATTATCAAATTATGATACTGTAGTTAAATAAGTTCTAATGATGTAACCTTACATTTACGCCATAATTGCAATATCTTGGTAGTTGGATTATGTCTTTTTGCCCCAGCTTTTACAATCTGGGCATTCCTCATATTGACCGTGTCTTTCTTTTGAATTATAAAAATAATTTGTTTATAAAAATTACAAAAAATTACGGATACATTAAGTGGACTCTTGACTTTGACTATATTTTCATTTTTCGAAAGGGACTATTTGATAAGGGAGGCTTGCAGTATTAATTACATTACATTACATAATAGGTTGGCTGGCTTCTCATTAGTTGGACGGAGCCATTTTATGAATAAACAACAGACATGGCGTGGTATGCTTTGTGTCACTTGCTCCTTTAAGTAAAATAATATAGTTTTAATCGCTACATATTCGAGTCCAGATTCTCTGTCCAGTTTTTATAGTGTCTTATTGTGCTCAATGAATATCAGTCATTCATTTATGTGGGCCCCATGTTTATTTATGTAGAGCCTACGCGGGACCTGCACAAATAAATGACTGAGATTCACTGGACACAATAAAACACCATAAAATTGGAGAGAGGATTTGTTCCCTATATATTCAGTTGACAGTTTCCGTTTTTGTTGGAAATATCTCAAATCTGAGTTGGGAATAGTAAAATATTAACAAGTTGGTTTGTCTTAATTTAGGAAAAGAAAATAAAATCACGTTGTGGAATCTAGATTGTGTTAATATAAAATATTACATAGTATATATGTGAAGGGGCAAGGAAGTGGTTGTACTAGCTAGGGTCAGTCGTCTCTTCACTTTCTGGTAACACATGCTAAGTGACTTAATCCTTAGCTTTCAAGTGAATTTATAATAATTACTACTCATGAGACAAAATATATATTATACACAAAATGCAGGAAGTGGGATGTTTTAAATAAATAAATAAATAAATCGTACGTAATTAGGAATAGGGAAGCAAATTTTAAAAATAAGGGAAAAGGACCACTTGGTTTCATCCAGATTTCAGTACTGTCCACTGATTATGAGATGAGGTTCCTTCTTGCTTATTATTTCACGCCCCCATGTGTATGGAAATCAGTTATTTATATCTTATAGATGGTCATTTACATACATGAGCAGTTCTTATTCTTCACTAACCATTAGGGGATATGAAACTCACAAGTATTTCACTGCCATACTTGACTCTTCCTCCTAATGGTAATGGTTTCCTTCTGCTTATGCATGCCTGAAAAGATCAAACAAAGGCCCCGTCTGGTAAGGGCAGAAAGAACACCTGTTTAGGGCTTATTTTTTATTTGCTCAAGATTCCTAATCTAAGTTCATCCAATGTAGTATGGGGGAATATGAAACAGGGTACTTGTATTTATCAAACCTCTACCACCTTGACAAACTCTCCTGGAATATGGGACCTCAGATATTTTCTCCACCCGATGAGGAGGCTGTTAACATCAACGAGATTTTCTCTTTTGTTGGTTATGGTTGTTGAACCAATTGTTTTCTATTAAATTGAACTCTCCTTAGTGTTGTATATATATATATTTTTGGAGATTTTATAATAATCAATCCTAAAAATAATAAAATCTGAAAAAATCCATATTTTAATAAATATCTCCAGGTTGCCTCCTGTCAAAGCTGCAGTGCAGACGGGAGATTTTTATGAAATACCTTGGAGAAAGAAAAGGATAATCTTACGGGCACTGGGCTGCTGTTGACTGAATGGGCAATGACTACTTAAGATCGTTTTCCATGTTTAATCTAATTGAATTTCTGTTCCGAAAAGGAAGAATTGGTATTGAAATATAATCACATGAATGCCTATAATTGGCCTATTAGTCAAAGTTTAATTATTATTATCAAGAGTGCGCGCTTCAAATAGCTAATCGGTCAACTCAGTTGGTGACTTCCTAGCTAAAAATAGGCAAAATGAGTCTTGCACGGACGAACCAATTAACTTTTTATATGAATGTAATTGGGAAAAGATAGTCATAATCTTGATTAAGGGACTAAAATACAGGTACTGGTGAAGAGGACATGGTAATAAAGATGATGAACTGCCTCGAACCCAAGAGGTTTTTAATTTTTTATCATGTATTTACTTAAATAACAAGATTATCCTTTCTTTTTGAGAAAAAACAAGATTTTCTTTTGGTAGATGATCGTAAGAGATCTTGGTACGTGAAAAGTAACACTGACAGCAAATCAGATGATTGATATACCAAAGAAAATCATGCATGATGAGTACGCAAGAGTTAGCTAAACATAAGTGTTACACGAACCAATTTTGATGTTGTGTTAAGTTGCAATATTGTTTTTGGGAATTTTGGATCATATTTGTTTTCTTATCCCAATAAAAGCTTTTGGAATATCTGCTTCTTTGGTTTATCTTCAGCTCTGAATACGTAGTTGTTCCTTTCCCTCCATATATTATACATGACTAATTACAAGTTATGTACGAGATAGTTCTGTCACCCTTTGATCTTCTATCACTCATCAGAAAGTCCAAAGAAGCAGTGGAGCAAAGGCTAATGACACAGATTTCACAAAGTGCTTTCATTCCATACTGGATGAATGCTGAATAATCACACCTAAAGAAACGGTTTTAAACTGATTCCAGCCATTTTTGCGAAGGTAGTATGTTTGATTCGTATATCCATGAACTTCAGTTTGTCCAATGTACCCAATTATTTCCCATTACACACCAATCACATAATGAATGATACCTTAATTAATTGTTTTCTATGCCAAACTATTATGTCTTAAGCCAAAGTCAGCTCAATGGGGACCAAGAACCTTCTACATAAGGCATTTGAGAATTTTTCATTCCCATTCATGAGCCATAGATAATGATCCTCTACATCTTGACTTGGTCTACTGTTAAAGATGATTGCATTAAACTCTAGGAGATTAGTTTAAATTCCCACTCATTGCCATTTATTAAGATTTAACTTTTTAAGTTGCAGGTAATAGCTGAGCATGAGTAGAGAATAAATTTGTCTTACATAGGGCTTTTATTCGATCTACAATGAGGTTGATTCTCTATTCCCAATTTTGCATATACAGTAGCTTATTATCGATTCCCTCAACTTTGAAATCTGGTTCATAAACCGTATGTTCTTTGTTTTTATCTTGATTTCCCTACAGCTCTTGCCTCTAAGGAAGAAGTGATGGATCTATTGAACCAATAGAGCCTCCTTTTTTTTTGAAACGTTGGCAAGTGCGCTCAGCGCATATTATTCATGTTCAAAGATAAAACGTCATACAGAAAATGAGGAGGGCATACCCACCATTCAAAATCAGACATAGAATTGGCCGTCCTAGCAATCGTATGAGCAACCTGATTCGCTTATCTCTTAACAAAAGCAGTGGAAATAAACTGATGCTCGTGAAGAAGAGCTTTACAATCCTCAATAATCATTGAAAAATAAGATGGAAAATTATGTGTGGATGTCAAGAAGTGAGTAATGATTTGATAGTCCGTTTCCACGCAAATAGGAGCATAAGAAAACCCTTTTATCCAGCTTAGGGCCTCCCGGAAACATAGTGCTTCACCGAGTTGAGGATCTCTACAGCCCGGTAAAATCATTAACTTGCCCGCACAGTTGAGTCCGTTGCAGTCACGGATCACCATTCCTAAGCCAAAACAACCAGAGGATAAAAGGGCCACATCGACATTGCATTTAAAGTAATTCGGTGGTGGTGCTTCCCACTTGGATGGAGTGGTGGATGGAATCTTGGCTGAGGAGTGAGCTCGCCTATGCTGTGCGATCTGCCATTCTACTAATGACGTGGTGGCTCTTCGAAAAATGGAGGAGGGATCCTGAGTTTTCTGCTGCCAGATAAGTTCATTTCGGTAAGTCCATAAGCTCCATAAAATCATGCAAGTCTCCTCCTGTTGTGTCTTTGGTTTACCCAACATAATAGCAGTCAGCCAGTGGTGTAATGTCATAGTAGGGGATAAAGACCAGTCAACAGAAAGAAAATCCCAAACAGAGCGAGCAAAGGCACAATGAAGAAATAAGTGATGTTCATTTTCGGATGAGTTGTCGCAGAAGGGGCAAGTATCAATTATATCAATATGTCTTCTCTTTAAATTAGCTCTACACGGCAGTACCTGTCTCAAAAGCCTCCAGAGAAATAATTTGACCTTACCTGGAATGTGTAATTGCCAAATTCTCTCCCATGGGAACCCTGTGTCACGAAACTCTACATTCACAACTTCCATAGCCAGTCTATATCCTTCTTTAACTCTATACTCACCCTGATTGTTAAACATCCACAACCAATCATCCTTGCGGCGTGAATAGCTAAGCGAGATCTATAAAACCTAGTCTGAAATAGACATTAGGATTCAAAAATGACCTAGCTACAAACAACTGAGAGTAAAGTTGTCTTTCTCATCTCTCATTGATGGCTACAAGATAAGGTGTGTACAAAGAAGACCTATTTTTTAGATTGTCCTTAATTGCTTCCTTCGCCCTCTCTATGGCATCATAAAAATAACTCATTTTTACCTTTTCATCACTATCAATCAGATGAAAAACCCTCACCAAAGGCTCACAAACTCGGACGACAAATTGGTGTTGGGACAGAAATTTAGTATCTTCAGGTATAATTCTAGAAACCTCCAATCTAGCATTAGACCTAGCGTGCTAAGATGCAACTCACTTATCACTTGTAAACATCTGTTCAACTCTTTCTTCATCATAATAAAACACTGAAGTGATAAAAATTTCTTACAAATCTTATAATAGTAAGACAACACAAATTTCTACCATTGGTAAAATCATTTCTCATTAAATCCAAGACTCATGTACGATTGTAGATGGACTTAGTCACCTTTTCTGCTTTTTGCACAATCTCTTCAATAAAAGAAAATACCTAACATCCCTTATATTTTCCTACACTAAATCAATGCAATGTGCAGCATAAAGAGTTTAGAAAAAAGAATTATGCTTACAAGTGGAATCATTAATAGTAATGAACTAAACAATATTTATGGTCTTACTTCATTCAAAATTTCATTGAATATTTCAAATAAAGTATCAGCATTTATAACAAGGCCAGATGCATCAATAGAATTCAAAAATATTAAACCCTTTGTAGAATAAACCAAAAAAATTAATAATAGGCTTATGTCTCCTATTTTTTCAACCATCACACATGATTAAACACCCATAAGTAGCCCAAGTCATTCGTCTTTCATCTAAGTAACTTTTAATATCATAAACAGAGCTACTCAAAATTTTACCTATGTAGTCATCAATAGAAGGAGCTTTGTATCCTGGAATGTAAGACCCTATAATATCCACCATAAGCTAATAATAATAAGATTGGGAAGCATTGAATGTTATACTTGAATCATACTACCATCTAGCCATTGTCATATCTATATTGTGAGCCGCTTCTCTTAATTGCATAGCTTTGGGAATTGATAGTTGAGCTCCAAGAATTGTTTGTGATGTAAAAAAATCTGACACCTGCCTTCTTATTTTCCTAACATCAGGTCCTCCAGATACAACATTCACTTCTTACTAGATATGAGAAACACTACCACCTTTAACATTTCCACTATCATCCTGAACACCAACAAACTAACTTTCACTACCAATTTTGTAATTCAATCTCTCCATTTTTTCTTTCTCGTGTTAATACTCTTCAAGCAAAGTCTTCACTTGCTATTTCACATCATGGCTCACTTTTTTACAAGGTTCTACATCTCCTTTAACCCTAGCTAAATGCTTCTTTAATCTGGCAATTCCTCTACCTTTCAAATGCTTGTTACAAAACAAGAAAATAGTATGGTTTATACTGGGGACCAATGCAACATAAGCTCAAGCTAGATTATTGTATCTTCCTAAAGGGGTTGAATTATCAAGAATACTTGAACTTCCTTCTATTTATCTATAATAAATGAAGACATATATCAAAATAAAGAACACATAATTTCATTATCAATCACAAAATATATATTGTTTAACTAAAAAGTCCAAACTGACATAATTAATACCTATATACATTTGATATAATCTAACTCATTTTGTATGATTACATCATATACAATTTAGCTTCATCCAATACAATTTACCAATAAGTCAAAAACCAACAACTTACATAATTGCAATTAATAAACATATACATCTGATATAATATAACTCATTTTGTATAATTACATCATACACAATTTAGGTTCATCCATCACAATTCACCAATAAGTCAAAAACCAACAACATACACAATTACACAATACATATATAAATCTAATATAATATAACTGATTTTGTATGATTACATCATACGCAATTCAATTTCATTAACACAATTCACCAATAAGTCAAAATCAACAATTCAAGTATTCAACGTACACAATTACTATCTATCTTATATAATATAAGTCATTTTGTATATTTACATAATACACAATTCAATTTCATCCTACACAATTTACCAAAAAGTCAAAAACCAACAATTCAATTATTCAACATACACAATTACAATATACACATGTCCATCTTATATAATATAATTCATTTTATATAATTACATCATTCAACCATAAACTAAAGACATATACTCACAACTATAACATATTCAACTTCAACCATAACTCACAACAGTAAGTTTACAACATACTTTATGTAATCTCATAATTCAACTATAAACTAATATTTTTTAATTATACAATTCAATTTATAATGCTTATAATTTGTCTTCTTAACTAATTGTTACTAAAATCCTAGTTCTTAACTTTGATTTAACAATCTTTCATTCACCAATTTTAATCAACATTCTTAATTTCTAACCCAAATTTTTTAATGCATTAATTTTCTTCATAAATTGACAATGCCTAAATTATATTAAAATGGAACCAACTCACACAAACAATTCAAAATTTCAAACCCAACTTTTCCAATGCATTAATTTTCTTTATAAACTGATAATGCCTAAATTACATTGAAATTTTCCAACTTATACAAACAAGTCCAACTTTCAAACCTAAATTTCCCAGCTCTCACAAACAATTCTGAATTCCAAAAATTTCAACAATTTCATCCATCACAAAATAGACATGCACAACCAAATATAATGCAAATGCTATTCAAAGAAAAAAAACACCAAAAAAATCAAAAAAATGCAATTAAAAGTCGAAACAGTTTTGTCCAGATATGAAAAATTGAAATCCCAGATCTTCAAATTCTACTGCACTCTACACTCTATATGCACCAGGCACGACAATGGACAACTAGAAGCAGTGATGGGGTGGGGGGTTTAAGAAATGTGTGAGAGAGAGTAGTAGAGTTGGGTTGGGGGCAATCTTATGAATACCGTTCCATTCTGGGTGGTTCCGGTCGGTACGGGTACAGAACGGGCCACCTTGGTACCGGCCATAAATACCGGCCGATACCGGTAATTTTTGGTCGGTACCAGTCGATACCGACAGTACCGAAAGATACCAGCCGGTACCGTGAACTTATGAAAGTTCAGGAACTAATCTGCAAATTTTAAAAAAACCCTAAATTTCCCAAGCCCCCCCCCCCCCGAGAGCTTCTGCCTT
>JANKOD010000007.1:14788514-14800138 GCA_026284645.1 Erythroxylum acuminatum | reverse complement strand
TATTTTTATTATTCTTATTATTAGTATTATTAAATTCCTCATGAGTATTATATATTTGTTTTTATATCTATATATATATATATTATATACATGTATGTAATAGGAATAATATTATGCTCCTGTTTTCATAAGCTAGATTACAAAGTGTGCTTGGCAGGAAGTTTGTTTACATAATGCTGCATGTGTTTGCCGCTAGGATTTAGTTTTCAAGGACTGTTGTTGGTTCTATTAGCTCTCCTTTGGTTTGTCAAGAGATTCATGTGTAGGAATCTCTAGACCTGTATATAACTTTTTTATTATCTTTATAAAGCATTTCTGAATTACCAAAAAAAAAGAATAATAATAATAATAATAATTTTTTTCTCTCAGGATGTCGCCATTGTGCAAATGCACGATAGCCACATTGAGCCTGCTATACCAAAATCGCTATCGTGCAAATGCACCGTATCGTGCAAATTAACTTATTAATCTTTTATTATGTACGCACATTTGTTAACTGCGTCAAGGAGCTGCAAATTTTGATTTCCCTATTAATGATTATAATATAATGAATTAATTAATTAATTAATATTGATATGATAATTAGTTTAATATAAGATGCGCTTTTCTAAATTCAAGTTCCTGTGAGGTTTGCAATTGCGAACTAACAACAACTGCTCTGCTTCAAACGCTTGAACTAGAACTAGAATCAGAATATTTATCATTAATATTAGTATTATTATACCTTATTATGATTAAATGCATATATCTTGACATATTTATATCTTTTTAATTAAATTTTATTACATATTTAAATTATTTATAATTTAATTACTAATTTTAAATTTCTCATATTTATTATAAATTAAAATTATATAATGATATAATCAAATACAAATTTTTTATATTTAGAATTTAATTAAAAAATTTTAAAATTTTCTTATAATTTAATTACAAATTTTTTAATTTTTCTTATCAATTTTAATTAAGTTCACGGGGCAGTATATTTATATGGATGCGAGCGAGCCAGCAAACAAACACCTACCTGTGTGATAGGATTGAATTATTTTATATTTTCTCATGTATTTTTATGTAATTTTAATCCTATTTTAAAGATAAAATGCTTGCGTGAAGTGCAGCGTTTTAATTAAAAACGGAGTAGGCATCACAAGCGGCAATTAAATGGTCCCACAAAAACTCAACAGTGGAGGCGCATCATCGAAGAACTCAACAAGCATCAGGAACAAATAATAAAAACACGTAGACACGAGGAAAACAAGAGCACAGACGCAATAAATCAACACGCAGGTGGAATGAAGCGGAGGCAGTGACAGCTGGAATACGAAGCCAGGAATTAACGCACAAGGAGACAACACGTAAGAGGGCAGGCGTTTTTTGTAGGCAGCTGGAGAATGCTTGAAACGCACAACGTTTTGACAAGAAACGCACAAAAATCAAAGAGAGGGACGCAGCGTTTTGCCTAAAAAGTAAAAACGCATAGGCAACAGACGCTACACGGGAAGCAGCAGAGGAGCAAGTTTTAAGCTTGACACTGCCTCCATTTTGTTATTTAGCTTGTTCAGAAAGCCAGTGGCAGAAGAAGAAGAATGGAAGGAGGAGGCAAGGCAATAGCCCACGAGATCGGAGGAATCCAAAACGACGCGCTTCGCTTTGGCCTCCACGGCGTCAAATCGGACCTCGTCGGAACTCACCCCCTCGAGTCCTCCTATCAAACTGTAGCTAACACCCCTTCCTCTTCTCTCGATTTACTTTAACCGCTTGTTCTTCCATTTTCTCAGTGTATGATTGTTTTATGAATTAAATTTATAGAATAAGAAGAATGAAGAAGATATTAAGAGAAAAGTCCTGGCTAGAACTTACGGCTCGGCCTTTCCACTCAAGATGGATCTTGATCGCCAGATTCTTTGCCGGTATGTCCCTCCTGTCATACTTTCCTTTGATGTTGTTATGACTCAAACATCACTAGTATTTTTGGAAGAAAAGTTTGAAGAAAGAAATAATTTGTATTAACCTATGGGGTGTTATACGCCTTTTCAAAAGATGTCTTGGGGCTGTTCCTGTTCCTTTCATCTTATCCATATCTTGTAATTAGATATTTTTTGTTTGAAATGATAAAATTTTCCTTACTCTATTACCAAGTTTTGGTTTACATATGCCTCTGGTTTAGCTAGTTTCTTTCTTTCTCTCTCTCTCGCTCTCTCTTTTGAGGAAACCTTGGTAGCTGTTACAATTATGATGAAGCTGACATATAATATGCTTATAGAAACCCCTTGTTTTAGACCATGAGCTTCTTCATATTTGAAATATTCAATGTTCTAGTTGCATAATCAAATAACTAAATACTTAAAACAAGATGAAAACCTCTGTTCTTTTGTTCTGCTGTTTGATCTATTCTTCATTTTTCGTTTGTTCTGTAGAAATCGATGGTTCTGCAGAGGTGGGCTTCATATTTGAAAGTCTCATCACCCTAGTTTCACACATTGAAATAACTAAAACTAAAATGAGAACCTGTGTTCTTATGTTCAGTTGGTTGATCAGTTCTTGAAAATTATTGCTGGATATGATATTAGTTGGTCATGTAAATATTTCATTGATGTGAAAACTGTTATTTCTCTGTAGAAAGCATATTTTAGTCCTTGAGATTGATCCTTCTTTCTGTTTCATTCCAAAGCTTCTAGTTTTTAATTCACTCCCCAAATATTTTAATTTGATTGCAATAAACTACATGTTAGTCTGCACTGCTATCTGAATGTTATCCATATTTCTTTCAAACCTTTTCAGATTTCAGAGGCCCCCTGGACCAATTTCATCATCAATGCTCGGACTGGAGGCTATAACAGGAACCTTGGAAGATTTCAGTGTTGAGGATTATATGCTTGGTAATGTAGATTTTGTGAATTCCTACTGAACTCTACTTTATTTTGACTATTTCTCTTAAGAGTTGCTATTTAAGATGTGCTGGTTAGACTTGATAAGTGAATATTGTCAGTGCATTGGGAATTTGACTGGTTTCTTAATCTTAACTCATAACATCATGAGTTTAGGTTTGCTATCTTTTAAAGGTTTTTAGAGGTTTATACGTTGGTAAAACTTTCAATATCAGTGTGTCTTTATTGCTATAATTTTGAAGTTCTTTAGACAGTACGTTTAAGAGATGGGAGTCTTTTATCTGGCTTTAGAGTTTACGCAACTACATAACTATTATTATATGTGTTGTGGCCCAAGAATGTGATTTGTTAGTAAGCAACATAAATTGCTTTATACTCAAATAATAAGAAATCCTTCTTGAAGTTTTGCATAAATTGTTTCTCGTGTCTTTTATTCTCCATGAGTTTTGTGGTTAGCTTTGGATCCTGGAAGCCAATCAAAATGAAGAACGGAATGGGAGTTGCTCGAGTGAAAATAAGGTATATAGTGTTTCTAACTTGCATCTTCTTCACGTCTCAATTGCAGATCCTCGGGATTCAGAAGCTTTTCGTCCAGCAGACCTTCATCACGGAATGGAAGTTCGCCTTGGAATATCTAGGGGACCAGCCTGTCCTAGTTTCATATGATTTAAAGCGCTTTGTTGCCGCCTTTTAAGCGTAGAACATCAAACTTACTTGACTCGTGAATTTTTCATTTATCAAACATGTTTTTATGGTGCCATGAGGGTGTGACTTCTTATGTACTTGGAAAATCATGAAAGTTTGAACCAAATCACTTATTTGAGTCCGTTTAATCAGCACTGATCACGATTACAACGTTACACGTGGAAAGAAATAGACACCACCTTTCTTAGGTCGTCTGGTGATGTTCTATCAATTATAGATGTATGTTAGATCAAACGCAACTAAGCGGCATTGGTAATAGTTTTGAGCACGGTTTATCCAAGCATGGGTGTCATATACAATTAATTCCCTGCGATTTGGTTTGATCTCTCATTTTTAATTGTCATTAGTCAAATTCTAAATCATTCTCTACTCAAAGAACTTAGATGTTCCCAAAATTTTAACTAGACCTTAGGTGATAAAAAATGGACTTATCTGATAATTAAACGATATATAGATTTACTTTATATTACGTGGCATAAAATATTACGCGTTAGAAATTAAATTAATGGCCTAAAGAGGTGGAAAACAAAACAAGAAATGAGGAGGAGAGTTATGCAATGCTGAAAACTTGAAAGACTGTTGCTAAAGAAAATAGTGTTGGATAAAATAAAGAGGAAATTATATTTAAATTTTAAATTTTTGTTGATTTTGTAATACTAATTGCAATCATAAAAAATAGTAATAAATTAATCAAAAAGAGTAATAAATTGTTCAAACATTTAAGATGTTACAAAACTAGTGCGTAAATAACCTTATAGTTAATAATATTGGCATGACTTACTTCATAAGTAACAATCTTGATAAGTTTACGTGACAAAATATTACGCGTTAAAAAGTAAAAGAATAAAGTAACTTTAATTCTTCTTCTAGCTTAAGTCTCTCTTTTCGATACTATACATGCTCAAAGGTCTTGTATAACTTACTTTCTACCTATACCCTAATGGCTATGTAAATTAGGGTTAAATATCCTTCTCTATCTTTCTCTCTAGCTCTTAGTTGTTTCAACTTCTTTACGTTTATTTGAGAGTGTTCCTTTGGTTGCAATTGCATGTAGCGCCCCAAATTAGGGGTTAGAATATTAACGAAATTTAGTACAAATTATGTTTGTTATTTGCTTATTAAATATTTGCTTAATTGTGCATAAGTATTTTGGCATGCATTCATGGCATTTTCCGGGTAAATTGGTTTAATAAGATTTCTGAATTGTTCGGACAATATTAATATAATTTTAGTAATTTTTGTATACTTTAAATATTTTTAGAAATTGTTGGTGAATTAATTTTGAGATGAAAATTTATTTTGAGAGTCATTATTTTATGACGGAATTTTGGTGAATTTTCTGAAGTATTCTGGAAATTTTGGGTATTTGTTGTTATAAAATTCATAACAGTGTATTTGGTTAATTAACAAGAATATTTTTATTAATAAATCATTGATAGTAACACGTTTGAGATACGTGTCTTGCATATATATATATATATATATATTATTACGGAATTTGTTTTGAAAATTTAGGTTTTGTTTTAAAAATGTTTAGGATATTCGGATGTGTTTAATTGGAAGCATGACACGTAGTAGACATGTGCCTAACATGCAAGTTGCCAGAGGAAGTTCTCCTCTGCTATTGTTTCTTTATTACTAAAGGTTGGACATGAGTAAACACACAAAAGCTTTTCTTACCTAGACATCACCGAAAACATTCCCCTGCTTGTGTTTTTCAGTCGGTGGTTTTATTAGCTGAAACAGGTAAGTAGTTTAGTGAGTTATTTATCTGGCAGTAGTACATTCTATCTTGCTTTTTGAAGATTGATACGGGAAGGGGACTGTGTGCTTATATATACAGTTTGAATTGCCAATTAAACTTATGCCGTGGTTCTGGAATATCTGTCCTTTTTGCTTTCTGGTAGATGTAGAGTATCCTATTCACCACAGTCTATAAGCCTACAGTTGTTCAAAAAAATCCAGTTGAGGTAGATATTTTTCTTGTGCAAAGAAGTTGATTAAATTATACAAAATTTGTTGTTGGATGGAACAGGGGTGGAAAGTCCCTTGGAAGTTTATACGATTATCTTTGTTGGATTAAACAAGATTGTTAATGACCCCAGTTTGAGGAAATTCTATAGTTACATATTCTGTGTGGGAATCATAAAGAAACTTCACCTTTAGCTATAAATCATCCAGGCTATGCGAAGGAAAGCCATAGTAGGCCAGTGGAAACAGAGTGCTTATTTACTCTTTGAAGCTACAATATTCAGTGATTGTAACACTCTCGTACTCCAGCAATTGTATAGAATAAAGTGACATGTTGTGTCTGTTTGGTACCCTCATTTTCTTCTGAATTCTGCCATTTACATTAACTTTACTGCAGACTAAGGTAAATAGAAAATCTAGAACTTTCCCTGCCTTATTACACCAAAGCTGCAACATCTCATAGTGTATAAGTAGTACAAGGCTATTTCAAGATAGTAGTTTATGTTTTCTTCATTTATTGACATTATTTTGGGGTCTTAACAGTGTGACACTTAAAAGCATTATACAAAGACACTTTGCGGAGGAATATGCTGAAAGGAAATCAGAGCACGAGAGCCTGACACAGCTTGGTGTTGATTTAATCCCACTGTTCGTCATGGATGTTGTCATCCCATGTCAGAAGTTTCCGCTCCACATATTTGAACCTCGGTACAGACTGATGGTGAGTTGTTTTATTGCTCGTACCTGGGAAGAACGAAATAGTTGGATCATTCAGTATGCATGTAGACTCTGGATCCCAAACATAAATGTCCTAAATTCTTATTTCCTCTGATGATGATGGTGCAATTATAATTTAATGTCTATTAAAACAGGATCCAACTTGTCTGCAATGCTACAACTTCAATTTTGTAACAGATACCATCAACCTCAATCAACACCTTTTTGAGCAAGACTGTCATAGTTTATGTTTTGCACTAATGAAGATACTGATATATTTGGAAGATGCATGGACCTTAGAGAGGAATTGCAAGAAAATAGAAGATCTTTTCCTCTGGAAAACCCTTGTGTTTGGACAAGCTGTGTTTTCCATACATTTGCTAGAGTTTAGAACCATAAAGTCTAGTGGATAATGGTGCACATTTAATTGTGATGATTTAAGGCGTTATAGCAAAAACTGAACATATGATACATATTTCACTGTCAAGGAAATGAGGAAAGACGTTGTGTCTTGTGGAATTGATTGATTATGTGCGTAAATCTTGAGATCAACTTTTTAGCATAGAGGTTTTGTAATACCTCCATGATTGTTTTCCCTTCCAGTGCAGACATTGCCCTTTATGGTCTATTTTAATTGACAGGTGAGGAGGATCATGGAAGGAAATCACCGGATGGGGATGGTAGATTGTTGACACTGCACCTTTTCTTCCCTGATTTTCTCCTTATAGTTTACTGGGTCAACACGAAGTCCCCTACTATTGGTTTTCATGGTTCTCCTATGAATTTTGTAGGTTGTCATTGATTCAAGTACAGGGTCAATAGCTGACTTTGCTTGTGAAGTGGAGATCACAGAGTAGGTCTTGGCTTCATATTTCTCTGTTCAAGTTTTATTTTAGTTATCTTTGTAGGGTGCTTTTCTTGAGCTAGACTTTTATCTTAATTTCTTGGAATTATATAATTCTTAACATTTCAGGTGTGAGCCACTTCCAGATGGAAGATTTTATCTAGAGGCAAGCAACTAATTTTACTTCAATATATTCTTCTGTTCATCATTCATTTTGAATTGTAGCACTTTGGCTTACTGTTAGCATGGTTTTTTTGGCCTACCTTTTGATATAGATTGAAAGTCGTCGTAGGTTTCGCATCCTTCGGTCTTGGGATCAGGATGGGTAAGCTTGATCATCTTATGAGTACTTCCGTTTCTTTTATCTTAATGCTCATTGAGTTAAGTCTTACTACTTTGTTTTGCTAGTTGACTACAATTGCTTCTATTGCTTAATACAGATATCGTATGGCAGATATTGAGTGGGTGCAGGATTATCTACCAGAACGATCAGAAGCGAGAGAGGAAGTATGTCTCATTCTGATCATGTGTTCTTGTCTGTTGTCAATTTTTTTCCTTTTCCAATTTGTCCTGAATCTTCTAATTGCAAAATGATGAACAGAAATAAAATATAGAAATTTTAGCACAAGAATTGTTTCACTGACTTGTCTTATTATATCTTGGGCGATTTAGTTATTACATTGATCCTCTTAAAGAGTACTTCGTTTTGTTGTTAAAGATTTACCTATTTCCTAGTCAGTGTTATACATTAAATCTATTATAGGCTGACTGCGATTTTGTATTTGGGAAAGGTGTTGAAAATCAACAATTTACTTAATTATATGCTAGAATTAATTCTTAATTCTTAATTCTTTCAGTTACAGGATATTACAAATAATGCGGCCGAATTTGCTCAGTCGTGGTTGATAAGGGCAAAGGAAGCTGCAAGACAAGGTAAATGTATACGATGATGTAAATTATATTACTGTTTCTGGTCAGTTTTTTGGTGTGTGTCATTTACCAATATTCTAACTCATCTTTTGGAACATCTAACTAGTTATTTGGAACTTTTCCATTTTGGTTATCTGAAGTGACAAGGAAACACAATAAACTAATGATAAGGATTATCAATATGTAGATTAAAACTATTTTTACTTTAGCAAACTGTAAGGACCACAATTTTGTGATCGTATTAACCAGAAAAATTATCTTTGAGATAGAAGTTGGAAATTTCTATTTCAGTTGTTTCCTATCTCAGTTCATATGACCATTGTAAGGAATAATGCTTGTTAAGCTTTCCTAGTGTTGCTAAAGAAGCAAATTTATGTGTTTGTCCATTGTAAAACTCTAATTTCACCATGTGAGTGCCTTTTCATATATCAGTCCATAATATAGTTGCAGTAGAATAAGCCATTCACATTGATAACCCTCATATGTATAAATAAAGATTTGTAGCCTCCTATATCAAAAACCTTAAAATTACATAACCATGCTGCGACACTAGAGCATTTCGTTTTAACCATCTTAATATGATGAAATTCATGAAATTGGCCTGATAACTAGCAGTTTTACTGGCTGTGGTAATTGAAAATTTAAGCTAGTCAAATTTGAAGTGGTTAACGCCATGACATGGCAAGTACCACCGTAGTTATATCGGTGGACAATCTAGTCATGCTGATGGGTTCATTCATCGTTTTTCTGCGTAGTAAACAATAGCATATTCAGATATACTTCAAGTCATTTATATTTGTGGTTTTTGTAAATGAAGAGAGTTTGGATTTATAGATAGTACAAACAGTGAAGGTCTTTGGTGTCTGGACATCTATCCAGATGCAAGTGGAAAGTTGAGTCCTCCTCTTTCAGTTCAAATTGGAGTGCGAAATTTTTGTCATGCAAATTTTTGTCAGTGCTTGGTAAATAAAGGCATAAGTGCTCTGGTATTAGGGGAGTGTGTAGTTTGACATGATATTAATGGTCTCCTACTTCATATTCTCATATGTTGTATCTTATTGATGCGCCTGCTAATACTCGAGTCGTAATGCAGATCGAAGAAGATTGGAAAAACTACTTAATGTGGAGTCAATGATGCCAACACAACTGAATCCAGAACTTTTCAGCTTCTGGGTATGATTACTTCTTAGCAATCGGCATGTAGGATATGACATTGAATTTGTGTGATTACTTATTTATGCTCTTCAACAGCTTGCATCCATATCCGACCGAAGACCTTATGAAAGATTGGAGCTCCTACGCATGAGGGATACAGCAGAGGTACACAGTCCCTCTTATATACCTTGAAGGATTAGCAGAATATTACTGCTTGTACTTTGTTTATTTACCAGTTTCCTAATATCCATTTGATTTACTCTCTTTAGATTCCAGTCTTCCTCTTTCTGTGAAGCCCGTAGTTATCCACATAAGATAATTTCTTCTGGATCTCCTTGAGAGCTTCTAAACTAATAGGTTAGTATATGAATATCTTGAGGTGGGGAATATAGTTGAACATCCTGGTTTTGAGCTGGAACCCAGTTCTGAGAGTTGCTCATACTTCTAACTTTTGTGGTCTAGAAGGTATTTAGGCGAATTTTTGGATAATACATGAGGTAATTTTCCCCCGTCCACCATAACCAAACCTTATTCCACCTCAGGTGTGGATTTGAATTGAGGAACTCTTGGTCGCTACTCAAGGGTGCCAACCATTAGGCTCCCTGCTCAGCCTGGGGATTGCTCATACTTTGCTTGCTGTTCCAAACAATGATTCTATTTGTTTCTTTTGACAGAGGATACGACGAGGCCTGATATATCTCAGAGTGGCAGAACAGGGCCGCAGGATGCAATGACAGTAGCTGTAACTCGTAACTTGCTTCCTGTCAAGTTCTATTGTTTTTAATCTATTGCAGAAAATTTTCAAATATATTCACAATCAATATTCTTTGATCCACATCACCGTGGATGCTATTCTATTTTGTAGCAATTGTCTTATTTGTAGTCTATCAACACGAGAAGCAATATTAAACTTTTATGGAGATCTTGGATAACAATAGGAAAAATGGTACGGAAGCTGATTCCATTTGAAAAATGTTACCTTGTTGCTAATTTTCCTGCAAGTGCGTGGGATGCGAAGCTTCAAGGCTAAAGAATCTGAAACCTACACTTTGGGTAGAACATGAACACGAAGAAATCTTAACTCTAGTGAACTACTAATTAATTATATCAAAAGAAACGCATGTAATAAGATTAATTTAAAAAATAGAATAGAAATTCGTCACAAGTGATTACTTTGATAAAAATTATATTCTTGATGCAATAGAAGACAAGAAATCTTCCTTTATAAAAATTCATTATTCATCTAATCTAACTTTAAACAATGTTTATTATGATGTATTTATACCTCTTGAAAAGAAAGAAGTCCTAATTATGTAAAAGACCTTTAAATATGAGCCAACAAATTCTGCCGCAAAGGCTTACGACAAGGAGATCTGCTTTTACCGTATCTTTTTATACTTTGTACGAAAGGTTTATTCGCTATTCTTTCTAAATATCAAGCATAAGGTCATATTCATGGTGCTCTAGTCGCAAAAGGGGCCATTCTGGTATCTCCTCTTTTTTTTGCCGATGATGATCTTTTCTTTACTCGAGCTATATGAGAAGAGGCTTTACAATTGAAAGAGTGTTTACATCTATATGAGACAGCTTTGGGGCAGAAAATCAACCTCTCAAAATATGGAGCAGTGCCGGCCCTAGGCAAGGGTTAGGGCACCTGCCCAGGGCCCATTATGAGGAGGGGGCCCCTCTGTAAACTCTAAGATAGTCTTGAAATTTATAACATGATGCAGTGCACTGATTTGTAAATTTTAACATCAGCGTTAATGACTATAACACTATAACACGTTAATGACTATAACACTGTAACATTAAAGTCATTAACGTTACAGTGATCTATAACGTTAAATCCTTGATTCTTGCTTTGGGAGATTCTATCTTTCTCCTCTTTAGTCAGTGGTTGGCACATTCTTTAACGTTAACGTATAGTTATAACAATTTTTTTTTGAAGTAAAGGTAATTTTGTGGTCCTCATGCTTATAAATAGATTTGAAATATTTAAGTATACTTTTACCTTTTAATTTTTTTATTTTCATCAATATATGTATTCAAAGTACTTCAACTCAAAAATTAGCAGCAAAAAATTTTACGATTCTGTCTTCTGAATTCTGAGTATAATTTAAAGGTAAAGTTTCTAATTTTTTAATATATTTTTACTCTTTGTTTTTTATTTATAATATTATATATTAAATTTTGCTATTTATTTTTTTCCTGTATCACATATATAATACCATTTATATATCTTTGTAATATATTGTGAAGCTGTTGGAGTTTGGTTGTGCCTGCATACTTCTTCCAGTTCCATACAAGTGCTTTTGTTCTTTTTCTAATCCAACTGTATTATAATTAGTTTATATTATGTTGCCTAAAAAGCATTTGTCTGGAAGTGAAAAAAGGAAAAAAAGAAAACAAGTAGC
>JANKOD010000007.1:14761823-14773509 GCA_026284645.1 Erythroxylum acuminatum | reverse complement strand
AAATTGTAGATCTAAGAGTGTGATACTGCTATTGGAGTTTGGGTTGTGTTACTGAGTTTGGAAGATAGAAGTGATTTTATTGCAGGTTTGGAGTTTGGATGGATAGATTAGGATTTTGGCTAGATCCATTTTTAGGGGAGGTGCTGTCCAAATTTTCCTAAAGTTGGGCAGCAACTTCGCTTAGGTTTTAGACCATGTTAGGATTTGAATTTGAAATGGGCATATTTTTTGAAGTTTGTAGATAATGTCAAGATCTTTAAAACGAGATATGATGCGTCCTAATCGGAATTCGGAGTAATAAGTTATGAGGGTCGGAAATTGGATTTTTACTATTCATTTGGTCATTTTTGACATTTTCGCTTATAACTTTCTCATTTGACCTCCGATTTGCACGAAATCCGAACCACTGTTTTTCCTACCAATTTTCTACCCTCTCATGCTATTTTTAGACGAATTTGAATTTCTCGGAAATTTGCCCTCAGGATCGTTTGAACCGCTTGTTTACTTTATGTGCGATCGGTATTCGATTTGCATTCGCTTTTACTTCCGCGGTCGCTTTGCTTCCGCCTTATACCTAGTGGTTCGATTTGCTTTAGCTTCCGTTTTTGTTTGGTCCCATACTTTGTTATCCGATTCGATTTGTTTCAGTCTGTTTTGCTTTCGATTTCGAGCCTTTGATTTGTTTTTGTTTCCGCTTTTTCGTTTCGTTTTCCGGTTATGACCCGAATCATGAATAAGTATGAAAACGGATGTTAAGATGAATCTGATGAAAAAGAAAAAAAAATTTATACCGGTTTCGGATTAGTCTAAGGAATCATGTGTTCGTATGAGAGAATCCGTATAAGTAGTTGGGTTCCGAAAACGGGATCCAACATAACCAACTTGTATAGGCATAACATCATACACAACTTCATCCAAATGTCTACCAATAGAGAATGCAATAACTACTTGCTTAGTAACTTTGACTTCACCACTTTCATTCAACCATTATAGTCTATATAGATTAGGGTGTTTATCACATTTCAACCTCAAGCTCTCTACCAAAGTAGTACCAACCACATTAGTCAACTACCCCATCTATAATCATGCTACTCCCACCTACTAAGCATCTCGTTTGAAATATGTTCTCTCTTTGTTCTAGGCTATCTTCCTTCACATTCAAGTTCAATGCACGTCTAGCAACTAAAGATTCACCCTTCACATCATATTCAACATTCTCATCAACATCAGAATAATCTTCTAAAGGTGGTATACTCAAATCACTACCATCAGACTCATTACCATCATCAGACTCAGAAACAGTTTCACCACCCTTAATAAACATAGTCTTCCTATTAGGAAAATTAGATGCATAATAACCATACCCTTGAAATTTAAAGCGCTTAATATCCCTATGTTTAAAAGATTTAGAGGATGGATCAATAGTACCTTTTTTAATTGAAGTACTCTTCTCCTTGCCTTTGTTTGACTAATTGCCTTTCTCCTTGGAAACTAAATAGTACTCCCTCTTCTTATGTTAAACTTTGCTCCATTTTGGATTCCTTTGCTGTTGGAATTTGAGAAAGTCTTGGCTACCCTTCTTTGTCTTTGTTGTCTCTCCTCGTTTATGGCAATATTCACTAAGTCCTCCATTTCTACATAATGTTGCAACTCAACCACATCAACAATTTCCCTATTCAATCCACCTATGAACCGAGCCATTGTCACCTCTTCCTCCTCTTCTATGTTAGCTTTAATCAATAGTATCTCCATCTCCTTATGATAATCTTCTATTGATCTAGTTCATTGTGTGAATCTATATAATTGTTGTTGCAACTCTCTATAGTAATAAGGTGGCACAAACCTCTTCTCTATCATTCTTTTCATCTCTTCCCAAGTGGATATAGGTGGTTCCCTATTCCTCCTCCTATTCTTTACCCATTCATCCCACCAAACTATTGCATAATCAGAGAATTCCACTATTTTTAATCTCACTTTCTTATCTTCAGGATAGTTATGACAAGCAAAATTCATGTCCACCTTTCTTTCCCATTCCAAGTACACTTTAGCATCAATCCTACCATTGAAGGATGAAATTATCATCTTGATGGCATTATTGTTGCTATCTTTTCTCTCCACTCTTTCTTCCCTCCTTACTCTACCAATCACGGATTGCACTTCTTCTTCATGCTCGTCATACATTCTTTCCAATTCTTCCTCTCGGTGCCTATGACTGTCAATTAATCTACTACAATTTTGAATTCTACTGGTTTCATTAATTCTCTCATCCATCTCATCCATCCTAGTAGATAACTACTTGAACTCATTCATGGAATGCCTTATACATCACTTTCAAATCAGGCACATTGTTGTCATCCTCAGGTAATGTTTCCTTTCCATCCCTTCTATTGGCCATTCTTATAGCAAAAAGTTGGAAGAAAAATGGTTAGCAATAAAAAGATAACCTCACAAGTCACTCCCTTACATGTTTCACTCAAGAGATGGCACTCCACTCATGTTTCAGTCAAAATTGGCTTTTACCCTCTTTTAAGCTTACACACTCAAGATTTTTTCCACTTAAACTTGTTGTCCTCAATTGCACTTCAGAATTCAATTTTCAATCAAGGTAATGCACAAATAGCAAATTAAGATTTATGAATGCAATGAAAATACCTAAGAATAAAGATGGGCACAAAACTAGAAGCAAGTGTACTAAAATGAATGAAGGCAAAATGGGCACACAAGAGGATAAGATGTATGATGCCCAAAAAAAATACAAAATTTAAATTAACAAGAATCAATTTGTTAATTATGGTGTAAATGGAAAAAATTAAGAAATAAAAAATAGAGACTTAGAATGAAGTAGAATGACAAAAATAATGCATAAATGCGGAAATTGAAATTGTCCTAGTGGAAAAATCAACTTGGATGCAAAGATGTAAAGACTCTAAACAAAATATGATGCCAACAAAAGGAACTCCTATAATCACGTCAACCCTAAAGACAAAATTTGTCCTTTTTTTGCAACTAATTTTTTAAAAAATCAGTAGCAGATGTTTCGTCTATTTTATGCTAGTATTTTTTGTTTTTTGTTTTTTTTTAACTTTTTAAACCTCTTTGTTTCTTTTTTTGGTAGTAGTTGTTTTCTTCTTTTCTAGCTACTGATTTCTTTTTTTTTAAAAGAAAAACACAATAATAATAATTTTGAATTCTAAGGAAAAATAACAGAAATAACAACACATAAATACAAGATAATTAAGAATTTATCTCAATCCAAGCTCTGATACCAAATAATGTGGAACCATAAGGCTAAAGAACCTGAAACTCTTTAAACACACACTTTGGGTAGAGCATGAATAGAAAGAAATCCCTAGTCTTAATGAACCCCCAATCAATTATATGAAAGGAAATGCATATAATAAGGTTAGTTTGAAAACAAGAATAGAAATTTGCCACAAGTGATTACCTTGAAAAGAATTAGATTCTTGATGCACAATAGAAGAAGACAAGAAATCCTCCCTTATAGAATTCGTTATTAATTCAATCTAACTCTAAACAATGTTTATTATGATGTGTTTATACCCCTTGAAAAGAAAGAAACCCTAACTACGTAAAAGGCCTTTAAATATAGGCCTTTCACCAAAATAATTAAAGCCCAAATTAATATTTTTTAAATACCACCCATTAAACCTAAAAGATTTAAATAAGCCCAAGACACAAGTTGTAGGCTGTCAAAAGTTATGCTTCTAATGTAAAACAATTAATTAAACAAGAATGAAAGTCTTCTTGCACATTCCGCCAACTTGATTAGTCATGATGTCATTGGCTCTCATTGTTTCTTGAGATTCTATGCCATCTACAATTCGGCCCATGTAGGATTGAAGCGCTTCTTTGAACTTCTTACCTCTTGATCTTGTTATTGGTCCCTCCAACATTACTAGCTCATCTTTGGTTTTATTTCGCTTAAAAAATCTCACGGTCGAACTCACATTAGCGTGTTTCTTCTCACTTGGATGTTAATTTTAAGATAATCTTTATTCCGATATTTATCAAATAAGAAAATTTGATTGAAGATTTTAAAAGTAGCATACAAGTTATATCTTTGATTGCTATTTGTAAGCGACTATTTATAAATATACAGAGAAGTAATGGAGGTTTTAAGGTCCAATGCATAGGTCGCTAGTGATGAGTTGATTCCAAATAAGCTTCTTCGTCTTTACCAAGTCTTCTCACATATTGTGTCACTCGAAAGACCAAACCTTAAAAAAACCTATCTTTATAGCATCTCATGTCCAGAGACCAGACAACCCAATATCTCAATTTCTGTTCATTTCTACCTTAAAACTTACACATGAATCATCCCCTAACCTTTTCTTTATCACCTTCAAGTTTCTTATTGATCCCACTGTTAAAATATCCAATACTGACTAAATATGAAAATGTTAAAGGGTTTATAAGTGGTAAAGATCAATTATCCAAATAACTAGTTCTAGTCATTTTTGCAATAGTTGACTTAAGCCTAATTCTTATTAATGGACTCTACACTCTACCCATATTAAAAAAACTAATATGGTATCAAAGCAGGTTTGGTCTGGATTGTTAATTTCCTGATTTTTCATCTAAATGTCCAGTCCTAGCAGCTCTGTTCGGTTATCACTGTGTTTATTTTAAGTGACAACTAGATGTCCAGTCCCAGTTGCACTTGAAGAGGAGTGTTAAAGTATCTCATATTGACTAAATATGAAAATATTAAAGGGTTTATAAGTTGTAAGGTCAACTATCTAATTGACTAGTTCTAGTCATTTTGGCAATAGTTGACTCAAGCTCAATTCTTGTTAATGGACTCTACACTCTACCCATTTAAAAAATTCTAGTACCCACAACTATCATCACATTGTTTACTCTCTTTGTTGTAGGAGCTTAGCTTTGCTTTTACTCTCATGATAATGGGACGACTGAATCACAGGTTGTTTAGGCATCGACCCATCTCTTCCCCTTTCGCTCTTTTAGTTTATTTCGTGATACTAGCAAATGCAAAAAATGATTTGTTAGATTCATCTAATTCTACGCCCAACTCTTCTTTTTCTCTTTCTGTGGCTGCTTATACACCTGTTGATAATCATCTGCTTGATTTTGGATCATCAGAAGATACCAAACTTGATGATGGTCGAAACTTCGAATCAGATGCTTCCTCCAGAAAGTACATTGATACCAATAATGAAGATGTTCAAGTTTCAGTTGATTATGGTTCAGCCTGATCTTGCTGAGGTTGAACGTCGTTGTTTGGATCCATGATCTGTTCGACTCTAGCTATGGAATACCTGCAAAACAAATAACGGCAGGCTGGGAGTTGATTCCCGGGAGGCCCCTCCGACGCTCAAGTCAGTTTCTTTGTGTAGGTTTTGGCTGCTGAAAATAGAGGAAAATAGGGTTGTAATCTCGTACCTAAATTCGGTAGGAATAATACCTTATATACCTGGGGTTACCGCTAGGTTTAGGTCTTTACGTGAGTCGTTGTGTTTGCATGGGAGAATATCTCCTGTACCCGGGCCGTCAACATCTGGGCCTGGGGCTGGGCCCGGTAAGGCCGGCCCTGGTGACCCAACTAGATTCCATTCCTTCCAAGCTCTCCTCTGTTTCTTCTACTCCATTAACAGCTCTTCCTTTGTATTGCATTGTGTGGATATTGCCTAGTGATTCAAAATTTAGCTTTCATATATTTTTTCAGGGGTTGCACTAGATTCGTCTGGCCTTTTACCCTCTTCCTCATCCACAATACAATCTAACCACTGTTGTTTTTAGCGTCATCACAGACAAGTTTGTTCCTTAGAAGAATTCAGTGTGGCAGAGAATAAAATGTTGGTGTTCAAGGAATACCTGGTTAATGTCGTCGGTGACAGATTAACCCTCACCTTCAAGCCCACGAAGAAATCTTTTACATTTGTCAACGCCATTGAGGTTTTCTCCACCCCTGAAGATCTCATCTCTGACACAGCTTCCACAATCCCTCAGGGAGGCACTTTCAACAGCTTGTCCAAGCATGCATTCAAGGTTTTTTATCGGTTGAACATAGGAGGTCCGGAGATAACTTCAGGTAATGATACATTGTCAAGCACATGGTTCTCTGATTTTGCATATAATACCTTTCCACAAGGGACTCAAAATGTGTCTTTTGATCCTAGTACTGTCAAATATCTGAAGAGAGGCATAACTCCTTACATTGCCCCAAACTGGGTTTATATAACTGCAGATGAGATGGCAGAATCTGAAACACTATAACCAATTTTCAATCTCAGTTAGGAAATGAGAGTTCATCCAGGATTCAACTATTTGATCATAATGCACTTTTGTGACATTATGAGCAAGGCACTTAATAATTTGTATTTCGATGTTTATATAAACAACTTGATTGGCACGTCTAGTCTTGACCTCTCTTCTATCAACAATGCACTTTCTACTACATATTACACGGATTTTGTTATCAATAGGGCATCTATGGAGAATAGTTCTATCAGGATTCAGGTTGAATTTGCTTCTGGCATCAATTCAAGCTTACCTAATGCTATTCTGAATGGTCTGGAGGTCATAAAGATGAGAAATTCAGAGGGGAGCTTGGTTAGTATATTTGGTGTTGATGGATCATCTGGCCCAAAAAAGTTGAAAACTGTTGCAGTAGTAGGTCTGGGAGTGACAGTTATGTTTTTCCTTGGAATAATTTTTGATCGATGGCAAAAGAGGCCTCCAGATTAGGAAAGATGTAATAGCTTCTCATCATAGCTCCTACCACTCCACTCCAGTCAATCGAGTTTGATGTCCAGCAAAAGCAGCTCTAGGAGAACAAGCGTCCTTGGTTCCAAGAAAAGCAAGAGTGTGTAAAGGAATATGCAAACAAAACCCCTGCTGATAATGGATCACACTCAGGCCCGTCAAATAATAATCAGCCCACAAATCCCAATTCGCAGCAGCAGAAACAAAGGCACATTCTAGAAGAAGATCGTGTATAACAAATCATCTGTACTGACATTCTTTCTGTTGTAACAATATATAGAACATTCTAGCAACACAGGTGTATATAAATATACACGCTTTACTCTGTAGCATTCTTTACAGTGAAATACAAAACATTTTTCGAATATTCTTTCTGAAATTTTCATGGTATCAGAGCCTTCTAGACTAACGTCCATGGCTGCCATATCTTCCTCTCCTTCTTCTTCCACTGCTACTGCTGATTCATCCTCTGATCAGCTTCTCAACTTTCCTTCTCTTGCTAAATCTCTGAACTTTACAATTACTAAACTTACTCGGACCAATTATATTACTTGGAGAGCCCAGGTTCTTGCTGCGATTCGCGCCCTGGAGCTGGAGAAATTTATCTCTCCTACTTCTGTGATTCCTGCTGCTTTTATTTCTTCAAATGACAGTACTCCTCAGCCTAATCCTGAGTTTCGCTTATGGCGTCGATCCGATCAATTACTTCTCTACTGGTTGTTATCCACGGTTGATGATGATATTGTTAGTCTTGTTACTCAATCCCAATCCTCTGTCGATATTTGGGTTACTCTTGAAAAGCTTTTTGCTCAAACCAGCATGGTTAAAGTCCTGCAATTAAAACAACAACTGTCATCTATTAAAAAGGGGTCTGATACTATTAGCACATATATACAAAAGATAAAGATTATTGGAGACTCTCTTCTCTTGGCTGGTCATCCAGTCTCTGAAACTGAGCTAATTCTTAGTGCTCTTGCTGGCCTAGGACATGAGTATGATCCTATTGTGTGTCTGTTATCAAATACTATGGCCTCCTCATCTTTACAAGATGTTCAAAGCTCTCTTCTTATGCATGAGACTCGCCTAGATCAACAAAATGTTGTGTCTCAGATTTCCACATCATCTGTGAATCTTGTCAATTTTTCTATCACTCGTCCTCCTAATTTTTCTGGTGGTCGAAATGGAGGACGTGGTCGTGGAGCAAGAGGAAGAGGTGGTCGATCTAGTCCTCGACTATTTTGTCAACTCTGCCAGAAGCCCAACCATTCAGCCCTACAATGTTATAAACGTTTTGATCAACAATGGCAGGGTTCTCCACAGTTTCAGCAGCACTGGAGATCCCCTTCACTGCCTGTGCACAACTACACTGGTTATAATACTTCTCCTCAAGTTAATTTTGTTCATTCTGCTCCTACCCATTCTCACATGGTTCCACAACAACAACCTCCATCAACTGAACCACCCTCTGAGTCCACCTAGTTCGTTGATAGTGGTGCAACGAATCATGTAACTCCTGACATTCACAATCTGGGAACACACTCTCCTTATACTGGCAATAATCACTTGGCGGTAGGCAATGGTAAACTTTTACCCATCACTCACACTGGCTCTTCCTCTTTTAAGTTTAATTCTTCTTCTAAACCTTTACATCTTAACCAAATTTTACATGTACCCTCCATAACCCGAAATCTTTTGAGTATTTCTAAACTTACTAGAGATAATGATATTGTTGTTGAATTTACTGATAATGGTTGTTTCTTTAAGGACAAGCTTTCGGGGAACATTCTTCTACAGGGCACTCTGCAGAATGGTCTGTACCACCTCACAACAACTAAATCCTCTTCCTCTTGTGGTCCACCAGCTGCACATTTCTCTTCTCCTTCTCCTACTGCCTATGTGACCACTGTTGATGCAAATGTGTTACATGCTACAATGGGACATCCTTCTCCCTCTATACTATCTGTCATTGCTAAATCTATGAATCTCCATGTTGATCTTAAAACTCTTAAATTTTGTGATGCTTGTAAGCTTGGCAAGTTACATCAACTTCCTTTTCAAACTCACTCTATTAATGTCACTCAGCCTTTTGAAATTGTGTATTCAGATTTATGGGGTCCTTCCCCAACTCTATCAACAGAAGGACATCGATATTATATTATTTTTATTGATGCCTATACCAGATTCACATGGTTCTATCCATTAAAACTCAAGTCCGAAGCCTTTTCAGCCTTCTTAAAATTCAAAACACATGTTGAACTACAATTTAATCATAAAATAAAGGCCTTTCACGCTGATAATGGAGGGGAATATCAATCATTCATACCTTACCTTACAACACATGGCATCACACCACGATTTTCTTGTCCCTATACGCATCAACAAAATGGTATTTCTGAAAGAAAACATCGACACATTACCGAAATGGGACTCACCCTACTCGCCCATGCCTCTATACCTCTCTCCTTCTGGTTAGAAGCTTTTACTACGGCTACCTATCTCATAAATCACCTACCCAGCCCTGTTACAAACCACAAGTCTCCTTATGAACTTCTGCATAACAAAAAGCCATCTTATGATTTTCTTAAGCCCTTCGGATGCAGCTGTTTTCCTTACTTAAGGTATTACTCTCCTCACAAATTCAACTATCACACTACTAAGTGTGTTTTTCTTGGTTATAGCAATTTTCATCGTGGCTATAAATGTTTAAATGCTCATGGCCAACTCTACATTTCTCGCCATGTGGTGTTCAATGAGACAGAATATGCTTATCCACTGCTTTTTCCTAAATCATCCATCTCTAAATCTTCATCTCACAAAGCCCATTCTCACCTACCCCTCTCCCTATTACAAACAACATCACCTTCTCCACAACATTCTGATCGTGGTTCCTTGCAGCAAGAGTGTTCCTCACAGGCTCTCCAGCATCACTTCCATTACAGGTACTTCTTCTTCTTCTTTATCTCCAGTATTACCTATACACTCTGTTTTTCCTAATCATTCACCAACCCAACCCATTTCTTCCTCATCTTCTCCTCTCCCAACAACCATTCCACCGACCCATCATTCTCTCCCAACTACTAATCAACATCCGATGCAAACCCGTTCTAAAAGTGGCATTTTTAAACCAAAACTATATCACACCCATCTCCACTCCTCACCCATCACCGAACCCACATCTGTTTCCATTGCTTTACAGGATCCTCTTTGGAAGGCTACTATGGATGCTGAAATGCATGCTTTACGCCAGAATCAAACATGGACTCTTGTTCCCTATACTTCTCAAATGAATGTTTTGGGCACTAAATGGGTTTTTAGAGTCAAATATCACCCGGATGGCTCCTTTGACAAAGTCAAAGCTCGCTTGGTGGCAAAAGGGTTTAACCAAAATCCTGGTGTGGATTTTACCGAAACCTTCAGTCCAGTTGTAAAATCCTCTACAATCAAAGTAATCCTCTCTTTAGCTATCTCTTTTCAGTGGGACATCCAGCAACTTGACATCAATAATGCCTTCCTCAATGGGTCACTACAGGATGAAGTTTACATCCATAAACCACAAGGGTATGAGAATCCCACTTATCCTTCCCATGTTTATCGTCTTTCAAAGGCTCTATATGGACTCAAACAGGCTCCTCAAGCTTGGTTTTTTACACTTAAGCAGGCTCTTCAGGACTGGGGTTTTAAACCCTCCACATGTGACACATCATTGTTCTATCTTACTCTCAATCATGTCAAGATCTATCTCCTTGTGTATGTTGATGACATCTTAGTTACTGGCAATGATCAAGCAGCTATACACGATCTCATTCATCGCCTACATCAGCGGTTTTCCCTCAAGTCTCTTGGATCGCTACACTATTTTCTCGGTTTTGAAATCCAACGCAACTCTACAGGTCTCTATCTCTCCCAACAGAAATACATTAAAGATCTACTCCTTAGGGCGAATATGAGTACCTGTAAGCCATCTTCTACTCCTATTTCCATTGGTCAGAAGCTCTCAGCACATGATGGCCCTCCGCTTGAAAATCCTTCTGTCTATCGAAGCATTGTTGGTGGTCTGCAATATCTCTGCAATAGTCGTCCTGATATCTGTTATATTGTCAACAAACTCAGTCAATTTTTAACTAATCCTCTTCAATCTCATTGGATTGCCTTAAAAAGGGTTCTTCGATACTTACAAGGTACGACTCAAACAGCCCTTGTTTTTCGCCCCTCCTCATCTCTGTTGGAAGTCCATGCCTTTTCTGATTCCGACTGGGCCGGCTCTATTGATGATCGGAAATCCACCTCCGGCGGATGTGTCTTTTTGGGGGGGAATCTCATCCATTGGAGTTCTAAAAAGCAACATGTCGTTGCCCGCTCCAGTACTGAAGCCGAATATAGAGCTCTTTCAACTCTATCCACTGAAGTACTTTGGCTCTTATCATTCCTCTCCGAATTAGGGTTTACACCTTCCCAACGCCCTACCATCTGGTGCGATAATAATGGAGCCCGAGCTTTGTCGCAAAATCCCGTGTATCACGCTCGAACGAAACACATTGAAATCGACGTGCACTTCATTCGGGACCGCGTTGCTGATGGCACTCTAGAAATCAAATACGTCAGCTCTGAAGACCAAATCGCCGATCTGCTAACGAAACCGATGACTATTGCCCGACACTCAGTTTTGTGTTCCAAACTCAATCTTCGGAGTCCACGAAGCTTGAGTTTGAGGGGGGCTGTAAAGGAATCTGCAAACAAAACCCCTGTTGATAATGGATCACACTCAAGCCCGTCAAATAATAATCAATCCACAAAGCCCAATTCACAGCAGCAGAAACAAAGGCACATTCTAGAAGAAGATCGTGTATAACAAATATCTGTACGACATTCTTTCTGTTGTAACAATATATAGAACATTCTAGCAACACAGGTGTATATAAATATACACGCTTTACTCTGT
>JANKOD010000007.1:14729973-14741112 GCA_026284645.1 Erythroxylum acuminatum | reverse complement strand
TTTTGATATTGAAATGACATTTTTATAGCTTTAATGTGCATGAATGTATGGTATGTGAGATACGTTTGCTTCCGCAAGTTATATATCTCGTTTGTTCCGAGGGCCCAAAGGTCCTCGATTTTGTTACCGTCCCGGATAGTTGGGCCTCCGGCACCGGGGTCCCGCACCGTGCGACCGGGCTCCGGGATCGAGTCCCAACAACAAAGACTAGTGAGGGCTTTGATACCAGAATTTTAAGAACCAAAAATTGGATATAATGTTTTACTCAACGATTATGGGAAATGACTTACTTCTTATTGAACAAACTTGGCCAATAAATAGTCATTTACAATCATAACAAATTTGAGAAAAAACAACCCACGTTTACAACTAATTAACGTGGTAAATGCAATAGCAAAATAACCAAGATTACGAAACTATCTCCTAAAGAATCGGCCTTATTTGAGCTGAAAGAAATATCCTAACAAAAAAACCTAAAAGCCTAAACTTTCTCATCATGAATAAATTACTTTTTCAGCTAACAATTTTAAATTAAATAAATGACATTATATAATTCAAATTAATGAATATTATGTTTAAAGATACTATCTGTTTTGTGATGAAATTCTAAATGTACCTTTTGTTAAAGAATTTGTTTAGACCATTTTATACTTGTGCTTACAGGTTGTTTGGAAGATGGTGAATTGATTGAATTCAATTCACCTGTTTGGAACTAAAAAAAAAACCATGAATTGAATTCACATGTGGATTTAAAACCCACTCTCTTTGTAAACTCAAATCACGGTATAATTCACGTGAATTCAATCCCAAAGGCTGCATCTCTTCTTTTTTAGCGTTGAAACCCAATAATACCCATGACTTTTCCATGCGATTGCTCTGTTGAAACTGATTCTTTGCTTTCATCTGCTGTTCAACGTCAATGAACTAAAACATTTGCCTTGTCTTCGTTGAAAGCGTGGCACTTTATTAAAAAATAATTATACTATTAGAAGTTTTTTTAGCAAGAATGTGAAACTCCTCTTTTTTCAACAATTTCTTAAAATTTTTAATTTCTAAATTTTTTTAGTCTACTTTACGTAACAATTTAACTTTACTTTAATTTAAATTGACTTTAATTAGTTTAGGTCGAATTCAATAATTATGGGTCTATTTATTTATATTTATATTTTTGTTTTTTGTTTTTTTTATTTTTAATAATGAACTTTTTTTATAATATTATTTATAATAAAATTATTGTTTATAAGTTGCTCTATATAAGTTTGAATGTTTATTATTTAATAAGATTACTTTTTAGTCAAAAATAAATATGTCGTATGAAATAATTGAATTTGTTTTGATTGTATTCTAAACAGTGTAATTGAATTCAATTCTAATATTTTTGAGTTTGTTCCGAACCGTGTAAATTAAATTTAATTCAATTTTATTAATATAATTAAATCCAATTGGAAAGTTTCAACGACTCCCTTGATCTCAAATGCACAAGTCATCCCTCGTTCGATTTTAACCCACAAAACGGCGAAAACGGAATTCTCGAAGCTTACCTTGACAAATACTGTTTCTTTGAAACTATTTCATCTGAAAAAAAGATAACAACTTTCGTCGTCAAATTTGTTATTATGTGAAGTTCGTTTGTGATGCTTGAGGATGACATGTCTCTGCGTGGTTTCGACGACCTGGAGCTCCCCTCTTGTTCGAATACCAATTCCCACAGAGCTCTTTCCAAGCAATGGTCCTTGGTTGTTCTCCGACACGACTCCTCCAACGCCCGCGACGATTTATCCGTTTTCCCTCCAATCAACCACGAAAATCTCACCCCCTCCACCTTTGATCTCCACCCAGATAAGAAATCGCTGTCAGAATCCTCGACGTCAGCTCCCGTGCAATTTTTCTCGCCGGATGCCGACTACCCCTCATCGTCAACGTCGTCGGTTCCGGCGACACCAAGGTGGTGGAGCGTTGCGTTTGAGGTGTTGCGTTCCAAGGTCGTTCATATTGGGTCGTACGTGAGATGTAATGGTGGTGGTGGTGAATGTCGAAATGGGGTGTCATTCAAGTTGTTCGGTAACGTTGCTTTTGCGGCGGCGATGGTGGTGGGTTGGTGGTTGTCCGTACGAGTATGGCGGAGGAGAGATCGAGTGGAGCATTTGTTGAGGATTATTGAGGAAAAAGATGAGGTATGTGTTTTTGTTAATAAAGTGTTTGTTAAAGTGCTTGTGATGTTTTTGTTTAAAGCGCTTATTACTTATTAGAACGCCTGTAAGAGATAGTGGTATATTGTAAGTTTACTTAATTAACGTAGATTTGTTTTGGCAGAAGATTTTGAAGCTCCTGAATGAAATTGTTCAAATGAATGAAGTGCTGTTAAGCCGCCAAAGGGCTCTTACGTCATGATCGGCTCATTGAGACGGAAGAGGCATTGTAGTGCCTTCCTTATTCGTTGATATGGATATTATGTTTGGGTGATAGTATAGCTTAGCAGTTAGTACCGTATCAACTCGGTCTTTGGCTGCATATCCCCGACATCAACGGCGATAGACAAGTACTACAATCTCGTGTATTACTATGGTATCGAGTTTTTAGTGCTTTGCAATTGGGGATGAAATACATGGCAACTTGTATCGCAACAGTGGGACCCGAAATTCCATAATAGACCACCAGACAACCATCTGCAATTTCTGAGCTGCTTTGCTTAACAGATGTTCTGACTCAAACAATGACGATTTTTGGTGATAATGGAGAGCGATTGGTTAAGTAGAAGATGATTTCCATGAAGGACGAAATAAATGATAGCTGTCTTTTACGAGTGAAAATGAGACTTAGATGATGACTGTGATCTGTTCTTCTTCTGTTGGTGCTTAGTTCTTGTTTTAGAAATTGACTAGGCTAAATAGCAATACCGCACTTGACATAAAATATCCCAATCATGGAAGGACCATACACAGCTTGAACCTACTCCCAATCCCAAATGTGCTTGATTAATGAGTACTTCTAATGAGTCTTTTTATGATGAAGAGCAGTATTAGGAAGGAAAAACCCAACTAAGGTTTAAGCCTTTCTTATTTTAATAATCAAAAGGGAACCAGCAGATCAAACTTAAACTTTTCTCCTCAATAGAAGCTGTTCCAACTTCCACGAACACCAGGAGAAATTGAAACCTTTACATCCAATTACGGCAGATGTCGATAGACCCCATGAATTTATCAAGGGTTATACCAATTAAAGGATGGAGCCAGAAACTTGTATTAAGGGGCCAAAATATGAAAACTAAAATTTCAAGGGACCAAAAGTAATTTCTTGAAAAATAGAATAATTTTCCTCATACATTAAAAACTCCAAACATTTGGTACCCCTAAATACCCACTACAGGAATTCCTACATACAAGGAATACTCATGCCCTATTGAGATTGCAGCAACAGTTCCATCTTGCCGCTAGAATGAGTGCAAGTTGGGAATTTCACATTTTTCCCTCATGCTAACAAAAGGATGATCCAATGCAAACAAAACTAGAATTAGGAATTACTCCTATGTCAAACGAGGTCACTACTCTAAGCAGTAATTTCAATTCCATAAATCTTATAGAGCCAGCCTCAACTCCCCTATAACAAAATGATCTCGAATGATAACCCATTCTATATTTGTGTGCTAATGCAATATTCTAGGATACCATGTAACCTCAGAAAGAGGAACATAAATCTGAGGCTCATATAAAATGTAAAACAGAAAAAAAAGGAAAAATCACAATGGGGCAGGCTTAACTTCCTCGTAACATAACAATATGAAAAAATTTCCAGGCATTCTATATTCGCATGTTAATGCAATATTCTAGGATAGCATGTAGCATCAGAAATAAAGGAGCAAAGATATGCGTCTCAGATGAAAATGCAAAACAGAAACGAAAATCACAATTGAGCATGATCATAAGTGCCTTTCATTGACTGAAATACCACGAGGAACTGAAGCTAATAAAAGAATTCTAACCTTTTGTTCCAAGAAGCAGAACCAACATGAGTGGAAAGCAAAATTTAACAAATTTTTATCTGCCTTTGACTGACAACTTATATTACCTATAAACTATGACACATTTGACGTATCTTACTCTCTTGCTCTTTAATTCACAGCTCCCTGGTATGCTGTTCCCATGAGTTTGAGTGGCGAATATCAAATTGATCCACGTAGTCGAGAGGAGTTACAGTCTCATTTCTGATCCTCTTGATTTTGGGGCTCAGTAGCCCTCTATGCCCAAAACCATAAAGTTTAAGCACCTGGTTATCAGCAAAATTAAAAGCTCGTTCCATGCTCTTCAAGCACCGCTCCACAGGATAATCCCCATAGCTGCCACAAGGCTTGCAACCGACAAAATGAGTCACAAAAGGCCACCTTTCATCACCCAAACCAGGATGATACTTCTTAATCATCTCCTCATACCGATCCACCAAACCTACCCAATACCCATGCAAATAATATTGATTCTCAATATAAACCTTATCCATCCACTGATCCTTCTGTGAAAGCAACAAGTAAATCAAAGCAGACTGATCGTCGGCCTCAAACGCCGGCCTCCCTTTTAAATTTGCCGTCAAAATCTTCCCGGCCTCCTCCCTTATAGGGCCTTTAGGACCCATTGGAGCCCAAGCATCAAGTAAATCCAAACTCCACTGACAATTCCTAAACAAAAAACTCCCAGTATTCAAAGCAATCCAAGACTTCTGCTCAAACAACAAATCAGGATACCCATGGATCACCAAGTTATGCTTACTATACTTGGACAATGGAATCTCAAAAACCATATCAGTAAACATAGCATCACTGTCCATCCACCAAATCCACTCCACTTCAGGGTGTGACAACATCAATCTCCTAATCATAGGCAATTTTGCCCAATACCCAGCTAACTCCTTATCCAAATGAGCCATGTTGTAAATAATCTCAATCCCATGAATCCTGCAATAATCTATCTTATTCTTTACAGCCTTTAACAGATAGTGATCCCCAATTGCGTTGTCACACGGGTTCGGAGGTGACCCGGAAAGCAACAAAATTCGCGGCTTGCCGTTAACGTAATTAGGAAACTCAGGGTTTTGACTAAGCCATACCTTGCGCTCGCTATCCCAATTGGAGATTTTGGGTCCTAAAGTGTAAGTAACATTGGGGTTGAACTCCGGGTCAAGAGATTCGTTCGGGTCGGTGGGGTCCTTGTCGGAGCGGATCTCGACGAGGATCCTGTTGGTCTCCTCGATGAGGTTCTGGTTGACGGCATCTGCGTCAGAACTGGAGAGGTTTCCGAAGCCGATAGTGCCACGTAGGACGAGGATGGTAACAAAGCCGCAGAGGATAGTGATCTTGATGTTGTTAAATGTCTTATGGATCTGCCTGCCACGTGACATCATCGTGCGGCCTGCTCTGCCGTTGGCGGTGGTGGTTGTCGGTAATCCTCCTCCGCTGCTCGCTCTCTTCTGAGCCGGCAAGCTCTCTTCTCCCATATATATATATATAATTTATAATTATATGAACACCCAAAGTCACTCTAGAAAAAAAAATAAGAAAAAAGGAGAAGGAAAAGAACTTTGAAGATATCGTTGGAGAGATCCAAATTCTCTCTCTTCCACTGGGTACAGTTGTTTAGTGGTGTTGTTTGGATCTAAAAGTGCATTTTTAAAAGATTTCTATTTTTATCATATTCTTACCGCTTTCACTTTCCTTCCATAAGAAAGAAAGACAAGGAGTGTAACTGTGTTTATGTGTTCGGTTGTCAGAACTGGCGGTGGTGTCTGTGAACTGGTGAGTTTAGCATAGACAGTAGAGATGGAGGTGTGAAACACTGAAACTGAAAGAGTTGGGTCTGAATTGATAAATGGGATTCTCTCTTCTGATTCTTCTTTTTGTTACTTCCCGACATTATTAATTAATTGTCGTCGCGGACGGCATGACAGCTTACATGCACCTGTCGGATCGTGGGATCCTGTTTTTCATTTTATTTGATTAGTTACTATTATTATTGTAATAATTACGTCTTATAAGTTCTACCTTATTAATTACCAATAGAAATGTGCAATCATTCATTTAAATTACATTTAATAACTAAAACTTAATAATGTACTTAAATTTGTACTTCCTCCCATTAATAATAAGTGTCGTTTTAGATACATTTTAATTATTCAAAATAAGTGTCATTCTTGACTTTGTATGCATATTTATAATTTTATTTCCAAAATTAACCTTTAATTTTTCTCTAATCTTAATTACACAGATCACAAAACAGAGGTCACGAGGTAACTTCATGGGAGTATTAATAAGGGTATATCTATAATTTCATTAGCTTTCTTAATAAGCGTACGTTTTTCTAAAACGACACTTATTATGAATCGGAGGAGGTAGTAAAAATAACGCTGAAAAAATTGATCAAATAAAAAGAATTTTAAGCCATAATTAACATTGAAAAAGAGAGTTCCAACAAACACCGTAAGCCCCACAAAGTCTTTATTTCAAGTCATTAGATTCTAAATGACCGGACGGACCAAAGTCTATTGCTCCTTAAACTTGCGAATAACGGGCAGATATTTGATGCAAAACCCCTAAAGTTAAGGCTTTTTTTAAGGATCCAAATCTCTTTCAAATGTTAAAAGCAACGAAAGGTAAAAAAAAGTCTGCCCCTTTTTCTTGCACCCACCAGGACACGCACACACATATATAAACTACAAAATAAATAACGTCAAAGTCCTCCACATATAGTGTTTGGTTGAATATTGGGACCCCCCACCCACGCGAAATGTCCTGACGTGGTACTCTACCATATATCTACAACTTGCACATCTTGTATATAAAAAAAAAGGAAGCTTTTGCTGCCAAATCATGCAATTGGATCTTCAAACCTTGGATCTCTGTCGATCTTTTATTGGTTGGATGTATTATATATTAGTTTAAAATAAAGCTTATATAGTTTATGAAATGTCGTCATCTCTTATATTAGCCTTTGCATTCTAATATATTTTTTTTTATAAAAATCGTATTGTTAGTTATAGTATCATATTATACTTTAATATTTTCAAAATTGCATTAATAGCATCTAACATTTTTTAATTCTTAATAATGGAGCCATTATGTAACTTATGTGGCATTACAGCTTTAAAGTATTTATATTAAAATATTGATCAAAGCTGCAATTTGTAGTTCAATATTTTATTGAATGTTTAAATAAACCCCTATTGTTACCACTTTTGCACCATAATCAGTATTATTTTAGTAATATTAGCAATAATGGTAAGTCCTCGATATCATTTTAATAACACTAATTTGCCTTTGGCACTTCTATAAACAACCTTTTCTTGTTTAGAGATGGAACTTAGTTTTCAATTTGCAAAAGTTCAACGTAATGCAAGTCCCCATTTGGCTTAACAATCTTAACTTAGCTCTGAATATTAAACGACTAAAGGTTTGAGTGATAAGCCAATATCTTAGAAATCCTATATATGCTTAGATGAAGCCATTGTCGGCATAAAAAGAGTAGGATATGCCCGCATCTATGTGCTTATAGATATTCAACAATGACTCCTTGATCACATTTCTATTATGTGTCTAGATAATAATAATGAACTTTACTAAGATTTAGGGAATATCTCTTATAAACAGATATTTGACTTGAGGAGGCACAACTAAAAACGGCAACTAGTAAGGAGAGTTTTCGAAACAGGCTTCTCTTAAGATTTGTTAAATTGGAATCCCTTTAACTTGAAGATTAGTACTTAGGAGATATTTTGGAAGCAAATTTTGAAGTTATATAAAATACATCCCTTAAGGATCAACTAATGGGCTTCCCAAAGGTAGAGACTTATGAAGCTCCAACTGAAATAAACATGGAACTAGTACTAGATCTTATTACCCTAGGTGCCCCACTAGAAGAGGATCATGTGACAAAAATTACTTCTATCCCAACCAAGGATTCTTAGGAGCTTGATAAGGACTATCAAATTGTCAATTGAAGGAAGTTTAATCACAAGAGGAAAGGCTTTAAGTCTTCCCCCTAACCATGTCTTTCATCTATTGGAACATTGATCGTGGTTATCTCGATGTATGTAAGTTTTAATTAATTAACCTCGATAATCTGCAAACACACGGGTCGTTCGCGTAGTACTTAAGGTGTCGATCCCACAAGGAGGGATAATCTAGTCCTAAACTCTAAGGCCAAAACAAATTGCAGAAATTCAAATGAAACGAAACTAAAACAAAAATGCAATTCAATTAAAGAATCAATCACAAAAATATTAACAAATTAGCAGTTGCAACGCACACTCAAGAATCAACCTAAGGAACTACCAATTGAGAAAAAGTGGGTTTTACCTATCTTTAACGCTAACTTAATCAATTATGAATTACTGAATTTTTGGTTCTAGACGATCCTATGGTTGATTACTCTCTCTCGAGTTATAACCATTAATCCTAATTTATAATCCCTAATCAAATTATGGAAGTTGTAATTTCTCAATTAACAATGTATCCAAAACCATAATTAGATCTGAAGTTGTTTAATAAATTATCGGAAACTATTGCAAGATCTCTCTTCGCACAATTTACCACTTTGATTTAATTCTCGTTATATTAAATCGCCTAACTCTCGTTAGCCTAATTAAATTATTTTTCACTCAATTCACTCTCTCAGTTTATCACCGAATTATGCAACTGCAGAAATTAAATCACAATAACTCCAGTAAAGCATAAATAATCAAATTTCAGTAAATCAAAAATAAAACCCCGTAGGTTAGTTTAGAACATCATCAACATTTACAAATCCTATCATAAACTATCATTCCAATTCTATACAATAATAAAATTGAAAATAATAAGAACTATGACATTGAATGAACGATGAGAGGCAACGACGTCAGGAAACTCCTGATCCGGGAAGTACGTCGAGTCAGCTTTTTCTCGACTTCTCTCTTCCTTTATCTCTTGAAAATTCGCTCTAAGGTTTCTCTCAAAAGTCGCCGATGCAAAAGCTCTTCCTCTCCTTTGTATTATTCTTTAAATACCTTTTGTGTTTTAAGCAGTCCTAGAGTTTTCCGAGGTCAAAAAGGTCCAAAAATTTTCTTTAAACTTGATGATTTTGAGTGTCTGCATGTCTGCCTGATGCATGCCACGATCGTGTGCATATTAAGATTATGGGCCACATCCAAGCCTTTTGTCAAGATAGTGGCAAGCAGGCCATGATTGTGGGCCATATCCTAGGCTTCTGTTAAGATCGTAGCATTTAGGCCACGATCATGGGCTAACTCTAATGGTTCTATAACGATCGTGGCTTATTGTGCTACAATCGTGGGCCGTTGTTTCAGCTCGAATGTCTCCAAAACTTCTCCATTCTTCGATGTTGCCTTACATGAAATGAATTATAAGTGAATATATCCTACCTTTGAATGTTTGAGAGGATAGAGAGTGGAGTGAGTGTCTGTCACACTTTTTGATGGTTCTTTGAATAGAAGTACTTCTTGATTTTGGCTAAATATGCGGAGAATAGCTTGTTCATGGAGTATTATGAGTTTCAAGTTTTTATATTGTGTTTATCGAAATGATTTTTGATATCTTTTACTATTATTTGGGAAATTTGTTACTTCCATTATTTGTTCTTGTATAGTCTAGTGTTCTTTATTTTATTTGAGGACAAGCATAGTTTAAGTGTGGGGGAATTATTGTGTCTAATTGCTATTGATTTTGCTTGCTTTCATATCTTAATTTTGGTTACAAATTCTTTTGTTTTAATCCAAAGTTGAAATGAATTTAATGAAAATGGCATGAATATTGCATGAATGTTGAGTGGAGTGTCTTGTGAATGTTGCATGAAAACAAGAAAATTTATCCATGAAAGAATGAAATATGGCATGACTTATGCATGAAAGAGTGAATTGTACGTTAATTATGCATGAAAATGAGTCACACCCGTGACCATGGAAGTCACGAGTGTGACAATGATTCACACTCGTGAACATGGACTGCCACACTCATGGGCGTGACAAATGCTCACTTATTTTTATACACTCACTTTTATGCTCACGTGTCAGATGACGGCATGAAAAGAAAACAACCTTAAACCTAGACTCTCTGGATAAATAGAAATGTTTTTGGAGGCTAAAGGAGAGGCTGGACCGAGGCTGGAACAAAAGAAGAGAAACAAAGGTTAGGAAGAGAGAAAAATAGTAGAGAGGTGGAGCTTGGAAAAGCACTAGGAAGAGTTGAATCTAATCTTCTGGGTGAGCATCAAGCAGAGGTAGAAGGCAGAAGGTAAGAGCTGACGCTAGAAAGGTTGAGTTTGGAGATCTACTGCCAGCTTCATCATCCCAGAGGCCATTTTGTTTATTCGTTTCTTTTCATCTTTACTGCTATTGCGAAACTCATTTAATTTATGTTGAACTCATCCGTTGAACTCCTTTATCTTTTGTTTGCTAAACCTGTTTTCCTTTATTAGGGTCTGATAGTTCATTTCAGTGACTGACTCTGTTATTGCTTTGATATTTCTCTGTTACTGTTAACTATGAGATTGAGGTAGATGAAGATGATTAACAGTGTTTATTCCATGATGGGCTAATCACTTGTTCTTGAGAATTAATGTAGCCAATCTAGTCGATTATGCATGATGAAGGGATTGTTTTATTATTTTATTATTTGTTATAGTTTCTAAGCTTATTAGATGTAATATTATGACCAAAGTTTGCATCATTTTGGTATTAAACAAAGCATCGAGAGAAGAAGTTTAATATAGAACGAGAAACTATAGACATTTAAGTTATAAATTAGAAATATATTAACTTAAGTGGGTAATTATTAGTTGGGTTTAATAATTAATTTGGATGATAAAATTGTAAAATAAGAAAGTCATATTAGTTTGTTATTTGAACAGATTTTAAAATCTAGTTGTTAATTTTAGTAAGACAATTATCCAATCATTTCCCCTTAGTCATGTTGTAACATCCCGTTACTGGTAGCAAGGGTATTATGGTCTTATTGAGTCGGACTGATAGGTTTCATTGCATTCACTGACTGAGTATGCTACTGGCCTCTAATCATAGAGGAACAGGTTTCTTGCATATGCATTTATTCATAGGTACATGCATTCATGATTTCCCGGCATTTTATTTGTAAGTATGAATTGATCG
>JANKOD010000007.1:14680961-14704294 GCA_026284645.1 Erythroxylum acuminatum | reverse complement strand
TCGATTAAAGATCAATATCAATTCATTGCATAACAATGAATATCAAATTAATGAAATATGCCTTTCTTTATTTATTCGTAAAGTCTGTACCCGACTTTGAATAAAACGCGCTAAAGGGGATTGCCTTTAGGGCACAATTTAACAGTACCGTCCTTGCATAAGTCGAGTTATATCCTCATACAAGTCGACTTATGAGTACTGTGCATGTGTAAGTCGAGTTACAGGAGTGTACAAGTCGACTTACACTTACAGCATATACCTTTTACTTATATACTTTATAAAATTAAAAATTACGTATATTCCTTTTTTTAATAGAAATTGCATGCTTCCACTTTGGATTGAATTTAAAGGAATAAGGTGTTCGGTGGAGACCTGTCTAGCGCAAACTGTGCACACGTCGATCAATGCCTTTGTTAATGCATGCGCCTCACAAAAAGAAATTGGTGCGTTCAATTTAAATTTAATTTTAACCTTATTTTAGTTAAGTTTTTTTTGAAAGTATTTTAGTTAAGTTAGTTAACTAAAATTAAATTGGTTTAAATTCTTAAAAATTTTTAAAAATGTTTTCTAGTTGTTTGAAAATTATTTCAAAGTTTTATTGTATTAGGAATATTTTGAAATTTAGTTAAAGTTTTCAAATAGTTAATTTGTTAAATTAAATTAGTTATCAAATCAATAACTAGAATCGAGCAAAGTTTTAAAGAACTTTCTTTCATAATTTGATTATGTTAGAAATTATTAATATATGAGACTATATTAAAATTTTGAAATTATAAATCGATCAATTATATATTAACTACACGTTAAGAATGTGATAGTTGCCCTTCCATTATTTAAGAATAAATCAAAGTTTCGTTTGTCGGTATTTTCTAGTTTTTCAAAAATTATTTTCAAATGTTTATTGTATTAGGAAGATTTTGGCATTTAGTTTAATTTTTCAAACAGTTGAATTTTTAAATTAAATTAGTTATCAAATCAATAATTAGAAGTAAGCAAGTGTTTTAAAGGATTTTCTTTCATAATTTGATTGTGTTAGAAATTATTAATATAATGAGATTTTATTATTTTTTATAAGAGCTAAAGTTTTCAATTTATAAATCCCTCAATTAAATATTAAGTACATGATAATAATGTGATAATTTCCTTCCAATATTTAAGAATAAAATCATAGTTCTATTTATTGTAAAACTTGTTTAGTGACTCAATGTCCCTTTGACCTAAATATGTTTCATCTTAAATTAATATCTCTACTTAACTAAATTTGTGTGATTTGGATGAGTGACTCATAATCATATAAATTTAGATTAGAGGCAAAGTTAGGAATAATATATAAGATATATACTGGAAAAGAATTGTCACTTAATGAATCTAGGAGTCACATAAGATGTGATCGATAAAATTGTCATCTACCTCATTCAAACTGAATTGGTTTGTTAAGTGACTCAAAATCAACTTACTTTGAATGAGATCCTATCTCACTAAGAAATTATTTGATAATTTTTTGATTTAATAATGAGAGCTATTATCTTGAATAAAATAGTGGGAGTAATCCAATGCTTATTAAACTCCATATTTTATTTGATTTAAGTTGAGTACCAATTTGTCACTAAGGAGCATAATGGATGCTAATAAGCTAGATGGACCTAATTTTTTGGACTAGTTTTATAAATTAAGAATTATTCCCAAGGAAAAAAAGAAATTGTATTTTTTTTTACATGTTGTTCCACCAGAGCCTAGATTGGATGCAGTTAATGAAGTTTGGGAGAGATACCAGTGTTATATTGATGATATTAAACAAGCTATATGTGTGATGTTGGCTAGTATGTCTCTAGACCTTTAAAGGCAACATGAGACCATGGATGATCCTGCTATTATTTTGCTTACATAAAGTAGGATGGAGAGACACGAATTCTCTAAAGTATTATTTCAATACGAGATGTAAAAAGGATCTTCAATAGCGCTAGATGTACTGAAGGTGATTGGTTATATTAAAAAATTAGGCAATTAGGTTTTGTCATAAACTATGAGTTACGTATTGATATGGTGCTACAGTCTCTTAGTTTGAGTTTTTTCACATTTTGTTATGAATTTTCATATGAACTAAAATAATATGACATTACTTGAATTGTTGAATATGCCCAAAACTATAAAGGGATGCCTTAATAAGGAACCCGATTTTATTCTTGTTATGGATTCTTCCAAGAATAAGAAAAAGGATTCTACGAAGTACAATAATAAGAAACAAAAGACTTATGATGAAGTGACAAAGCCAAAAGGTGGTGCCAAGAAGAAGATAATGATAAAGACACATGTTTTCATTATGGAGTTGGCAGACACTAGAAAAGGAACCACAAAACTTATCTTGCTATCCTGAGAGATAAGAAGCTAAAAGAAGTTGGTTATTCAAGTATGTTTATGATTGAGATCAATCTTTCTACTTACGTTCAACATTCTTGGGTATTAGATATAAGCTATGGTTATCATATTTGTAATGACTTGAATATGTTAACAAGGAGTAGATCGATGAGGAAAGGTGAAATGGACCTACAAGTTGGCAATAGAGCAAGAGTTGCTACATTAGCTGTATGAACTTGTATTTTAGCTTTGCCTTCTATCTTTGGACTAGAACTAAATAATTGTCATTATGTTTCATTTATTACTAAAAACATCATTTCCATTTCTTATCTAGATTTGAATGACTTTGTCTTTATTATTAATATTAAAAGTTTTTATTTATAAAGATGTTGTTTATTATAGATATAAATTACTTACGAATAGTTTGTATGAATTAGATCTTAAAAGGCAATCCTTAACACAAATAGCAAGGTAAGTGACCAAAATCCATCTTATTTATGGCATTGTAGGTTAGGTCATATCAAAAAATCTAGAATCATATAAGTTACATAAAGTATAATATTTAGGTCTTTTTGGTTATAAATCATATGAAACTTGTGAATCTTGTTTGTTAGGAAAGATGACCAAGTTACCCCTTAATGGAAAGGGAGAACATTCCAACGAGTTACTAGATCATTTATATTTAGTTGTGTGTGACCTTATGTCTACTTATGTTGGAGGTGGATACTCATATTCCATCACATTCACAAATGATCATTATCGATATGATTATGTGTACTTAATGAAACAAAATTCTAAATCATTTAAAAAATTCAACAATTTTAGACTTGAGGTTAAGAAAGAAATTGGTAAGAGTATTAAGACGTTTAGATCTTACTAAGTTGGCCAGTACTTCGATCAATAGTTTCTTTGTTACTTAAAAGAGAATGATATTTTCTCACAATGGACTCCTCCTAGAACTCCACAATATAATATGGTGTTTAAGAACTAAATTCTATCCTATAAAATATGGCACATTCTATGATGAGTCTATAGTCCTTCCTGTATTCTTTTAGGAATATGCCTTGAAACTGATACTTACCTTCTAAATAAAGTTCCATCAAAGTCAGCCAACAAAACTTCGTATGAGATATGAAATGGTAGTAAGCCAAACTTGTCATACCTAAAAAGTTTGGGAATGTGATACTTATATGATTCATGGAATGTCTGATAAGCTTCATGCTAAGTAAGATAAATATAAATTTTTGGGATATTTTAAAGAGAGTGTTAAATATTAATTTTACCATCCTCTTAAGAAAAAGATGTTTATCTCAAAACTTGTTACATTCCTAGAAAGAGAATTTATTCTCAAGGAAAGTAATGAGAGTGAGGAAAAACTTACAAAAGTTTAAGAACTACAAATTCACATCCAGATGAAACAAGAACCTCAAGTTAATAAATATGATATACAACTAAAAGTTCAAGAGATACATAGTTTGTGATGCAATAGTAGGATATGTCGTCCCCTTATTAGATTAAATCTACATATTCAAAAGGGGAAAGACAATGTATCACTCATGGATAATGAGCTTACTGCTTTTAAAGAAGCAATGTTTGACATTAGTTCTTTAAAATGGCATAAAGTCATAAGATTTAAAATGGAATTCATATACAATAACAAAGTATGAAATTTGGTGGATGCTCTTGATGGTATTATACTTATAGGATGCAAGTGGGGTTTTTAAGCAAAAAACTGATATAGATGGTAATGTGTATACGTATAAAGCAAGGCTAGTTGTTAAACATTACAAACAAAAAAGAAGAGTTGATTTTGATAAAACCTCTTCCCTAGTAGCTATACTTAAATCCATAAAGATCTTATTAGTTGTAGTCGCATATCATGATGATGAAATATGGCAGATGGATGTCAAAACATCATTTTTCAACAAGAATTTTCTTAAGGATGTGCATATGACATAACTAGAGGTCTTTAAATCCAAGAGATTTCCTATTAAAACTTGCAAGTTGCAAAAGTCTATTTATGGACTTAAGCAAGTGTCATAGAGTTGAAACATCTATTTTGACGAGACAATCAAAGAGTTTGATTTTACTAAAAATATGGATAAACTATGTGCCTATAAGAACGTTAATGAGACTTTAGTCTTCTTTTTACTGCTATATGTGGATGACATATTGTTGATTGAAAATGACATATCAATGCTCCAATCTGTAAAGATTTGGTTATCCAATAATTTCTCCATGAAGGATATGAGAGATGCAACCTATATTCTGGGAATAAAGATCTATAGAGATAGATGAAATAAGTTGCTTGACTTCTCCCAGTCTATGTACGTATACAAATTGATAAAGAAGTTTAGCATAAAGAATTTCAAAATGGGATTCTTACTCGTATCACATGAGATTTCTTTCTTACAAATGTCTTAAGACACAAGAAGAGAAAGATAATTATGTTCTATACACTTTGGTAATTGGATTAATCATATATGCAATGCTATATACTAGACCAGATGTTTTTATTTTTTAATGATAAATAATGAATTAATATTGAATAGATAAAAGTACAAATTTACAAAAAGGGATACCCATGAATCAGGTACCTATTATCTAGCTTTTATGGCCTCCATTATACTAAATACCCTTTGTAAATAACAAGATTTAAAACCCTTACAAGATAATAACAAGATGAACCTACATTTAATCAATCCCCTATACTTATGCTATGTTTTTACTACAATATTAACGATGGTCATTGAACAACCGTGAAAATTATCTTAAAGTACTTGAATAGGAGCTAAGCTGACAATTAAGTAGTTTTAGATGCTAGTTTTCACTTTGATCCAGATGATAGCATATCACATTCAAGGTACATTTTCACTTTGAATGGTAGTGTTATAAGTTATAAGAGCTCCAAATAATCAATCATTACAGATTTTACAATCAAGGCATAGTAAATTTTAGTGTCAAAGGCGACAAAGGAAGATATTTATATCAAGAAATTGATCACCAAACTTTGAGTAGTTCTTAGAATTCTTAAGCCAATAGTATTGTACTTTGACAACAATTATGCTATTGCATATGCAAAGTAACCAAGGTCTAATCAATAGTCTAAACATGTATTTAGAAATATTCATTTGATTATGGAGAAATAACATTATAGGGAGTTCCAAATGAAGATAATCTTACAGATCCTCTCACTAATCGATTGTCTCAAAAGAGATATGATTGGCAAATAGTTGGATATAATATTAGATACATAGGTGATTGACTTTAGTACACGTAGGAGATTATTAGTTTATGTCTTTGTAGCCAATCGATTAGTTGCAATTTTATATATGAGATTATTATTTTAATTAATAAAGGCATTCTTTATCTATATGTATTTTGCTGATTATATTTGATCTTTTAATACTAAAGGTAAAATACCTGAAATAATTATTGTATAATTAAAATTATTATGAAATCATAATTATGAAATTTAGTTTGTATTTATATATTATTCTTAAATTATTCCTAGTTGTAGTTTCATCAAGACGAGATATTGATGAAACAGTAAAACTAGCATACATTGTGTTTTGTTAAAGAAAATATTTGCTTTCATAAATTAAAACATAGAGATAGTTAAATAAATACATGAGTACTTATTATACAATAAGTTCATTGAACTAACCCGATTATGAGGATCCAAAATGGAATTACTTTTGCATGTGTGGATTTTCTTATTCTGATGGTTATGTAACTAATCCTTAGACTTGAGATTTCCTAAATATCTCATGTCAAAATTAATATGCTTTGATGCTATTTATAACATCTTGTATTTAAGGTAGCTCAATTGTTAGTACTTGGATACAATATGAATCATATGGAGATAGATAAAGAAGTCAAAGAAGATTTATCACTCTGAAGTAATTAGAGAGAATGTTCCATTATTCTTGATTGGTAGTGATTTAATAGATTCGCTAGCCAACGTGAATTGACATTTGAAAACTATTTTAAAATATCAATTATAAATTAATTACTAATTAGTAAGAAAGAACATGATTGAAGTTATAAGAGTAGATATTATACCATACACTATGTCCAGTTGAAATATTGGATGAAAATATAAAATAATACATCATAATCATGTATAGACATATTGAGTCTAATCATGACATATTGTTATACGTCAATTTTGATATATAATTATAAATTATTTAATTAAAATTAACGATAAATTAAAAGGAGTTTTAATTTGTTTAATTTTAATAATGAATCAAAATTAAAATTTATAATCATTATCAATATATTAGAATCCTAATAAGTCACACATAAAGAGCAGTTAAAAAGAGAAAAATCAGTTTAAATTGAATTGTATTTAATTATGCAGTTTAATTTGAAAAAATTCATGGATTAAATATAAGATATTTGATTTTGTTAAATCAAATTAAATTATAACCAAAGTTTGGCTTTAATCATAATTAAAATTTGTAATTTTAATATCCCGATGTTTTTTAATAAATATGAAATAAGCATAAAGAGAAGAACAATCATGTTTATTCCTCTCAAACTTTGAGTTCTTTTTATGTGCTCTATAAATATCGTTAAGGCTGGACACTTGGACAACTTTTGGTTAACATCTCGTAAAAATATTTCAACAAAAATTCAAAACATGTACTATTCAATTATTTTCATGATTCATATTTTTAAGTTCTTCAAGTATTTATATTCGGTCAAAAAATTATAAAATTTTATTTTGTGCTATCCCTATGATTGAATCACGGTTAATTTCCCAACAATTCAACAATTAGTTAATCTGCGTACTGATTGAGACTCAACCCCAGACATCTAAACCACCCCTCGAGCTTGGATTAAGTCTACAAATCTCGTGAAGTTCGCGGGTAGTTTATTTCGAGACGTGCAATGAAATGAGTATAAAGTATGCTTAGTATGTTCTCTGGCAACAAATGAATTACTTGAGCACCTTGATTTCAATAAACAATTCCACGTTTCTTTGAACACTTTCATCAAACATATGGCGTATGTATAATACAAAAACAAAATACACACGCATGTGTGTATGTAAATATATTATAGATGCAGAGAAGCACGGGAGAGTTGTAACCGTAAATCATGGGTATTCTGATAACAGAAAATGGGCAGTCTTGGAAAATCGAAAGTTTCGTGGCATTTTCATGCAAGCATTTGACCTAGCTACCAAAATATAATTAATTTCCGACAGAGCCTTGGGATTTCCAATTCTCTCCTCTTCGATCGTTATCCGAGGCGACAACCTTCAGAGATTCAACCGTCACGGCAGCTTTCAGGTCCGCGTTTGAAAACACTCCGCTAATGATAATTTTAGTTACGTTTAGATCATAAGTTCCAAAACTATGGGAAAGGGTTGGTGTGTCAATACGTACCTGTAAGGAAAATGTAGGTTATATTTTGCATGCGTCTGATTCGTTTTTATTTTTTCCAAAAAAATTGAATATAATTTGCGTTTATATTTTGATATATAGAGAACAATGAGTGAGGTGTTTGAAGGATACGAGCGTCAGTATTGCGAGATTTCAGCCAATTTGTCGAGGGAATGCACGTCGGCAAGCGTCCTCGATGGAGGTTAACGAATTAGGAACTCTTTTTTAGCTTATAAATTATGTTCTTGTATTTTGATTGCCAGAGGTGTGAAGTGTTATGTAATTCTATGAACTTTTGTTTTTTTTTAAAGGTCTCCTTTTGATTGATTTGATTTGCAGAGCAAAAGAAGCAGAAACTTGCTGAAATTAAAGAGGGGATTGATGATGCTGATACCTTGGTAATCAATCAATCTATTGATAGTGACGTTGTATTGCCGATGGTTTCTTTGGGTTTTGAATAATGCCTTTGATCTCTCCAGGTTAGCAAAATGGACCTTGAGGCACGGAGTTTGCAACCAACTGTAAAGGCCATGCTTCTTGCCAAGCTGAGGGAATACAAGGCTGATCTTAACAATTTGAAGAATGAAGTCAAAAGAATCTCTTCAATCAATGTGAGTCAAGCTGCACGAGATGAGTTGTTGCGGTCGGGAAAGGTTGATGGAATGACGGTATGTTTGCCATGATTGATATGATTCTGTTCTTTCATAACCAAACAAATTGCGAGTTTTCGACTATAATTGCACACGCTCAGGTTTCTGGTGATCAAAGAGGAAGGCTGTTGATGTCGACAGAGAGGTTATATCAATCTACTGATAGATTAAAGGAAAGTAGAAGAACAATGCTGGAAACAGAAGAACTTGGTGTCTCAATCCTCCAAGATTTGCATCAACAACGTCAGTCTCTTTTACATGCTCACAGCACGGTATGCCTTCTAGTCCGTCATAAATTCACAGACACAAAGTCTCTGTAACAAAGGCTTGTATGTTTTATTTTTAAAGCTCGGTCTCCTGTACTGAGCTGACACGTTGTTCATAACAATTGTGCAGCTCCATGGGGTGGATGACAATATTGTGAGGAGCAAGAAACTACTATCAGCTATGTCAAGAAGGATGAACAGAAACAAATGGATAATTAGCTCTTTGGTTGCAGCCCTTGTTTTAGCGATACTACTCATCCTCTATTTTAAGCTTACTCATTAGTTGTCTGCAACCCTATGGATTATATTTTAAAGGATTTAACATTCGGTATTAGTATTTGTCTTCTTTCAACTTTTGGGAAATGGTACATTTGTGTCTTCTTCCACTGGATCTGATCTGGATGTGCATATAGCTTTGTCGTGCCTGTCATTGTCAATGCGCTTGTGCGACCTATTTAGTAGTTATTGCCTTTTCGGTCCCAGAAAGGACACGTTGTGTTGTGAGTGGGCTACATCGTTTCACTTCGAGCAATGCATCGAAGTAGGTTTTTTAAATTAAATTAAATTTAAAATTTAAACAAATTATTTATTAAATTAATAATTTAAAATTAAATCAACTGATTATATTTTAATAGACGGGTCGAACCCCGTAATCCTGACGGGCCTCACGGATACATTGGCAGAAACACGTGGGCACGGAGAGCGGTTGTTCGTTTTACAACAACCATCGATGGTGTCGGACACGAAAATCATACCGTTCAAAAGGTAGCGTCACCCTGAGGATATTAAATATGGAACGGCGGAGGCTTGTGATTGGTGGGAGGTAGAACCTGCACCGGCAAAATAATTGGTCAGCCAAGTCTCATAGGGCTTTAGGTGGAGAGACGGAAGAAAGAGATTTTTATGCATGACGTGGCCGTTTCTCTATCTCTATTCTCTACCAAACTATCCTAATAAGGCAGCACTTTTCACTTTCATCTGTCTAGTCTAACCCAGCCCACTCTGCCACGTCTTCCATTTCACTAACCTACGCCGCTATGCGCATTGTCTTGCTATCACCCGGTCATTGCCCTCCGTTTCACCAACCTTCCCCACCTCTTTCTCGAAGCGTACGTTAGACACATTCGGTGTCCGTAGTTTCTAATTTTTTATTACAAAAAGTTCATTGAGAGAGAGAAAGCAAGAGTCAACAGCTTGAGCTCAATAGATTAGATAAGAAGTAGAGAGCTAAGTTAAGCAGAGAGCAATAAAATTCTCGAATTTTTCCGTTTTGGGTGGTTTCCGGCGGAAGAGAGGTTTGGGAATTTCGTCCAAATCCTGCCGTTGGATTTCCTTTCCCTCGATCTGGAGCGTCCGTTGTACTGACTTTAGATTTATTTATTTTGCTTCGTCTGCTAAAAATGGAAACTTTACATAGAGGGTCCGATTCATATCCTAATTATAATCTGTGTACAACTTGAAGTGGGTTGGTTTATTCATGGAAGTCCTCTAGTATTATCTTGGTTTGGCGTGGGAGTGAAAAAGTTGTGTTCTTTTTATGGTTTTGTGTGGGAAATGGAGGGGAAGGAGATCAATTTAAACAAGGAAACAGGTCGAAGTAACGGTATAAGCGGAGATGGGTTCATTGACAGAAGCAAAGTGAGGATTTTGCTGTGCGATAATGATTCCAAGAGCTCGGAGGACGTTTTCACTCTCCTTTTGAACTGCTCCTATCAGGGTATATTTTCATCTAGTTTGCTAAATTTTCAATCTAAATTTACTGAATGTATATGATGATTTTCCATTTTATTTTAACTCTATATTTCTTCTTCTCTCTGTTGAAGTTTACAAATTACTTTTGGAAGTTTTATTTTTGTCATGAGACTGAGCGTTATTAAGTATGTTTACAAGAGCTCAATCAGTTTTTATATGAGTTGGGATCATCTTAAAATTTTTATGACCATACTGGATGATCTGATATGGACTCGAAATTGAATGCTTTTGACGTGTTTTTGAGAAAGTTGAGCATGAAGCCATGAACATATATTTTCGCTAGAAAATATACAAGCTTTTCATCAGAGAATGATGTGGATGCCATGACCTTTCAAAAGGAGGGAAAGTCTCAAATGTTCTGTTAGATTCACCCTTAGAGACTGTAAACTCAGTTTGGTTAGTTAAAACAGAACTAGGTCCCACTTCCAGTTGATGGGGAACATCGAGATTTGGGGACATAGTCTTCTATTTTCATATATTCACTTACTGGAACGATTCTGAGGCTTGATCGACTTAAAGTGAACGAAGTTATGTATATTGTGAAGCTGTATCAATGCTTTTAAGATTCATCTTTTGTGTTTGACTACTGTACGAACATACAAAATTGAGGAGAAAGAGTAAAATGCTGTGATATAGGCACGTCAAGTAGCTTAAAAATGGAGGAGGAGGATACTTGAATGAATAAAAAAAAGAGATACTAGGTTTACATTGAGTTTTTTCAAAGTTTGAGTTATTTCAATTTGGTCAAGATTATCCACGTTGTTGCCATTTTTAATCTATTAAGTTGGATTCTATTTTTAATTTGTTTGAGCTTCTCGTTAATCTTACTGATGCTTTTGGAGTTTGACAATTCACTTTTGTTGATTTTCATGTCACTGAACAAGTGAACTTGTTTGTGTGCAAAAATTTCACAAAACCTATTTGGTTGAACATACCGATAAGATTACTTATAATGATCAGGGATTATTTTTCTGTATTTGGTTCCCATGTGCCACATCCATTGAAGATACTTTATATCTTAGAAGTTTGACATGCTTGCTTTACTATTTCCTAATGATCCTGTGTGCCTTGGATACACAGTTACGTCAGTGAGATCAGCTAGGCAGGTAATTGATGTGCTGAATGCTGAGGGAACCGATATTGATATAATACTTGCTGAAGTTGACCTACCAATGACGAAAGGCATGAAAATGTTGAAGTACATAGCACGGGATAAAGAACTGCGTCGCATTCCTGTTATCAGTAAGCTTATTTTGTTAAATTTGCTTATGATCTTGTTTGTTGTTAAATATTTTTCCAGCTCGTTATTGACATGCTTTCCCTTTGATAAGTGATGTCGGTGCAGGATGAGGTTTCAATTGTCGTCAAGTGCCTGAGGTTGGGAGCCTCAGACTATCTTGTGAAGCCCTTACGCACAAATGAACTGCTGAATCTATGGACACACATGTGGAGAAGGCGGAGAATGGTTTGGCTTCCTTTTGCTTCCTAGCTAGCTTTTTGGTCCTGTGACTACTCTCTATCAATAATGGCCTGATGATAGGCATTATCATTTGATTGTTGTTGAGAATAACACAATAAGCTTTCCTGGTCTGTAAACACTTTTCAATGTACATTGTCAAAATAGTATTTCATAATTGACAAGATGGGTTGGCATATGTGATTAGTTAGTTACCAAACAGTCATTTCATTGGAAGCATAGGTTGGTGGTCAATGCTCTAAGACTGTTTTCTCAAATTCTTTGGCTGAGTAAAAATTAGCCTATAACTATTGCACAAAAATTGACATACCATGGATCGAGCTATGAACAAGTTGGGGAATAGAGTTTTATGCATTGAGAAAGTTACTTAAACCAAAAGTTTTAGTTGATAGATAAGGTGTCAAAAGATGTAGCGTTAGTTTCCAATGGCAGCAACTTGCCTGAATATGCATATCATGAGGGCACATTTTGTAATTGTCTCATTAATTTTTTCTACAGTTTTCCAACTCACGATCTTATTTGCATGAACAAATAAGGAAGCATTTTATGTCTGTGTGCTTGCAGCTTGGATTGGTAGAGAAGAACATCCTGAACTGTGACTTTGATCTGGTGGTATCAGATCCCAGTGATGCTAACACAAACAGTACTACCCTGTTCTCAGATGATACAGATGACAAGTCTCGGAGGAGCACAAATCCAGAAATGGGGATGTCTGCTCATCAGGGAGACGAGGTTAGTAGAATATGCAACTTGAATAGAGTGTTATAACTCAGTTATTTGATGGAATAACAAACTTTTATCTATCTATTGTAGTGCTTCCTTCATTTTGTATCTCTTGAAGCCAACATTGTACTAGAGCAGTGATCAACTGCACCTGCATTTATTATTTCCACTGATTTCTGTCACCATGATTCCTCGTTTATGTCTGCACATATCACCCTTAAATGAAGCAGAGGACCTTAAATTTGAATTCTTTGTACTTGTTACTTGGAATAATGTAAAATCAAGGAAAATTTGCAAATGGCTTTTTTTTTTTAATGGTGGCACCTTCTACAAGAACAGCTCGTGAAGAACTAGGATTTTGTACCCAAAAGCCTGACATGCAATCTAAAATCCTTAAACAGAACTTTAAAAATTGGTCTTTTTCTGTTTACAGTCTGCTGCTGTTGCTGTTGCTGTTATTGAACTTTCACCCAGTGACGCACAAGAATATCGGCCTGATGTGCCGGGAATCAGCGACCACAGAGCAGGTGATGCCTGTAGCATCATCTAACTGCTACTTTTTCAATATCACGTTTGAGATATGAGTTTGATTCCATTTGGGATTCAGAATCAGGGATAAGAAACAGATAAAATAGAATTATCCAAGCATCTGGTGAGCCTAACTGGGCATGATACACTAATCTTCAAGTTTTCACTTTGAAGCATGATTTCTTGTCAGTGTCAGCATATGGGCATTTGTAAGAACTTGTAAAAAGGTTAAGCCAAAATCTTTCATAGGCATTCAATCAGTTGTTGCTTAAAATGTTCATTCATCGATGAATTCCCTTATCCATCGTCTTGAAATATTTTTTTTGAAAATTAAAAAAAAAAATTGAAGTGGCAAAAGTTGAACTTTTCAGAATTGTTGTGCAGGACATTCTGGTCCAAGAAAGAGTGAGTTGAACATTGGAGAGTCATCTGCTTTCTTTACTTATGTTAAATCAAGCACAACCAAGAATAATTCTCTTGTAGCTGCTCCCAAGGATGATAAGGCTTCTCAAAGTTTGAAACTTGAAGATAAAATACATTTATGTGGTCAGCGAGTGATTAATGATGCTCAGTTGCATGAAAATGGAGAAGCTTGGGATAATTATTCTCAAGATGACTTCCGTAGCAGTTCCAGTATCCCTGATTCTTTGTCTCTGGAGAGGTCTTACACCCCGCCATTATCAAAAGAATTTCCTCAAAGGATTTTCAATGAAGAAAATCCCACTCAGGTTCTTATTCATCCAAGGAACAAGGCTCCGACTGATGCTTCAGGCTTATCTACACAAAATGTTTATCCATATTACATGTCTGGTGTTATGAATCAGGTGATAGTGCCACAATCAGCGCAACTGTTCCCAAAGAATTTGCAAGAGCTGCAAAATCATGCACCTTCAGTCATGCTTCCTCAATACAATCATCTTCAGCATTGCACATCTCAAATGAATGGGATGGCGTCATTTCCGTATTACCCTGTTAGCATATGCTTACAACCTGGTCAAATGTCTGGTACTCCCACTTGGACATCAGTTGGAAGTACATCTACTGCTGATGCAAAACTCAGTAAGGTAGATAGAAGAGAGGCAGCATTGATTAAGTTTAGACAGAAAAGGAAGGAGCGGTGTTTTGATAAGAAGATAAGGTATGTTAATAGGAAAAAACTAGCTGAAAGAAGGCCTCGCGTTCGTGGCCAGTTTGTGAGGAAGCTAAATGGTGTGAATGTGGATCTCAATGGCCAACCTACGCATACTGACTATGAAGACGATGAAGAGGGTGATGAGGATGAGCTTGCATTAAAGGATTCTTCTCACGAGGAAGATCCTTCGGGACTGTAGTTGGTTGTTTCCCGTTGATGAAATCCCCTAGATTGTGTAGATGGCCCATGCAGTTAGGAAGCTTTGATTGTGGATTCCCCGATAAGTTTCCCAGTTCCATGCAGATGAAAAGTGACAATACTCCATTCCTGTGAGAGGTAGTCTGGATCAAGTGGCAAAAAGTGGGAACTTTTACGTAAGAGCACACTAGTTCACGCTGAACGTGCCAAATTGGTTAAACAAATTTGAGTTGGTGGCCAGAAAGATGCATTGCCACTGTTGAGATTGTACCAGGGGAGAGCCAACTTTCCCCGGTGAATATTCACGTGGATCCAAGCACCAAAAAATGGATGGCCTCAACAAACATCAAAAGGAAATTGGGAATGTTGAAATTCCCAAGGAGAGGATAGTGTACCGATTTTTACGACGCAATTGACACCGTTAAAAAGCAACCCCCTGTAGAGTTCATAGTATGACTTCGTAGCAGCCTTACCTGAATTCAACCTTTAATATGGTGTCTGCAATTGATGTATCTGGTTCATCCTAATTCGAAGTTTTATATTTTGGAGCTGTAGATACTTTCTTTCCTTCGCTATTAACCTCCTTTTCCACAATTTTAGCATCAATGTATCGCTTGGCCTCCAGCGCGATTGTCACTCATGCGCCTTCCTTGTCAGGGCCAAAACCGAGTATCTTGGTCTCGATGAAAAAGCAAGGATAAAGTAAAATTCAACAAAATGTACCATAAAAGAAAGGAAAATCCTTGATAGAGCTACGTTTCTTGGGCAAGCTTTATTTAAAAGAAAGAATGATCCTAGGTAGACTAAAGATTTGGGGGTCTTTTATAGCATGTTCTAGTGTAAGTTGTATAGAGCAAAACTGTTATAACAAATGTCATGTTTTAGAAGTTGTGGACAGCGTCAGCAATCATCAAAAAAGGAGCAGCGGCAACAAAGACCGAAAAGCTCATCGGCATGACCATTGGTGGAGGTGATTACGTTTTTCAGAGGAGGAAACAGATTATAACCCACTATACGTAGATGGAATTTGTATATATGATTAGAAGCAAAAATGTGTGCAAAGGGAAAGTTTTTCCCAATTATTATTTTTGGTTTTTTCTTTTGGAAAACAATAATTCTGGTTATACGTTCATGTCATTCTAAGAGACTCAAGCGGTGGTTCAGTTGGTTTATGAAATCTTTCTAAAATTTCCAATTATTGGAGATATTGTGTTCGAGTCTTCATTCAATGATCATTTGAGTTCCAGTCATTTATCAAATTACCATCTGGAAAACAATATTTCATATAAAAATATTTTAGTAATAGATAAATTTCTTATTCAATTTGTGGTTTTCATCCTTTGCAATATATTTCAACATGTACATAAAGCCCATAGAATTCAACAGATACAAAAATTAAAAACAGAAAACAGACCGGTCAATCCAAACCAGATGAACACCTACATTTTACACTGCAGAAAGTTCGCTGTCACATACAATGTTAGAATCAGTATCAATGTACTTTGAATTCCTATCTGTCAAACAATAAAATGTTAAATCGTTTTATTTGTTAGCCTACTACTGGTCACAACCTCCCATTCATGAACAGTCAATCAACTGTCGCTGATGACCAGCTTTTTGGCTACTAATCGAATCCCAGCATTCTGAAAATAGTCATACGGATCCAAGGACACAAATGCATCAACAAGGGTCTCTGGCTTTAACCAGTTTTCAAGCTCTGCAGAATCAAAATTACTGAACACAAGCTTTTGCAGGGATCCAGAAGTTTCCTTCTGATACATCTCTGTTACATATTGAGCACCATCCCCATTTCCTGTAGTCGGTATGCTGTGCAAGAAAGACAGGAATCAATGTATACAAAACTGACGTTAGTGCATCATTCGCTTCACATGATGGAATGCACTAATTATTGAGTACTGGATTAAAATATCCCAGGTAACCATTTGCCTCAATAGAAGATTTTAACTTTCAATATTCAAACTATGGTGTGGCAGAGCACTATAACCCTTGAAAGAGAGAGCTAAAGTAGACCATGATAATACTTGCCAAAATTCTTTGAGGACTAATTAGGTTATGATACAATTAGCATGAGAAATTAAGCAAAAAAGGGTCTCTTCTACATTAGCTTTTGCCCTCTATTTAATTCTCAGCCAACATTTTTCTGAAAGCAAAAAATAACTTGAGAAATATGTCACCAACGTGACATTAAAAATAAATAAGATAATATATTCAAAAGTGTCTAACCTTTTAAAATATTTTCAATTTAGGACCAAACTTTTTAAAGTTTTTAATTTAATGACTAATTTTTTAAAACTTAAATAAACCAAGTCAAAAAGTTATTTTTGATGATGTGACATGTCCATTAATTGTCACGTGCATGTCCATCTATTAGCTATATTAGCAAAAACTAACGTTTTAAACTGAATTGTTAAAGTTTTAAAAGATTGGTCACTCAATTGAAAAGGGTAAAAACTTGGGCATTGAATTGAAAATTTTTCAGAAAGTTGAACACTTTATAATTGATTATCCCATAATAAATCACCCTGGGAGGAACCCAATTCCCTTCATCAAATGATCTAATCCTACATGATGCATTATAGAAATGGTATATGACTGTTACTTACTGCACCCTTATGGTAGGGAGGTTGTGGTACCCTTTTCTCATCACAGCAGGTCTCCAATCAGAGTTGCTACCTGAGTCTATAGACAATTTTTGTACGATAGCATCACATGCTTCAAGAACTTGACACAAGTGTTCAGATGCCACAGCCACAAAACTCAATCGTGGGCGACCAGCATTGTCAAGAAACCTCTTATTTATTCCAAACCGTACCTTCAAACGAGGACAACAAAGCTGCAAAGAGACACCTTTGTGCAACAATACCATTTTTTGGCCCCCACGAGATAATGGAATGTGGGATGCGGTAATAGATGGGACAGCTACTTCTTCAGGATCTAAATATTCCACAGAGGCAGTACATCTTTCAGGAAATTTGGCCGTAGAAGGTACCTCCTGAATGTCATGACGAGGCCTTTCTTCCATAGTGGCATCTGGTTGGAAGGAATTAGTATTCATCTCACTGCTGAGAGTGGCCATGTCAAAAGGGTCTTTAGTAGGGTTGTTTGTAACAAGAGAAAATATTGGATGTTTTCCATTAGTTCCATTATCTGCGATGCTCTCAAACTTTGAACTTGAAGATGGAGTTTTCATGTTTTGAGTTGACCCTTCTGGCGGAGATTGCCCATTACAGCGGCTTCTTGTGGTGGCATTTGGAGAAACCCAACTTCTTTCTGGAAATGTCTCAGGAAGGCTCGACTCCTGTGGATATGACAGGTTTCTATCAATGGCCAAATTAATGTGACATGCAAGTTCACCAACTTAATCCAAATACAAATGACCATGTTGTAGATTCACCCTGGACCTACCAAGCGGTAAGAGCTACACAAACATTAACTTGCAACATCTACTTCAAGTACTAGAAAGAATTGATTTCCAACAATGTACTTGGGAGAAGAGTAGGATTAACCATTGTGAATCCTTACCCTACAACATAACGAATAAAATTCCTAGGGGAACAATGCTAAACTGTATTTCTCGTATGGCAACCAAATGCTAAATAATAGACAAGACATGACAGAATCAACAAATAATGATAGAGTTATGATCTTACCAGGAACAGAACTGTTGCACAATACTTCAGAACTTCAAGGTTCATTCTAACATCATCCAAGCTCCTGAAAAACCGTAGCAAATTAAAACTTAATTATTGCTTAAAACGTGAATAAAACAATTTACTTCCAGTTTTTGAGAGATATACCTATGCTTCTGCTTCCCAAGTCCAAAATATGTTGCAAGACTAGCCATCTGCATCGAGAAACCGAGAGTTATAACAACATGATCAAATTAAAGAAGGGGAAAAACAAAAAGAACAATACCTTCATGTCACCAGCTCTCCTACCAAACCTCTGAGTCAACAATGCCAACGAATCAATTGTACCCTTAGGCTCCGGCGGTGATCTCCCAATCTCAATAAAAGCCTCCCTTACACGAGGGCAATCAAACCTCAGTATATTATGTCCCGCCCAAATCCTCCCTAAGATTCATTGGCATACAAAATAACCTACATAAATCCACCTTATCCATACACCAAATGGATACAAAACATAGGGAAAGAGGAATTGAACTGAGTAATAATTACTGACCATGAAGAATGTCGTAGACTGTGTCCGCAATCTCCAAGAAGGTTGGGGCCGACTCGACAGAGTCTGGCGTAATGCCATTGCAACGAACGGACAACGACGAAATGAGAGACGGGTTTGTGGGCCTGACCAGGGTCGAGAAGCTCCGGAGCTCCTCAAGCTTTCTGGGGCAAACCAGTATAGCTCCGAATTCAAGAATAGCAAAACCCTGTCTAGGTTGGGTCGGTACGGTGGTTTCAACGTCAAAAAACGCTATTTCCGATCTGCCATCGCTGGGGTTGACCATCGTCTGTGATCCACCAAATTCTTCGAGATAAAGCTCAAGTCTTGAAGGAGGCGACAGGGTTTAAGGTGGTTTTGTTTGTTTGGCTGCCGACGAAGGAGATTAAACGCGCCAATTTGAAGAGTATTGAGCAGGCGTGTGGGCGCGTGCTATATAGGGAGAGAGTGGCGTGTGAATTGGAGCTATCTTGTTTGGTTTGCTTCTTCAGGTGAAAAATCACAACTCAAAATGGATTGGTTTTGCAAAGACCTACTGAGGATGGCAAGCAATACGACACGATACGCAAAGGCAAAACGGGGGAATCTTCCATTTTGATACCAGTTCTATGTCGTTTTGGATTGGTTGACTGGCAACAGGTTTTCTTTTGCATGTGGTATGTGAATTATTAATTAGTGTATTGTCTTGTTATAGTTCTTTGCTTGCGAGTCCTCTCTTCTACTTTGTACAATTCCTTGCCTTTCTTAGGAAACCCATCCTGTGTTTTAGTTGGAGGCAATACCTTAACTAACCTTAACCACCACGTTTCCAAGTTCTTGGAAGTTCCAACTCCTACGTAACAAGGGTTGTTTGCTATGTACGAATCCGTAATCCCAACTGAAAGTTCCAATCTTACGTAGTGAGGTAACACACAAAAGACAAAACATTAGTATAGATTAAGAATGGTGGGAAATGTAACTGGATGACAAGGGAGAAACAGAAAGTTGAGGAAACGGAGTTAAAGGTGCCATAGATTATAAATGATAAGATGGTGAATTCTTTCCTTACAGTTTCCAGAAAGAGAAAAACTAAGAAAAATAAGAAGAAAAATAGGTGCTTAATGATCAGAAGATTCTGCTGATTTATTGGCAAACACAGAGGTTGGAGAGAAGGAGAAGACGGAAGAGAAAGAAATATTTAACATGCGGGCAACAGTCATTTATACCAATTTCTTTTTTTTCAAATGAAAGGTAAATATATAGAATCAAAAATTATGTACACGGTCTTTGGGATATATCCCGATCAAAGTTTGTAATCATAACATTAATATTAATAATACATCCAAAATATCAAAAAGTGATTAGCTTCGTGGGGTACTATTTATTCAAAATCTTATACATTACAGTTTTTATCTTAAGAACTACATCAAAGCATGTAACAGAAGCAGAATTTAATTGGATAGCATTCCTAGTCTTTTATACCGTATAGATGGTACACATGAATGCTAATCGTGCAGCTTTGCTTCTAAGACGTGCTTCAGTGTAATCTTTCTGAATCCACTTGATTGCACTAGGTAGCGTAGCCATGGCTCGTGTCAATCCCAGCCATTCCCGTATGGCAGCCCCAACTTTACCAGTAAAGAGTACTTGAAAAATAAATAGTCAATAGTTTCTAGTTCAACATTACAAAAGCCACATGTTCGGTCTATCTCCAAAAATACTAAGTTATGTTTGTTGGTAGTCTATTTCGAAGACTAAGTTGTGCAATGAAGGAGAATTTTGGAGGTATGTATTGCTTCCATATAAATGTCATCCATGGACGTCTTGTATGCTTTACTCTCAATAATTCATAGATTTTATGTGCTCATGGGATTCCATTTATACATAACTTCTACATGCCATACATTACTTCCCTTCAGCCACCCAGCTTATCCATCAATTCATTCTGAATCAATGCCAGTTTTTTAAGTTACGATTGTGCGATTCCCAATCCCATATTGATATGTCCTTCAAATATACTTCACGAATCCATCTTTACCAATAAGGAATTTGCTTTGGCATGAATACTCTATAGGACTTTAGACAACCGTGCCAAATTCCATAGTTTACAAATTTTCAGTCTCAGTCCACCCTCCTCTTTTGGTACACAGATATTATCCCATGCTACTCTAAAGTGTTTACCACCTCATAAGAACAACCTACACATGGAGGTTATTCTCTTCAGGATAGTTGTTGGGATAGTAAATGCTTGGAGCCAAAAAGAAAGTACCCCTTGAATATAAGTTCAATCTTACTCGCATATGATAGAGTTTGACCATTTCATGGATTGATAAACGCCTCTACAGATTCAAGTAGAACAGAAAATTGAGCCACCGAGACCTTCATAGGTGCCAAAGGTACCCCTAAATATCGAACTGGAAATTCACCCATAGGGTATTCCATTATCTGCATGATATTCTCCCTTTCATGTCCACACACCCCAGCTAGGTAAATACTAGATTTTCAAGCATTCACCTTTAACCTTGCCACCTTTTTCAGTTCATTCAACACCTCTACCAGTATCCTTATAAAAGTAGAATCACCTCTAAAAAATAGCATGAGATCATCCGCAAAAGCAAAGTGAGTAATACCAAGTTGTTTACACTTCGGGTGGAAGTGAAACTGAGAGTTAGCAGTTTTCATTTTTAACATTCTTAAGAGGTACTCCAGACCAAAAAGGAAGAGTGTTTGTTACATAGGGTCTCTTTGTCTTAAACCCCTTCGACCCTTAAACATACCATGCAATGAGCCATTTATTGATATCGAGAAGGAAGTGGTAGTTACACATTCCATAATCCGCCGTATAAATTTAGTAGGGAAACCTAGCCTTTTCATCATATCTTCAAAAACTCCCATGATACTGTGTCATAAGCTTTTGTTATGTCTATTTTTATCATACATTGTAGTGAAATGCGCTTTCTAGTATAACCCCGAACCAATTCATGCGATAGGAAAACATTATCAAGCATATTCCTATCTAGCACAAAGGTGGCTTGAGCTGGATCTACAATTTTTCCTACAACCTCCACCATATGTGCATTCAGTATTTTTGTGATCACCTTATAAAAAATATTCATACAAGCTATTGGTCTGAAATGTGTTACTCACTTTGCTGCCTTCATCTTTGGAATGAGTGTGATGATGGTATGGTTTAATTTTATTGTTTTAGCATTTGACCAATGAAAAAAAAATTCCTTCACAGCTAAGATTACATCTGGTCCAACCATATCCCAGTGTTTTTTGAAGAAGGCAGAATTATAGCCATCTGACCCCGAAGCTTTGTCATTACCTATATCAAATATAGTCCTATTGATCTTCTCATCCAAAATTGGGGCAACCATTAATTCCTATGTCTCCACGTCAAAGACCGATCCATTCCTTACTACATTTGGATCTAACTTGTTCAGGGGAGTTGATGTGCCAAGAAGCTCTTGATAAAAACTTAAACAACAATTCACCACTTCTACCATTGAAGTGGTTACGGATCCATTCTCCCTAATGATGTGAGAGATAGTATTTTGCTTCCCTCTCTTTCGGGTTACTGCATGGAAATACTTTGTGTTTCTGTCAGCCTCTATAAGATGCTTACATTTAGCTTTTTGTTGAAAAAAATGTCTCTCTGTATCTAGTAAAAATTCAGTCTGCTTCCTTTTGATGTTCACGTCATGTTTCAATTTCATATCTTCAGGCCTATTGAGAGAGACCTTATATGCTAGTTGAAAATCCTCTTGTACCTTCTTAACCTTGCTAGATATGTGCCCATATGCTTCATAATTCAGAGTTTTCAAAGGATATTTTAGTGCCTTCAACTTCATGCAAAGAGCATATTGAGTTGTCCCCTCCACTTCCATCTCCCAACTACTAGCTACAATATCTTGAAACTGAGGGTGGATAAGCCATATATTAAAAAACTTGAATGGTTTTTTCCCTTGTACTTCCAGTTGGTTGATAGCCACCAGTACTGGACAATGATTTGATTCTGCCATCATGTCTAAAAAATGTGCCGAACAATTATAACCCAAAGAACCCCATGCTTGATTAAGGAGTACCCGATCCAGTTTTTCCCATAAGTGGTTTTTGTGCCAAGTAAAGAATCCCCCCCCCCCTGCATGGAGCATCTTCTAGCCCAAGTGTCATTATGAAATCTAACAGGTCTTTAAGCAAATATGCTGAGGGAGACTGACATCCGAGCCTCTCTCTTACACATACACACAATTAAAATCCCCCATTATGATCCAAGGTATCAAGGAGTCTACATTCAGCTCTATTAGGTTCTGCCAAAATTCCCTTCTTCTTGTTACAGTATATAAATCATAAACAAAAGAAACTATTAATTGAAACTGAGAAATGCTACGCAGGATTTTTACATGAATAAATTGTTCTCTCATCTCCAACACATGGCACTGATAAAAAGCAAAATTCTATATAATGAATATTCTTCCTCCTGTAATAGATCCAAAGTTGTGACCAAAGTCCCAGCCTTTAAATCTATTTTTCATAATCTTACTAAAACTATTAGTGGATAATTTGGTTTCAAGAAAATAGGCAAACTTACACACGTATTTGTAAGTGTAACTCGACTTACACATGCACAGTACTCATAAGTCGACTTGTATGAGGATATAACTCGACTTATGC